>JAVALU010002124.1:0-155000 GCA_030770095.1 Gila robusta | reverse complement strand
GGGGGCTGTAAGATTTGTTTGTTTTTTAAAGAAGACTCTTCTCACAAATGCTGCGTTTATTCTATCTATCAAAAATACAGTAAAATAATAATATTGTGAAATAATATTACAATTTTAAAAAACTGTTTACTGTCATTTATAGCTGAATTTTCAGCATCATTAATATGCCGATTTGATGCCCGAAGTATCATTTCTTATCATTATCAATGTTGAAAACAGTTGCTTAATATTTTTGTAGAAACAGTGATACAATATTTTCAGGGTTCTTTGATGAATAGAAAGTTCAAAAGAACAGCACTTATTTGAAATATAATCTTTTTGGTAACATTATAAATGTCTTTACTGTCTCTTTTGGTCAATTTAATGCACACTTGCTGAATAAAAGTATTAATATCAAAACAAAGTAGTTTTTCATTCATATAATTTCAATTAAATGACATTTAATTTGGCAGCAGACCCCCATCCTCCCGTCCACAGCTGGCCCACTGATAACCTACAGACAGCATCTTCACACTCTAGAAACCACAGTTCACACTCTTATATTACTTAGAACTGAATACACACATAGCCAGATATTTAGAAAGCAACAGCACAGTCATCCATCACATGAGCATACAGCAGAATCTGAAGACGGGCTGACTTCTAAAGAAGACAATTACCATCACAGGAACAGATCACAGCCCTGAAATCTCATGAACTCCTCGCGTCTTGCCCTCTCTCTGCATCTCGGACACACACTGAGGGGTCTGTGGCTTCTGCTCAGATCGCTGTGGGTGTCCCTGTCTCCCATTGTTGAGAAGACACTGCTTTGGGGAGGTCCACCATTAAGACCAGTGTCTTCCTTTTGTTCTCATACACTCAAACACAATCCTGCTTACCCAGGAATCAAAGGTTAGGCTAGGAGGGGATGGAGGGGGTCGCAACCTTTCTACTGCTAGCATTCAGCCATCACAGTCAAAATCGCAAGCCATGTCTGGACACTAACCATTAGTACTAGTACTTATATCATCAGTAAATCAGTTTGTGTAGTGCGCAGGTTTTTCTGCCTGTTAGTGGCATAAATATGCATTTTTATTTCAAACTATTGTTCAGAGTCTGCTGATCATTTTAATTGGTTTCTAAAGGTAGCTACTAAAAGTCCCCTAGTTTTCAGTGTGGCTGTCTTAGTTAGTGTGAGGAATGTTAGGGCAGGAAATGATGTTTATCTTTTACAATGTGAGCAGGACAATGCCTCCGTTGAGTTGATTCTTCCCCCAAAACACTCTCTTGAGGAATTCAAAAAATGCAGCAGTAAAATAATGTGAAAGCCTGAAAGTGCGATTATAATCGTGCACCTTACACCAGACACGCAAATAATAGAATTAACACCTTTTTGAATGCTCAAAATTTTACTTGAGATTTACAGCATGTTGATATGCATCTTTAAACACCTTCAATTCAATTGAATTTATCCGAAACATTCACAGAGAATCACAGAAATCCTTTAGCATCAGATAAAAGATACTTCTCCAGCTATGGAGTGTCCATTAACTAATATATACAGCAATTATAAGTATCTAAACAGAAACGGATTCATTTTTAATAACCCTTAATACGCTACAGAAGGATGATCAGGAAGAACTCAAAAGAGGAGCAGAACACATGCTAAATCCAGGATAGTAAACGGAGTCTCCAGCATATGAGGTGAAGTTGGGATGGGAATTTGACTGGCAGTAAACCGGGTAGCTCACAGGGGTCTCACAGTACTGGAAGTCCATAAGTCGCGGGACAGAAATGGGATGTTGGGATGTTGGTTCACAGTGCAAGCTGGTTTCCATAGAGGCTGACGGGACAGACTGCAAGTTGGAGCTGGGCATTGTTGGGAATGGCACGCCCAGGGAGGGCAAGTGTGTTGAGATCTCTGGAGGCTGGGTAGGAAACAAAGTGTGTGAGTGAGTAAGATGCTGAGGAAGATGGGAAGGAGAAGGTGCTTTGGTGGTTGGATAGGACACTGGTAATATGGTGGAATGCTGAGTTGTGGCGTCACTCGAAGGAGGTACAGGTGATTTGCAAGATATGACTGTCTTGACCTCCACCTTTTTTTTCTTCCCTTCAACTTTCACAGCTTCCCCATCCGAATTTTTCATTGCTGATGGTGACGCCGCCTTCTGACACTTGAAGCGCTTTTGGCGACGCATGTAGCAGCCGTTTTCGAACATGTTACCGGAGTCGGGGTGCAGGGCCCAGTACGAGCCTTTCCCTGGCGAGTTTGGCGATCTCGGTACGCGCACAAAGCAATCGTTGAACGACAGGGAATGGCGGATGGAGTTTTGCCATCGCTGTTGATTCTGTCTGTAATACGGGAAGAGTTGTCGGATCCAGTCGTAGATCTCGTTCAGAGTCAGTCTCTTGGCTGGCGACTGCTGGATTGCCATGCTGATTAGAGAAATGTAGGAATACGGCGGTTTGGCATGGCTTAAGGTCCGTCTGTAAACTGATTTCAGTGCTGGAAACTCAGGTTCGTTGGAGTTGCTTTCAGCGTATCCTTTGGGGTTTTGTGGAGGGAGTATCCCCACTGGGCTTTCAAGCCTCCCGGTGTTTCTCACAGCCACTGAATCACACGATGGGCCGTAATTCTGGTAGTGATGCTCTGGGGGGGAATATCCTCTGGGGCCCAACGGCAGACTGTCTGCTCCATAATACACCTGCAAAGATGAGAAATGATCATTATAATCGAAAAGAACATTATTATGAATTATTATTGTAATGCGAGGGCCAGAGTCAGAAATAAACCAAGGCCTTGTGGCAAAGATCACACTGAAAATGTGAAAAAATGTCCCATAAAAATGCAATGATTTTTTAAAATCTGTTTTCTAATATTTTATGTGTTTATAAATATATAAATCAAAGGCAATTGTTGGATGTGTCGCTAAAATAGTTTTTTTCTTTGACCAAAAACTATTAAAACAGTGATTAAATCAAAAACAGAATAGCCTATAATTTAATAGACTCACCATTTATTTCAAATGTTTATTGTTATGATCTTGTGCATTATTTTAATTTATAATTAACCTCCATTACATTTATTGTTAGTTTTCAAATAAAGTTTTATACATAAATGGATATAGTTTATATTGTTAAAATTTTTTTTTTTTTTTTTATAATTTTTTTTTACATTAACGGGGGTAATATCACCCATTAAAAGGGCCTATCAAAATAAAAAACTGCTAATACAGTAGATAGTTTAATGTTCTGCCTTACAGGACTTAGTGAATGTTTATAGTAGCCTACAAATTTGCTTGCTCTTTGACCATTCTGGCAATGCATTATTTGGGTCACAAATATTAATATATTTAAACTCATTAATATTGGAAATTGAGTGTGCATCAGTTGGACTTGTATTGCTGATGTCGGCGTCCAAAGATCCTTGCCTAACCTTTATTTCATAACCAAACCTGGGCGCCTTGGGTAACGCCATGTAAATGTATTCTGACCACCCACCCGGCCGATAACCCCATTATCCAGCTAGTCCGGCTTTTCTTCTCACCCTTGTTTTGTCTCTTTTTAAGTCACTCACCGTCCGCCTTTTTTCTATCTCATGACAGAGGGGTATTTGGGGGCGCGACTGCTGTTCTCAGTTGTTCTTTTTCCCCAAATGGACACCGTTCGTAATAATTCGGCCCTTTCAAGTTGGAACCCCGCTTTCGTGTTTCGGATTCCAAAACGCCCCTCTGGTTATGAGCCCGTGCTGGCCGATTGTAAGTCATACACGAGTGTCAAAGCGCGAGACATTCAATGCAATCACAGAGTCAATCAATTAACTGCTGCGAGACCACACACACACACACACACACTGGCGCAGACACGCTGAAAGCACACAATTAACTATGGGAACATTAACGTGACTGCGTCATACAGACAAAAAGCTTCTAACGGATTCAAGTCACCTGTTCAAGACTAGACTATATCAAAGACTTTATATAGGCCATTTTGACTTTATTATTTTAAAAGGAGTTCGGTTGTTTTGACTGAAAAATATGTTTGAATGAATTAGAAGAATTCTGAAAGAAAAAAGCTATGTTTGATGAGTTTCAGATTAATTTTAAACAAAAGGCACATTTTGTTTTATGCGTCAATTAGGCTTATATAACATATAATGGCATTTATTATGGCATATAAAAACGTCATTAAAATTGAAAAGAGGAAAAGTTAGCAACTTGTAAAAATAAATAAATAAAATAAATATTAGTAACTCTATGTGTTCTGGGGAATATGCATAGCCTATAAATAATTTAAATATTTCCTCCCAAAACAACTGAAGTTAACAATAATAATAATACTAATAATAGCCTAATAATAATAATAATTACGTATTATATAAAAAATATAAATGATTATAATTGAGAAATTACAGGTAGGCCTAAATTGAATGAAATATTTTCTCCCATGGGGAACATACCTCGCTGGAGTAATATGACATCCATTGATCGCCTCTCTCACGTTTTACTTCGTCAATCATGTCTTCTGTTATTCAACTAAATAACGATTGATTGCAAAATAAAGTAAAATTCCAAAGTGAGTTTGAAATAAATTATATTTCAATCTCAATTTGGATCTCAGAGCATCTGGAAATCCCACACTGTGTGTGTAAACTCCTGGATGAGTCCAGTCAGGAAAGTTTGGAAGTGTGCTGCTCCTCCTATATGAGCCCTGCTGATCTCCCGCCCTCTGCCCAGCGGCCTGCCCTCTGCTCCACACACACACACACACACACACACACACACACTCTCTCTCTCTCTCTCTCTACTACACTGCTGTTCTAACTTTATTTTATTCAGCAATTACACGCCTTCAATAAACAGATCATCTGAAATTTTATTGTCACAAAATGGCCTGACAGTTGTGTTCAAACGACTTAAAGTAAACGTTCAAGATAACAAAACAATGGTCATTATCTCTTGACAATGTAAAGTTACATTGTTCAAAGGGTCTGATATATTTCTTTCTTTCTTTCTTTCTTTCTTTCTTTCTTTCTTTCTTTCTTTCTTTCTTTCTTTCTTTCTTTCTTTCTTTCTTTCTTTCTTTCTTTCTTTCTTTCTTTCTTTCTTTCTTTCACTCTATCTAGTGCTAAGTGTCTCCTGCATTAGATGAAATGTGCTTAAAAACAAGGCAATTAATTACATTTGAAGATACACAAACCTTTCTTTATTTATTTCTTTCATTCAGAAACTGAGGAAGGAGCTTGGGGCATAAATTACACTAAAATCATTTTGGTTTTGCAAAGAAATAAATAAAGAGAGAAAGAAAGAAAGAAAGAAAGAAAGAAAGAAAGAAAGAAAGAAAGAAAGAAAGAAAGAAAGAAAGAAAGAAAGAAAGAAAGAAAGAAAGAAGGTTTGTGTATCTACACATAGGCTATTAAAAATATTATATTATATTATTAATATTATTATACTATTCATTTTAATGTTCTATTCTAGGCCTAGTTATACATATAATCTCCTAAATAAGAGCTGTTTTATGGCTAATAGGTAATACATTCTCAAATCTATATATGAACAAAAATTATGACGGTTAGAAAAGAATTGGCCCTCAAAAGGTGAAAACTGTTCCTGAAATTCAGGAGGCAAATATTGACTCTTAACTATTTCCTGACTCTTATCACTACTATAAAGACGTGTGTGTGTGTGTGTGTATGTGTGTCTATATATATATATATATATATATATATATATATATAGGCCTATGTATAATATTCATGTGCATCTATTTTTCAGTCTGTAAGGTTGGCATTGTGTCTCATTCAGTGGTCACAGCTCATCCTTCTCCCTTTCTCTCCCTCCTCTCTATTGTGAGAGACAGCTGTTTGGCGGACTGGGGGTGTTGGGTGTCATTTTTATTGATGGAAAGCAAACATTTACTCTGTGTGCCATTTAAAAGCACCACCCTCCTCTGCCTGCCCGGTCAGCACAGCCAATCAGAGGCCTCAAGAAACACTCCTGCTCTCACAAAACAGACTTTATGAGTTGTGTATTCATATTGTCAAAAGAAAAGCGACCAAAATATTCATAACATCCTTAAAACTTCCATAAAAGTTTTGAAAGGGAAAAACCTTTTGTGGATTCCTCACATTTCCAGCTGTGCCATCATCATGCCCATGTGGAGGAAATGTTTATCTAGTGTTAAGTGTCTCCTGCATTAGATGAAATGTGCTTAAAAACAAGGCAATTAATTACATCCCATTCAGACCTACCCAAGGTGAGAAAAATCACAGGACCTTACTGATTAAATCACCAATTGGGCACTAACACGGTCATATCTGAAGACTCTTTCTTAAATAAAGATGACATAAAGTTTAAGGCTAAGCATTTCACTGTTCTCTACTGTATGTTGGTGCCAAAAATATCAAAGGGCTGTGATTCCACCTCAGAAAACATCTAAAAAATTAGCTAAAGATTTAGTTAAAATAAATATTTTATAATTTAACTTTTTATAATTAAACTGGAAAATGTTTGATTGTGGTAACCTAGTGCATTAATGTCTAAATGAAGCACTGCTGCAAATCAATAATTGACACTAAATACTAATTAACTGAAGCTTAATGCAAATAATAATAAATACATAAAAATAATTCAAATAAATCAGCCTGTTTCAGTTAGATCTTTTTTTATTTCATGTAAATACAACATTATTATAATTCCTGTTCAGAACCATTTGTTGTACACTGTATTATTTTCTCCTTTTTTGTATTTCAAAACATGATCACTTGTACAACAATATGAACAAAAATCTCATGTCACAAATAGATCCATGATGACAATAAATTACACCTGTCATGCTTTGAGTTTTTAAAACAGCACTTTCTTAAATGCCAAAACGTTTATCCATCATCATCATCATCCACATATTAACCCTTCCAAGAGCAAGAAAAATCAACTTTTATGCATAAATAGATTACTGGAAAATACCCATGTAATTCAACAGTTATTTAAAAACAGATTTAAATCAATCTGAAAACTCCTGAAAAAAAGCGAATAACAGAATATTATGAGCATTCATGAGGTTACATTTACAATAGCCACATAAATGACAAAACTGAACAGAACGCTTGCCAATCTGTCAAACACTGCTGAAGCAAAGGGCCTGTGAAGGTTAATACTGAAATATTTCTAGAAGTTTTAGTAACCATATTGAAACAATGGATGTCCAACATTTTCCCTTTTTGTCCGTTATTGGTCAAGGTAATGCAGTAAGACTACTGCAGTCCGTAACAACTAAGAGGCGATTAAACAGATGTCATCACAGCACAAATCCAGTTATTAGTACTTTAGAACGGTGAACTGCTTCACTAGTTTACACATGGTTATCGTGTATAAAATAGCCCAAATGAACAGTCCGTAGACTGCGATTAAACTGACAGAAAAGATAAGTGAGGTTACTTTTCAATAGTTGAGGCAAATACTGATACCAGTGAAGTACCAATAAAATTAGAACAAGTACTATAAGCAAATTTCGACAGCATTTACAATGATGGATGTTACAAATGCAAAGATCTGTAAACCAGTGCTGTAATACAATAAAGAGGACAGAATTCTGTAAACAATTCTGGGCATAAAAAATATTTGAAGGGGGAGGGGGAAATTATTGGACATTTGTGTCCATAGATTTCAATGCTTTTTGGTCTATATATTACAGTATATGGGATTTGTGAGGTACATGCAAATACTATTATAAATGAAATCATATCTGTATGGGCATGAATAATAATAATAAAAAAAAACTAAACTTGACATCAATCATGGTGTCTCTTAATAGTTATTTATAATCAAAAGTCATTTAGATTTACTTTTTTTTATTTTATTTTTTTACTAGAACTTAACATTTGTTAAAACTTCCTCTGGTGACCTGGAAATATTTTCTCCAGTCCTAAATCTCTCAAACCGGTTTACTTCAAATCTCCTCCGAATGTAAAACGGACGCAGAGTGTTGATATTTATACGGGTTAGTTAACATCTGGGACAGACTGAGAAATCTACTGTGTTTTTTTTACCATGTGGCGAGACTGGAGGTTTGTCTCTAATTGAAATAAAACTGAGGCTATCATGAAAGCTGAAAGGCCCTGTACACTACGTTTGAGAGCAATGTCACACCAGAGGAAGAATAGGACAGCTGGAAGTCAAAGTTTGTTTAACATGTGGTGGCCAGAGACTGATGTATAGGAGGCTGGAAACAGCGAACATGCTCCACAGTAGAACTGTCTGTCTCCACAGCCTTCATGTACTTGTTGAGGATGGCAAAGATCTCGTTGTTGAGAATCTGATACTTTCTGATGCGGTCTGCCATCTTCTTCAGTGGCTGAAAGTTACACGACAAATAACATTAAATGGAGACATTTACACTACCATTCAAAAGTTTGGGGTCTGTATGATTTTTTTGGCTGCATTTATTATTTTGATCAAAAACACAGTGAAACAGTGATATTGTGTAATAATATTACAATTAAACCCTCTGGTGCTCTTTGAGTTTGTTTTTTTATTTTTTATTTATTTTTTACTTTATCAGAATAGTACAAACTTGGTAAAGGTTTTGGCACTTGCTATGTGAACACACACACACACACAAAAAAAAAAAATCATGGACATGATTCGAAAAGGTTAAATAGTCCTAAAAATAGTCACACTTGTGCTCCTCGTGGTCAAAAATGGCCACATTGGAAATGAATGGGAGACCAATTTCATCAAGTGAAAACTTTTGGTACTGCGGCCAAACAAAATCTTACTGAAAGCTTTTTTTTTTTTTTTGGAACACAACTTATTTAGATTAATGGCTTTGATTTTCTTGCAGTTTTAGAGCAAAACATGTTTTTGAAAATATATATTTCATATAATGGTATTTTTGTGCATTTTTCACAACAATAAACGTAAAACTTTGTTTGTTCACTTTTTTAAACTTTTTTTCACTTCAGCAAAACTCTGTCAAGTGTCATCTTTGAAAAGAGATCAAACCTAAGTCTGTGCTCTAAAGCACTCAAGATTTATGACAGTTTAAGTTGGAAATTAAATTTTCAGGTCTATGCTCAAAAAGTGAATAAATGGATTATAAATACACCGTAAATATAATTTAGTACCATAAAATCCCCTAAAAATACAAAATGTTAAATAAAAAACATCAAACTAAAATATAGTACATTCATTTCATAAAAAAAAAAAACAACAACAACACTCGAAGAGCACCAGAGGGTTAAAACAATTGTTTCCTATTTAAATCTATTTTAATATGCAAGTTATTCCTGTGATGGCAAGGCTGAATTTTCAGTATATTAGCATTAAGAGTTCCTTAAAATGTTTATAAATACATCAAGCCTATCCCCAAAGCAAAACAAAACCACTTCAAATAATGCTGCCAATATGAAAAACATACAAATACTCATTAAGTCACTTTGTTAAAATACATCAGTTAGGATTAGGGGGACATAATATACAGTTTATAAACTATTGATTAACAATAAACTAATAGCTTTAAAATTATTACTTTGTTAGTTTGCAAATGATACTTATAAAATGTTACCAAAATCTTTAGTAACATCATAAATGTCTTTATGGTCAGTTTTGATCAATTTAATGCATCCTTACTGAATAAAATTATTCTTTTTTTTTTTATCTTACTGACCCTAGACATTTGAATGTTAGTGTACAGTATATATCATTTTTGGCTGTGTTAAGTTTTCTGAAATGAGTCATTTTAATAGTCTACGACATCAGACACCCACCACGTTCTTAATGATCTCGTCTTTGCCGTCCTGCCTCTGGACCTTCAGCAAATGGTAGCAGAAATCGAAGAGGTCAAAGCGACGTTGCTGTCCTAATAGCACAATAATGGCACAGCCAGCCCAGTTCAGACCATCACCGAAACACTGCCTAAAGACAAAAATACCCCAAACATTTCAGTTTTATGATGTAAACGTAAATCAAATGCTTGCTACATTTTTCGTGTGTGATGTTGGCATACTCTGCAGTGAACTCGTGTGTGCCCACAGGGATGCAGTACACAAACTGCATGGCACTCCAGAGTCGGTGGAACTCCATGCACTCGTCCACATGCATGACGCCGTTGGTGGGGGGAGGGCCTCGCCACACACTGTCCTGCAGGAAGCTGCGAATACGCGTCAGGATGACTTCAAACATGGACAGCCCACAGCACAGACGCTCCTTCGTCAGCAGGTCTCCTTCCCGCGCTATTGCAATTTGCTGAAAAAAGTGATTAAAAACAAAACAAAATAAAATGTTTAAACGGAAACCAAATCAACCAATTCACATACTGCACTGAAGCCATAAACAATCTAAAAAACAGATGCACAAACCTACACTAACATTCAAAAGTTTAGGGTCAGTGAGACTTTATTTTTTTGAAAGAAATTAATACTTTTATTCAGCAAAAACACATTAAAAAGATCAAAAGTGACAGTAAACACATTTATAATGTTACAAAAGATTTCCATTTAAAAATAAATGCTGTTCTTTTACATTTAAATTTCCACAAAAATATTAAGACCAGCTGATTTCAACATTGATAATAGGAAGAAATCATTTTTTAGGAGCAAATCATCATATTAGAATGACTTCTGAATGATCATGTGACACTGAAGACTGGAGTAATGATGCTGAAAATTCAACTTTGACATCACAGGAACAAATGACATTTTCAAATATATTAAAAGGGGTCTTTTAAATTGTAATAATATTTCACAATACTACTGTTTTTACTGTATGTATGACCAGCCTTGGTGAGCATAAGGCCTCGTTCACACTGCAGGGGCTTAATGCTCAATTCCGATTTTTTGAAAAAATCTGATTTTTTTGCAAGGCCGTTCACATTTCCAATTAAATGCGACCTTTTGTGATCTCCTGTGTGAACGTGAAATGACCCAGAAGTGACCCGCATGCGCAGAAGAGTACTCAACGGTCAACGACGTCACTTGTTGTTTGTGGAAGTAGCTAAACACGGCCTGAATAGAGCTGTCCCCCCAAATATTAATTAAATCAGAAACCTCGCTTCCCTTCCATTGACTGGTCTCAGCATCGTCCGCCATAGTTGTTGTTTATCTTCTCATTCCCGCCTACTTCAACGCAGAATTATGACGTTTGTCGCATATCAATGACGTGCGGGTCGGATACATGTGACCTGGCCGTTCAGATTGAAGTCGCATTTCAAAAGATCGGATACATATCGGATTTGGACCACATACCCAAGTGGCCTGGGTCGCATTTGAAAAGATCGGATCTGTGTCGTTCTGTCATGAAAAGATCAGATACAGGTCGCATAGGGGCAAAAAAAATCGGAATTGGGTCGTTTCAGCCTGCAGTGTGAACGTAGCCTGAAGACTTCTTCTTTCAAGAGCATTAATAAAAGTCTTACTGACCTCAACATTTTGAACAGTCAAGTTTATTTTTCATTTATTTTTTAGAAATAAAACATGGAAAAACATAATAATAATTAGTATTATTTTTTTTTTTTTGTATTTTACATTCATGTGGTGTCCCACTTGGAGACACTGAGCTCATCATAATTTGGGAACATCAGGCATAAATCATCAGAATACTAGCAATGAGCATGTTGGCTCTGAACTGAGCGCCTCACCTGTGGGGTCCCAAGTCTCTCAATGAGGGGCACCAGGTGAAGAGGAGCATACTTTGCCTCCAGCCTCTTCATCCTCACCTCCAGTCGCTCTCCCTCTGTAGAGTTCAACATTAAAGCAAGATTTCAGCAGATATAAATATATATCAGACGTCTTAATCCGAAAGCACTGAAGAGGAACGTGATCTTGGAGCCATTGAATATTATTTCTCACCTTTGATGTAGACCCTTGGGAGGATGTTCTGGAACGGTGCAGCATGAAGTAAGTCACAAACTTCTTCCTGTGACTGAATAACAAACAAACAGCACAGAAACATAAGGAGCAAATGAGAAATTATTCTGTTAAATGAAATCTGAATCAAGCTTTACATAACACAAACACCACACACAAATCAGTGTGAAAATGGGTTAGTCATAATATGCATGTAAACGTGAAAATGTAACATTTTGACCCTAAATATGATGATATTTATGTAGAATTTATATTGAATGATAAGCTCAGTCTGAATGATATGATTATACCAAATATAGTATTGATAAAGGATCCCACCTAAAGGCCCAGGTATACTTCATTTTCCACGTTCCGCTCTGTCTCGCGCACAGTTGTGTCCGCACAGCTTTCAAAGTATATTCAACCTCGGATGAACGAGTTCAACATGCGCAGTATAATCGCTTTTCTAATACTCTACAAGACGTCAGCGGGCAGCAACGAGTTGTCTCATTTACAGGACATTCGCTCTGAAGGATAGAAGAAGAAAAGTAGCGGATCCGCCATTGCATGCAAAGTTTGGAAAAAAATAAAAAAATAAAAAAAAATAATGAAGAATGATATTCTGCTTTGTTTGCTGTTCTTGGAACAGCGTGTAGTTTAGTATTGCTCTTTCCCATAGACTGTTCAAAAATATGGACTGAAGAGCATTTTTGAAGCCCGGCCGTCGCCATCTTGGCAGTGCGTCATCGCGTGTCATTCCCGGATAACAGAAAATGGGCAAAGAGGGGATTAGCTGAGGTGACATGACGGCTAACAGACAGCAGACAAACGGCTAGTAGTGACAGCAGCAGCAATCCACCGGTCACTCAAGTGGCCACACGCTTAATTGTGCAAAACTTTAAGGCTTAATATAATTTAAATGGATGAGTTATAAAGAAAAATTCCCTCCCCTCACAGTTGTCACGAAGGGCAAAATTAGCTATATAGACCAAAACCACTTTTTGTACCAGGCTGTGAATTTTTTTTCCTGCTGTAAAGTTTATTAATATGCATATTAACATGGGGGGTATATGGGATTGACTCTTTTGGAGACGGTCTCTAGCGGCCAGTCGATGAATTGCAGTTTAAGTCACTTCCATGTTGGATTCAAGAGAGAGACCGGAAGGTTGCCGCTTGCTCTTTCCGCACTCTTCTTCGACTACTGCACAATATATCACAACTGCATATTGCCACCTAGTGGACTCTTCTGTCTCAACATTCACCTTGCACATGCGCTGTTGTACTCGCACTTGAGAAGGGTATAACTGCAGCCTGGAGATCTCCAAATGGGGGTGGGAACTCCAAAATAGGGCGTGGCTTCCTCCCATTGGCAGACAGGCACGACACGCATGTGCAATTTTCCCACCTTATCTAGTTCAGCACAAACTCTGCTCCACAGCCGATTCTACAGTGCTGATTTCCTAAAAAAAGTTATGCTACAACAAATGCTAACCCCTAAACCTAGCCTTCACCTGACCCTAACCTTAACCAGTGAAATTGGCTGCATGGCAGAATTGGTGCTGAATAGCATGCTAAAGAAAGTTGTCGTTAATAAGATTATGCGAAATGAGATCGCCATCTGGGCAATTCCGTAACTCCCCAATCAGACCTCACCGGCCAATGGGACCTTTTTATGTAGTTGCAACCAGCGTCACTACCCCCTCCTACCCTGCCAATCTCAAGCCCCAGGATGCCCGTTGCTTAGAACAAAGCGATAGAGTAAAAACTTTCCCATGTGCTGCGCTGGGACGGCTTGCGGGGGATTCACACTTACATAATTGAACGGAGGTTTAAACTCCAGTCCGAAGGCAACTGACCATAAGCTCTGTGACAATTGGCTGAAGCCAGAGCCAATGGAGAAAGTCTTTGCGTGTGGAAACCCCGCCCCATTTTGGAGGTTCTGCCCACTTTTGGAGCTTACGCCCCATTTTGGAGATCTCCGGTTATACCTACTTGGAGAATTGGGCTGCAAGCGGACATCCGCGGACCCTCCTGATTAAGAAAAATTACGTTGCGTGGACTGTAGCGGAAAGCGGACGGCCGAAGTATACTTTGGGCTTAATCATTTGATTCTACTTGAAAGTTTGTTAAACCGGTCTATAAAAATATATAAGAAAAACAATTACTCGTCATATTAAAAAAAATATATATATATATATATCAGGATATATGTCAGGATGGCCTAGTTTATCTATTTTTTAAATACATATTTGTTTAAGCTTTAATCATTTTAGCACAGTGCTTTAAAGCGCATGAATTAAGACACAACTTCTCAGACAGGATTGCATTTCTAAATTCATCCTCTTCAAAGTATCTCCACTACAGTCAGCACAATACCACTTGTATAATATATTCACTTTATTTTTTAACAATTTCAAAACATTTCCCAGCAGACTTTAAATCACCTGCTGGAGCAGTGTTCCCATTATTATGCACAGTCTAATTTTTTGAGAGGACTATGATAAGTCTTTGCACTGGAGGTTATATATTTGTGGAATATCTGCTGGTTATCCTATTAAAGGGTGGCATGTTCTTGCATTTGACACTATTTTGTCCTTGGTCATTGCAACATGGCTCACTTTTTCCATCAGCATTTTGTGACTTGAGCAACACAATTAAAGGCTAACTTTAACTTAAAAAAAAAAAGTGTCTTGAGACTTGTGTGTTCTACATTCCAGTCAGTTGTACTCCATCTAGCTCAGTGGTCGGGAACTTTATGGCACGCGGAGGGATAACCACAGAAGCGCGCACCTCCGCTCGTGCGAATGGATTGTCGGATCTGTGCGCTAGTGCGGGTTAAAATCCCATACTTTAAGAGTATTTATAGCACCTAACTTAATAAACTCTGTGACTATGATGAATGAATACCTCAAAATGTATGTCCGTATGCAAGTTTGATGGACTTAAATTAAGTACATACACCTCTTTAGCTGTTGTCACGTGCCATTGATTATCCCTCCATGTCAGCTTAGCTAAAATTAATAAATGCGGTGGAAGTATTTCATGTTAACTAATGTAGTTAACTAATGTTAACAAATGAAACCTTATTGTAAAGTGTTATCAAAACATTTATTAAAATAAATAATTGGGCCCAAAATATGGAAGTTTGTTTTTACCACATAAATAAAAAACTAATTTTATCTTACAAGGTTTATATCTCACAATTCGGACTTCATATCTCGCTACTGTGAGTTTATATCTCACAATTTAATATGTTGAAATTCAGACTTTTTTAAATCATAATTGTGAGAAATAAACTCACAAGCGAGTTAAAAATTTCAAATTGTGAAATACAAACTTGCAATTGTGAGAAAAATAGTCAGAATTTGGAGAGAAAAAGTTGTAACAGCCTTTTTTTTTATTTCATGGTGGAAACAAGCTTCCATACCAGAAAGATAAAACAATTAGACAAATAAAATATTATTGTGGCAGTTGGTGTGAACCCTAAATTAAATGCAACATGAAAGTTTAAAGGTCTCATGGCAATGACTTTCAAATCAATGAGGTACACAAATTTGAGCAAAAATCACTTCATTCACAAAAATAAAACAAGCACCTAACAACACCCAAACAAGAAGAGAGAGACTACTAGAAGAGCACCCTGACAGAAACGATGTTAATGATAGATCAGCGTGCAATGATCATTTGACACATTCACTATGCTTCAGAGAGAGAGACCCAAACAGAAACACAAGAGAAACAGGCATCAGAAGAGTTACAGTCAGAAGAAGTGAAGAGAAGTGTATGGAAGCAGATGTGCACCAGCACGGGACGTCACAGGCAGCCAGAGAGGATTCGTGACTGCCATGAAAGCAAGGAAGACTTCCTTTGGAGGAAATAGTCCTAAAGAAACCTCTTAATATTAACCAAGTGGGCACGTGTAGAGTCCAAACGTCACAACATGGCCAGACGTTCGCAGCTCCGTTTTACATTTCAAGTTTTATTCTCTCGTCTCGGTGACGCTAACATCCTTGAATCCATGGCAGAACACGGCACAAAAGTGACTAAAGAAAAAAAGTATAGAAACCAGGAAGAGTGTGCGTTCAGTCAGTTTGTGATTCAGTTACATGAATGAGGCCTAATTCCTTACCACCTGTAGTTGTTGCCAGCGTGTAATGAGAAAAAGTTGCTTTTTAGGGGCAGATGGCAGCAGTGTCATTCACCCACACACTCGTTAACATACACACAGTTATTCATTAATATTCACATCCAGAAACACACACGCATACAACACACACTTTCTACAAATTCAAATCTGCTTCTTTATGCAGCTGATTAGCAAAGCCAGGCTGAGTCAAGTGTCTTGATAGGACGCTTTCATGATTAACATTATAAAATATTTCCATAAAGAATAACATGAAAATTCATAAGAAAACAAAGCATTTTATGAAGGAACAGACCTGCCAACCTTGACAAAGGTACCACAATAGTGTAATACTTTACATGCCTTTGCACCACTTTGCTTTGCACACAGTCATTTCCCCCTATTGAACGGCATTATTCAACATATAAATCAGCTATGAAAAACAACACAATTGTATATTGCCGAGCCAGGGATGCCCCCTGGGAAGACATTTTTTTAAATATCAGCTTTAAATTGTGGATTTCCAGTCAATTTTAGCATGAGGATATAGGGTCAAACTCACCCTAGACTCTATATAGTTTTTTTTTTAAATAGAGTAAAAAAACATTATCTACTTTATTTCTCAGCCAATATATACACTGTTGTTTTTTGTGATCCATTCCATATGACTACATATAACAGTAACATATTTATTGAATTCTAAAAATTAAACAATATTACTGTAATAATACTACTTCACTGTAAAATATAATATTTTTACAGAACAACAGTAAAAACACAATACTAATGGTTTTTCGTTAGGCTAGATGCTGCTGCCTCTTGCTGGACTCAAGGACTGCATGTGCACAATTGAACACAAGGTGTCTCCAGCTTTTTGCATAGTTTAGAGTCACAGATCGTACCTGGGTACTTCGAGGTCAAAATGCGTACCTGCTACGCAAAATGCATTCAGGTTGGCAGGTCTGAATGGCTAATGCTATAATAGAAATCAGCTTTAAGATGATGAGGTTTTAGATCAATTGATTAGGAGAGTAAGTGATAAAAGATAAACTAAGCAACTAAACTATGTCATGCAAAGAGGAATAGGAAATCAGAGGGGGTCTCACCAGAGCTTGCTCGATGAGCAGGCAGAAAAGGATGGCATTGCCCACCTCCCTCAGACTCTGAAACACATCTGTCTTGAGCTCAGCGTATTCAATGATGTCCTTCAGCTGATGGTGGAAGAATTCCAGGATGCCTGACAAATGTTCCATATTACATAACATTAAAAAGCAATCCGGAATATGAATTAAGTGTTATTTGTATATATTGAGCTAATTATTTATTCAACCAACATTTAGTCAATATCTTGACTGCTTCGAAATGTATGCTGTTAGCGAAAACAATGTTGAATCATTTATAGTTGTTGCACGAATAAAAACAGTATTATATAACATAATTACATAACTACATTGAACATGGCGAATTTAGTTGTATGCGCATGCCTTACAAAGCATAAATCGGTATTCAGATTTCAAAAGAAATATTGTGACCATCTGTAATAAATGCTGAGGTATCTCATCTATCCACTGATCTAATATTCACTTCTGTAATGAAGATGAACGTAACTTTTAATAAGCAGGGGAAATTCCCAACTTTAAACAAATAACCATTTAAATGTTTAGGATGTTTTCATTGTAAGAATGAACAGGAAGACTTCTGATATAAAAACGCGGACCCATTAGGTAATGTTTCCTCAAAATCAGATGATTTACTATTAATTCAATAGAATTAGGGAAAGGGAATACCAATCTGGCAGCACGATGGCTTCACTTTTTATGAACGAATGAATTTAGTGTAATATAAAATAATGTAATAATCAGACTGATTACACTGTCAGATTGACTAAGAAAGCATAACTGGAGTGTTACTGGTCTCACCTGGCGAGCCGTACTCATGACGAGGTAGACGGCAGATCTTGGGCATCACCTCTATGAGGGTCTTCACATACTGCAGGACAGTGCCTTGCAACTGGAAAAGACAGATGGACAGGACTAGTGAAAAAAAGGTCAATGTTCACTTAATTGTGGCAAATATTTAGTACAAAAAATAAATCAATCTGTTTTTATGGGAGTGCAGTGGCTAAGAGAAAGAGATGTAAACTAAAGCAGAGAGACAAAATACCAAGCTCTTGACTATTTTGAGCAGCTCCTCCATCACCACAGCAATGCCCTGGTAACCAAGAAGACGGCAGATTGTTTTGAAATGTGGAGGACCCACAAAGTTCCTGTAGGAACTGTAGATGTGGGAGTAAGCAATGTTCAGAGGCTGAAAAACAGAGCGAGGTGTTTATAAATGGACATCAGTGTTTTCTAGTACATCTGTGTTTTCTAGTACACTGTATGTAACAGATTCAAGTCTTTGGTTTTGTATCACATGAACTAATCTTGCTGTTTACAGACCTTGGAGCCATACAAGTAGTAAGGCTGGACATTGGCAGGCTTGTCCCTCTGAGGCTCCTGGGTGAATGGAATGGCTGTCCGCACAAACCTGTTCCATGAGATTCAACACATTTTTCAACACTGTCATCTATAATGAACCGCATCAGTAGGGATATGCATCTACAACTTCTGTTCACTGACCTGTTGGTGGAGCCATTGTAACAGTAGTTTGGTAAGAAGTCAAAGTTGAGTTCCCAGAAGACGTGCAGCGTGATGCGCCCGTATGGAGCAGACACGTTGTGGTTGGCCTCACGGAACATGGCGTCAAAACTGTCCAGGGTCATGTGCTTAGAGAGCAGACGATGAGTCAACCGGTTGATTTCCATCAGCCATTCAAGCTCCTGAAACACACATGACCAAAACATAATTTCACAAGTCCTTAGAGTTTGGAGTTTTTACATTTCTAAATCGTAACACTTTTGTCCTTCTAATATTAAAGGGATAGTTCACCCAAAAATGAAAATTCGGTCATAATTTCTTTCTTCTGCTGAACACAAAAGATGATATTTTTCACAAAAAAATATGGATAACCAAACAGTTGATGGGCACTACTGACTTCCGTAGTATGGGGGGGGGATATCTAAAAGAAGATATTCTTTAAAATATCTTCTTTTGTGTTCAGCAGAAGAAAGATACAAAACAAATTGGAACAACTTGACGGTGAGTAAATGATGACAAAATTTTAATTTTTGTGTTAACTATCCCTTTCAGATGTCCAAATGGGTAACAAAATTGCCTGCATGTTTGTCACTCTGAATAAACAGAGATTATGATTATAAACACCAAAAACTGAGAGCATCAGTTTCTCACCACTATGGAGGTGAGGTCCTCGCTCTCAAAGCGGCTGATAGCCTGATCCAGAGATTTGTACATGGCTGCTGAGATCCTCTGGGTTATCAACCTGTTCAGGTCAATGGAACGACCCAGCAGCTATAAAACACAAAGACAAATATGCTATGTAAGTTAACCTTTCCAAAGGATCCAGAGTGAAAGTAAATTTGTTATTCATTAAAAACTGCAACATACATACTGTACTTGAAGATTATAACAACAGAGATTGAAATGCATTTAGAATTCACTAAATAGAAAAACAATTTTGAGTTGCCCATTCAAATGGTAGAATTGTGTGACACCTGCACATGTCTCTGTTTGAGCAGTGTCTCGTAGCGGTTTGAGGGCGGGTATGGAATGATCACACCATAGTTCTTACACTCCGCACGGAAGCGTTTGTCTAGGAGGACACTGTGAGGAAGAGAAAGAACCATAAAATCCATTCAAAGATTGAAAAACCCATCTAGCAGACTAATGTCCTCACTTTGACCTTAACTAGCATGAAAAACATCATTAACATTTAAAATAAGAAAGATTACCTTCCAGCCATTGCTTTGTAGTAGGCAAATATCTGGTCAGCTAACTTGTATACAAACTGATCAAAACACAGGTTGACCTAAAAAGAAAAAGAGTTTGCTTTAGTTTTTACTGAAGAGATATTTTTGAATGGAAGGCATATTAATAAAAGTGTAGATAAATCTGTGACACTCTACCTCGGCCTCTATCTCATCATAGAGGAACTGCTTCTTGAATTTGGTGAGGGCATAATAACCACTGTCATTATAAAGGTCCAACGGATACAACACATATCTGAGAGGGGAAAAAAACAGATTTCTGTCAAAAATGATACATTCAGACAGACACAATTGGTCAATGTTCATATATACTACTGTTCAAAAGTTTGGGGTTGGTAAGATTTTTTAAATGTTTTTGAAAGAAGTCTCTTATGCAGTAATATTGTAAAATGTTATGTAAAGGATAATAATGTACATCCAGCAGTTGTGCAAAATAAACTCCAACAGGGTCATTGTGCAGCATTGCTATTGACGATAGCCATTATCTGGAAATAAATTACTTGGAATGTTGCACTGACCAATCAGAATCAAGCATTTCAGAGAGCACATAATAATACAAATTTAAAAAACACTTTTCTATTTGAATATATTTTAAAATGCAATTAATTCCTGTGACAGTATTACTCCAGTCTTCAGTGTCACATGATCCTTCAGAAATCATTCTAATATGCTGATTTGTTGCTCAAAAAACATTTCTTATTATTATCAATGTTGAAAAGAGTTGTGCTGCTTAATATTTTTGTGAGAACTGTGATGTATATTTTTTCAGGATTCTTAGAATAGGAATCGAAATAGAATTTTCAAATGAACAGCATTTATTTGTAACATTATAAATGTATTTGTCACTTTTGATCAATTAACTGCGTGCTTGCTAAACGTATATCAATTTCTGTAAAAAACAAAACAAAAAAAACCTGACTGACCCCAAACTTTTGAATAGAAGTGTAACTTAATAACCAGTATGAACTTTATGTATATGGCACATACTCCATCATGGAGGGCTCTTTGGTCTCCAGAATGTGATCAGTGAGGATCCAGGGCATAGACATCTCGATGGGGAACTGGATGCGACGGCCCATGGTGAGCTCCAGGAAGAACTCTCGGAACCAGAGTTGGGAAAGATCACAGCACTGCTGTAGGGCCTCTAACAGCCAATCAGGAGAGAGTGAAAACATCATGAAAAGATTACAACATTTCTCTCAGTCTATTCTCTTTCGCCATGAAAATCATGAATATGCAATTGGTATGTAAAGATGTTAGACTTGTAAAATAGAAAAATGTTACTGTTGTCTCACCACTAAAGTTCAGGAGGTGGGTGAAAAAGAAAGACTGCTTGTGGAAGTCCTCGATGGCCTGAACGATGGGGCCATCCAGACTGCTGCGGAGAGTCTTCTTAGAGCCACTTTTATCGGCGATGAGAGACTCTAGCATGGTGCGTACCATATAGAGCTGCAAGACAGGAAGGATCAGATACTACTCAGAAACAAACTTTGCTTTACAGACAACTAGGGCTTGCACAGACTAGTCGAGTAGTTGAGAGATCGACTATTTCAACCACTAGTCGGCACTGTCAGAAACAATCGACTACTCAAGCGTGCATTAACCATAAATTAATTAAAAATGGCGAACGTCACCCACAGACGCCACACATCAGATGTGTGGAAGTATTTCATCAAGGATGACAAAAATATCGTAATTTGTAAGGGGCCGTTCACATATTGCATCTAAAAACGCGTGGAAAGCGCGGCTGTGCCGCTGTCTAGGGTTGTGCTGATAGACGATAGTATCGTGTATCGACGACAGTCTGAGATTTTGCCGATGGCAGATGCCTTTGACGATATCAATATGATAATTGGCTCGTTTTACCATTAACGTATTAAATTATTATTAGTAGTAGTATTATTATAAAGCTAGTATTGTTATTAAATTAATATAAGGGACTACAATTAATTTGCCTTGCCTAAATTCATAACGACATCACCGCATAGCCTAACACTTGCGACAACACCGACACGCGCTTATGAGGACTCCTCTAAGAAAATGTTTTTAAAACAGAATAAAAAACTAGGCCTACATCCCACATCAAAATGAATTGCAAGGTGATCCATTCACAAATTGTCAAGAGTGCTTGTTTTAACAGACGCACGCATATCTTATACAGATCCAAGATGAAAACGGCATCGTTGTTCATCAGTATTTTGTTTCCATAGCACATTAACAAAATGTTTAATGACACTAATAACACTAAAAACAATTAGAGCCCGACCGATATGGATTTTTGGGGGCCGATGCCGATACCGATAAAAAAAAGCCTGATACCGATATATCGGCCGATATTATTTATGTGTACAGTAGCAATATTATTTATGTGTATTATAGTACAGTACCAGTCAAAAGTTTGGACACACTTTCCTATTGGTGTGTACAAACTTTTGATGGGTACTGTATATAGAATACAAAGTATTTAAACAGAATAAATATATAAACGTTTTGCAATGATCACTCAAATGTGGTGATCAAACACTTGTGTGACACAGATATGTAATGGAGGCAGGGGGATTGATAGAATGAGAATGATACATTTGAGCTGTAACCAAACTAGTTTGCATTGCATGTTATATTATATTATATTCTAAATACTGTTGCATAATCTTCACTAATGACTTTGTCTTTTAATTTAGTCACGTTATATAAAACAACTTGTATCAATAAATATATCAAAAGTGTCACTGACATTATCTTCTATTTTTAGTCTTAATTCCTCTAATCTCTACAAGTGGAGGAATAACTCAGATCTTTTTACTAAAGTAAAATTTATAATATCATAATGAAAACGTTTTTAATTACATAATGTACAGACTTTTATACTATTTTAAATTAGTAAGCAAAATGTACCTACTAAACGTGAAACTAGGCTACTCTTAATGCAAAATGGCCCTATATAAAGTGTTATAATTATATAAATTATTGGAATATTGCTTGATGTTGTAACGTAGCGTTATAGGCAGAATGAGCTTTAACACTGTGTCTACACACCGGACGCGGCCGTAATTGCTCGCGTGAGTCGCAACAGCTGTTTACCCGAGACGCGGAAAAGCACCCGTTACAGAGCAGAATGGGCCATCCGTTTACTGTCGGAGATTTGTCGCTCGCGCCACGCATTTTAATCAATGTTTAATAATCAATTGCCTGGATTTAATAAATAAGTAAATATAGCAGACAATATAATCAGGACTTCTCAGCTGCGCGCTTGCAATAGTCACAAGCTCACACAATACGTGACAGAGGCTGGCAGCAGAGAAATCAATTCAGTGAATTACACTGCGCAAATCAAAAGTAATAGTCTACTACCCACTGGATGAAGAAGGGTTGGCTCTCAACAGAACATATAATATTCATTTTATTTTATTTTTCGTGTTCGCATTTATGAGGAAAAAACGGACGTGACAAGCTCCGCAAGCGGCACTAAAGTGCTTTAAAACTTTCACATAGACCTCGAACAGAAAGCACAAAGCCTTTCATTAAAGTCAATTTCGTTTTGTATTAATTATATCTTAATTTTAATCAATGTTTCATCAACCAAATGCCTGGATTTAATAAATAAGAGGTAAATATAACAGACAATAGATAATCTCGAAACGGAGGCGCCGGCGAGTGAACTGCAACTCGTCTCATAAATGAACCGAAACTCAGCGTATAGACCTGAGAAATATATCTATTGAAAGGTCTACTTTTAAACAGAACAAATCAAAACGAAAGACAAACTGCTCTCTGCTTATGTAGGCCTACTCCTTCTGAAATGTACATTTCTCTCTGGCGCGTTCAAAGATCGCGAGTCCGCATCCTCAACTTCATCTTTGCAGCCCACAATGACTGAAAACACTTGTTATTAATAAACAATTAAAATGTCTCCTTGCTATATTTGATGTATTCATATCATTGCTTTTGCCAGTTCATTGTGACAGCTTTTAGGTGCTTTATTGGCAGCGCCACCCTTACATGAATCACCGCACGCCACATTTTGTTTTTAATATTCATTTATCGGCCATTATAACTGCCGATACCGATAGTTATGAAAATGCCTAATATCGGCCGATAATATCGGCTCGCCGATATATCGGTCGGGCTCTAAAAACAATACAATTAAATATTTATAATAATAATAATAATAATATCACTAAAATTATATAGGCCAGTCTTTAGTTCACGAACACAGCACAACTCTGCCATCTATGAAAATCAAAAGCAGCTTCAAACACTTGTTTAACAAGAAATATTCTTCTAATTTTTTCACTGTCATCATATAGGTCCACAAGAGAAATATTAAGCCAGTAAATTAAGATAGTCGCTATACCGTTATATCCAATGTCGTCTCTGAGAGAACGCGGCGTTAATGGAGCAACAGATGCTGAAAGCTCAGTCAGTTTCTACTTTCACTTTCAGAGAATGAGCGCGTTTACATGCCCGTTCTAACACGATTATTCTGAATAAACTGACAATGCATGTGGTCATGTAAACGCATTAACCTGTTTTCCTTTATCGGAGTCAAGTCATAAGTTTTAGTATAAACCGATCGACTCAGCTAGATTTCTGCCCCTTACTCTGATTTCTCCCGGCATTTTAAACACAAGAACCCGCGTTCTTTGGGCTTATTGAAGTGCGCGTATGTGAAGTGCATCCAGACAGAGAGAGCACTGGTGGGAGGACATGTATATATTGCAAACTCTGACTCTTTCTTGACCTAAGAATTTATTAAAACGTGTTTTCATCTCGTACAGTCAAAATGCTGGATCTGTAACGGCGTGTGTCTGTAAATTTCCCGCTGACATGTTGAAATACTCGAGTCAGATACAAAAATGATTAGGATCTTTTTTTACCTCACTATACTACCGGGAAATAACCTGATAGCCTAGTAATAAACACTCCACCTTTGCTAGCAAAATAAAAAAAATATTCTCGTATAAAATGAAGTAATAAAACAAGCAAATTAATGAGTAAATAATCAAGTTAATAATCAAATAAGTAAGCCCCGCCCCCTCACGATAATATCGTGTATCACCGATCTCACAGGCTGACGATAGGACGATATGAAAATGGAGCATATCGCCCAACACTACCGCTGTCTCCTTCTTTCCATAAGCACGTGGCGTCTGTCGTTGCTATGCAACCATGAACTGCGCTCTCCATGATGACGAAGAAGTATCAGCAAAGGATTAATTGGTTTCTAGCCCTTGCATTAGCTTTACTACTAGATATATTTATGGAGATGAGAAGTAAAAATCCGCCCTGTACAGCCATGATCTGCTGTTCGGCCGAGCTTTCCATGATGTCACGGAAAGGCCGAAGGTGATCGGTTGGTCTGTCACATGACCTGCGGTTGAGGCATTCAGAAAAGTTGAGAATTTCATTTCGCCGATGCTAAATTTGAAATAACGAACTTGAGCGAGCAAAAGACACTATATGTAAATGGCCCCCAAATGCGGACATTGCGTCTGAAATGAAAGGCAAGAATGGCTATTTATATGGCTTTACTCTGTTACATGAAAATTAAAATATGTAATGTCATAATTATGTTTTGAGAGTTTACTTATGTAACTGTTGCATTGGGCTATGAATTAATTGATATTTATTGATAAGAACTATTTCATGTCTTTTCATTTACAGTAGCATGACCCACGAGTAGTCGAGTAACTCGAGTATTGTTTTGATAAGAAATCGACTAGCAGAAATCAGTAGTTAAATATAATCTATGTTGCAAAAATTATTTGACTGACCTGTGTGCTTGAGGGGCCAACAGCGCGACGAGGAACTTTGATATCAAAGCCTCCTTTGGGGTCCTTCTCTCCTTTCAGACACGGGTCATTAGGAGGTTCTCTTGCCCCTTCCCAATCACAGATGGTTTTACGAATAGCCTGAAGAACACTACAGGGAAGCAAAGATAAGTAATACCCCAAAAAGTATTTCATTTTTTTACGTGGTGAATTTGTTACCTAATGAGAACGTTCTTCTTCTTGCGCACAGCCTGTCTGAGTGGCTCTCTCAGGGTCACCTGTGCAAAGTCCTGGAGGGCGGAGTAGATGGTGTGCCTGATGGCCTGGTTAAACACGCTCTCCATCCGGCCCATCAGAACCTGAAGACCCTTGATCATAGCAATGACCTCCACCAAGGCAAACTTCTCCTCACTGGTGTAGTTGTAGCGAGTAGCGCGTTCATACTCCTCAGCTGTGCCCGGACAGTCCTTATTACAGAATTTATCGGTTGGGTGGACCAGTTTCCAGGAGTACTAGAAGAAGAGAAGATGGTTGAAATGCATGACAAATAGAGAAGTGAAATGCTGAAAACTGTTTGCACGATCTCAGACGTACCACTTCCATGACATGAGTGCTCCACTTGGACAGAAGCTGCAGTCCTCTGAGCGCCAAGTCAAAGAGCTCCCTGTATTCCTCATCAGACTTCTGACTGTCCAGTCCAGAGCCGGTCACCACCTCACTGTTACTGTAGCGCGCCAGCTCAGAGATGAAGCGGATGTGGTCTTCTCTGATCTGCACCATCTGCTCGCACAGGTTATACTGCGGACTGATGCTGCTCTGAGTGCAGGTCCACCTGAGAGAGAGAGAGAGAGAGAGAGAGAGAGAGAGAGAGAGAGAGAGAGAGAGAGAGAGAGAGAGATGTACACTATCATTCAAACACTTGGGGTCTGTACGATTATTTTTTTTAAAGTAAGACTACATTTATTTGCTACATTTTATCTGATATACAAATCAGTAAAAACAGTAATATTGTGTAATATTATTACAATTTAAAATAATATATTTTAATACATTTTCAAATGTAATTTATTCCTGTGACGGCAAAGCTGAATTTTCAGTAGCCGTTAGTCACATGATACTTCAGAAATTATTCTAATATGCGGATTTCTTGCTCAAGACACATTTGTTATTATTGTCAATGTTGATTGATAATTCTTTTTGTGGAAAGAACAGCATTTTATTAAAACCGAAATCTTGGTTACAGTTTATTTTAAGGTGACAGTTACATTGTACTTTCTAAAATAAGTACCAAGTAATATTCAATAATATGTACTAACTATAGAGTTATGGTTAGTTATTTGGGTAACACTTTATTTTACAGTGTTCTTGTTACATATGTTACATGTAATTACCATAGTAATAACAGTAAATTATGCCTAATTACATGCAATTAACCCTCAACCAAATCCTAATCCTACCCTAACCCTATAGTAAGTACATGTAGTTAATTAATATTACACTGTACTTAAATATATAATTATACTGTAACAATGACACCTTAAAATAAAGTGTAACCGTTATTTGTAATTATGCATAATTTTAGTAAGTACACATAGTAACTGCGTAACCTAAAAATAAAGTGTTACCAAAAATTTTGTAGCATTATAAATGTCTTTACTATCACTTATGATCAAATGTGTCCTTGCTGAGTACAAGTATTAATTTCTTTTAAAAAAGTAATTATGCATAATTTTAGTAAGTACACATAGTAACTGCGTAACCTAAAAATAAAGTGTTACCAAAAATTTTGTAGCATTATAAATGTCTTTACTATCACTTATGATCAAATGTGTCCTTGCTGAGTACAAGTATTAATTTCTTTTAAAAAAAAAACTTTAAAGGTTTTACCCTAAAGGTTTACGCTAAAGACCCTAAAGGTTACGCTAATGATGCAAGCTCAAAAATAACTGTTTCCTTTTTATAAACCAGTCAAGTAATGCTGAAAAGAGAACTAGCATCACACAGAAAGCAACCGTAATGCTTTTAAGTCATGCAGGAAATCCATTCATCTGGGCCTGTATTTATCAAACCTCTGAGAATTACTCACAAGAACACAGCTAAGAATTGACTTAAGAGTAAGAGTACTTAATTCACATTGAATGGTGAAATTCCTAGAGGAGTTTATAAACATTTGACAATAAATCATTTTCAAGAGAATACATTATGATATACCAACCCGATCTCATGAAATGAGTCTCTATAGCACGCATTGTTTATCATGCAATTTATATGCGAAAATTAGTTTTTACGTTCATATGACACGTACAGTAAACCCCTTGGGTAGGATTAGTGGTGTGGTGTACGTGCGTATTACACGCCATAAAGTGCGCGTCACATTTCCACATATAAATTGCACAATACAGTATATAAACAATACCGTTTGATTAACAGCTCGTCGTCAAACATTCAAAACATTCTTCCTCTCCTGAAAGATTTGCGCATGTCTCTGTCTCCTCAGTGACATCACAAGCCCCTACTGGCAACTCCTAACCACTTGAGAGACCTCTCGAGCTGTCGTAAATAACTGGGAGAGTAAGAGTGATTCTTAGCTTTAAGATAACTTGCTTTTATACTTAAGTTTGAAATGTCATGAATTCTCAGCACTTAAGACTAAAATGGCACTTTGAGAAGCTTGATAAATACGGGCCCTGATCTTTAGTAGTAGATGATCACTCACTTGGACTTGTTCTCTTCATAGTGGGCACTTGTTTCTATATACCGTGACAGCTCGATCTGCATATCTCCAAACAGGGGCACAACCTGGAGCTTTCAAGCATCCAAACAGACGTTACAGTCAACAAGGATGACGACAACAACAACAAAAAAATCAGTTTTCATGAGAACCAGACAGTTTGTCTTCACCTTAAAGAACTTGTCGATTTTGCTGAGGTTGATCCTTTTCTTTGCATCCAGCTTATAGATGTTGCTGACATTTCCGTCCATCAAGTACAGGCCAAAACCCATGACCTGAAACATAGAGCCGTGCCTTCATTTGTGAAGTTCTCTTTCAGCCGAGTCTTAAACGCTTAAGCAGGAATGGATGCGCTCACCTTTAGCAGCATGTGTTTCTCACTGGGGGTCAAGTACATCTTGTTCTCATAGTAATCCACACAGATGTTGACAATATCAGCCAGCAGCTCCTCATAACCTGGGATCACCTCCAGCTGCTGGTGCAGACACTGCACAAACATCACACAAAACAAAACG
This sequence comes from Gila robusta, assembly GCA_030770095.1. Lineage (NCBI taxonomy): Eukaryota > Metazoa > Chordata > Actinopteri > Cypriniformes > Leuciscidae > Gila > Gila robusta. The sequence goes on along the minus strand of JAVALU010002124.1, from coordinate 126,153 downwards.
CTGAATGTCAATGTCCAAATGAAAGGTGAACACAGAAGCTTTGGGGGAAGGCAAGGTTATCCATAAAATTAAAATAAAAACTTTAATTTCAGGCTGTTCCACACACAATTATAGCTTTTATATATAGTTATACACACAATTATATAGACTGTATGGACCACTGTTATGCTGCCTTTCTGTTTTTTTTGTTTGTTTAGCCTTTATTGGAGTTTAAAAGCCTTAGTCAGAATGAACCGTCATTAAATTGCAAGAGCTGAACAACTACTTAAATTACTTACAATTACTTAAAAATGTACAGCACACACATTTGGAATGACATGAGAAATATAAAACAAATACATTTGATATAGAAAAATATAAAAAAAAAGACAATGCATATTTTTGGGTGATTTATTCCTTTAATGTAAATAATATCATATCTGAAGTTAAATGTACCTGTGTAATTCTGTTGTGATTGGCTAAAAACATAGAGAGGTTTTGGGACTCCTGGATGGACTGTGGGTCAGCCATCTTTCTCAGGAACTGAGCCGCTCTGTAAAGAAATAGTGATAAAAAGAATTGTGATTGTGAACACACACACACACACACACACACACTACTTTATACACTCTTTATACTTTCTATTCATCAATGTGTGATTTATGGAAAATCACTTTTCCTTTAACATAAGCATGACCCTGTAATACCTTTTGTAAGCAGAGTGGTCATTTTTCACACTGCACTTCATGTTCTTCAGTTCATCCAGGACAGCAAACATGTTGATGAACTTTCCTAAAGTGAGCAGGTAGGCCTCGGACACAAAGTCCTTCCGTCGTTCAGCGTGACACAGTCGCTTTACCTCGCTGCAAAAACGTTCAATGGCCTTCCGCTAGAAGGAGGGATATCAATATTAACGCAGTGTACTCGTGAAATGTCATGATTCTCAACCCCAATTTAGACAGCATGGCAAAAACTAATATGCTATTTATCACAGTCCTTTATTTGGAAAGTTAAATATAAATAAATTAAATTGCATGTAGTCTTCAAGTATTTCTTAATTTACTTAAGAAATAAATGTTAACTTAAGAGCCTAAAATACACAAGCAATAAAATTAAGAGCAATGAGTGTTTCTTTTTCTTGTCAGTAATGTTGTTTGATTAACATGCCATTTTAGAATGAATAAATACTGAATAGTGTCCAAAGATTTTTATTCCTCACTCACCTGGAAGTACATGAACTTCATGAGTTTGGTGACCTCAGGTTCCAGCACCTCTACAGTCTTCTCATAGATCTCCACCCGATTTGGCTGCTCGTTGCACTTCACCTGAGATACACAAGAGGGCGACATTAAAATGGCTGGATTCAGAACTGAGATTATGAATAATGAGTCTTTTCTTCTGTTAGTGCAGGGTAGTCATGTTGTTGAACTTGGTCATTTCAATTTTATCTTTTAGATAAATGAAAAGGGGTTCAGACTCTCTTCAAACAAAGGGAAAATGGCGGAGAGCATTTCTTTAAAAAAGTCCATTCACGTAAGACAAGATTTAACACACAATTAGAATAAGAATTAGAATAACTAGCATTTTCATACAGAGTTCCTCTTCCGCACTATGATTCACCTGATAGTAAAGGTGTATATGGGCTAGTAGGGCATGAATTTTACTAGAGTACTGAGAATGCACCTCTAACGTCGAGTGTGTGTATGTGTGTGTACCTGAGGAATGGCTCTGGAGCAGCTCCTCCAGGTGTACAGCATGACCGCATACTCATGCCCCTCCTCCAGCATTTCATTCTGAAAGGAAAAACAGTTTGAAAAAGAGGAAATGGAACAACAGCTATAGGAACCACAAACATAAACACCTGTGAATTTAGTGTAAATGTGCGGTTAATACATTTTGTGACCTCATGCTTAGAAACGACAATTCATCAGGCACTTATTTGTTGGAATTCACCATTATTACTATGCAGTATAGCTAGATATACATTTCCTGAAAGAATTCCCTGCACTTACAAGTTGTAAACCCAATTAAAGACAGAGGGAGAAAGAGAGAAACCAACACGGCAAAACTAGATTGCTCCATTATAATCACCAGAGCACTAGTAGTCTAGACAGTTTCGTTGATTAGAGTGGTAACATGCATTCAGTGTAGACTGAGTACCTAATTATGCTCCACTTTCCATTAATAAATCATTTAACCTGGATTTCTGCCAATCACAATTCAGCAAGTATTACAATTAGGGCTTTGCAAAACTTAGCATGTGCAAAACTGAGTAGTCAGTGGGTTGCCTAAATAACTAGTCATCAAAGTGTACTGTACGTTTACACGACAACGTTGTATTAAAAAATAAAAGTTTTTCCTTTGGGTTTTTGAAAAGTTTTGAAAAGTTGGCGGTTACTTTGTAAAGAAGCACTACACAGTACGCAGCTATAGACTGAAGATGTAATACGCATGCGCATGACGTCACCGCTTTCACAAATTCGCGTTTTTGTAGTTTACATGGAGACGATAACGTCGTTTTTGTGTAAATGAACGGCCAAAATGGATAAAAAGTTTTCAATTCTTAGTTGAAAAAGGTGTTTGTTTCTGCTTTGCCAGCCACTGTGAGTGTGTGTTAGAAATCATGAATGGTGAGAGAACATTGTGCCTGGGTAGAGGTACGTTTCCCATCTTCAAACCAAACTCGGGTCTCCAGCCAAAACTTTAAATCCCGTCTGGCTAGCACTCTTCCCATAATGTTTAAGCATTAGTTCAGTAGGCGGAGAGTAGGCGTCTTTTTGTGGTTGTTCGAACACATTCGACCACATGAGTGTTTGCACAACGAAAGAAATCCGTTTAAATGCGTTTTCGACTACCTCTGGAAGTGGTCAAAAGTAGACAAGCTCAAAACGTTTTAGACCCTGTTTAAACCTGTATTTAGTGTCGTCCACTTGTGATCCGATAGACCAAAATCCATTTTAATACCAGGTGTAAATAGGGCCTATGAAACATGTGAATGGAGTCTGCACAGTAAGCAAGTTTATTTAAATGTATAAAAGTGAGAAGATAACAATAATATCAGTAAGTATGAGGGTATGATTTTCATAGGCCTGCATTGTTCATCTTAAAAACACTATATATACTCCTAAATCCAAGTTCAGAGATGCCACAGCATTCATCCAGACCTAAAACTACGCGCTCATTAGAGCTTTAGCAGACGGTAGCTGAAGCAAACAGGATCTCCAGTCCTTGAGGACTTCTCTAATTCTCTGACTAACATGAGCTACTGTTTGACAGTCCAAGCACATCCACGAGCCACTGAGCTGTGTGAGGAAGAGGTGGACTAGCTGCATCAATCTCAATTCAATCCTGCATAAAGCCCAAACCCCCACACAAACAAAACAGTACAAAACAGCAATCATAAACTAGACAAGGGTGGCTTTGTGAAAAGGTGTTTGTCCTGAGCTCTTTACCTCATGCCTCTGCTAAAACAGAATTGAAACTGATGGGGTTAAAAATAGTCATTACTGTTGCAAATCTGTTAATGCTTTTTGAATTGTTCTGAAAAATGGATGTTCGTTTTAAAACGAGGGAACAAATTATTACATTGTGTGCACACAATTTACTAAAACGGGAGAAAGAATTTTTAATTCATGGCCCTTATATATATTTCCCTGCATATCATGTGAGCGGCTCCGTACAATCCATACAAGTTTAGCATAATGAAATTCATTCTTTTTAAGTTCTATTTAAGAACACGGAGTTGTTTTTTGTAGTAGATTGCACTATAATAATCATTAAGTGGATTCACTGAACGCCTAATTGCTCAATAAACATTTCCTATTATTATCAATGCTGAAAACAGTTTAATATTTTTGTATAAACCGTGATACTTTTTTTGTAACATTATAAATGTGTTAATTTAGCACACCCTTGCTGAATAAAAAGTATTACTTTCTTTTAAAAAAACAAACATCTTACTATCTACAAACTTTTGAACAGTTGTATATTTTAATATACAACATAAAACAACTTTATTATTGTCCAACACAAACGCTGATTCATGATTTAAAAGTGATATTTTAAGGTTGATGTATATGAATTGGAAATGGCTACACTCCATTTAGTACTCTAAGGTAATTCACAGAATGTCATGGTATTGACAGTTTACATGTTGAAATTTTTATTTATTTATCACAGTACCTAAAAATGTTAATGTCTTGGTGATTTTCTTTTGTAAGTGAACCTTTATGAAGAGAAATGCACTGCTCAGGGCTGATTTAAATATCACTATGGCAAAGAAAAGCCTACATTAGAATAACTGAATGACTGTTTCTGCTTCTCAGTGCCCTTCTGATAAAGATTTCAGTAAGAACCATAAAGAGCAGCTTTGTTGTAATGCAACATCCTTTTGTTATTGCTGCCCTGGTCACATGACCAGCCATCCTAATGTGCCGTTTCACAAAGTGTCCTTCTACTTACCATGCTGGAGTGCACAGTGGCCTGTTCAATGTAGCGGGCAATACCAGTGACAAACGCATTTCTGTCCTCAAAGTTGGTGTCAAAGTTTGCCTAGTAACAAACAGAAGGACAGTAAAATGTTACTGTGAAGTGTGAACTCTACATCCTACTTCAAATATTGAAATGCATTTGTGTTAATGCATAAGGGCCTGTACCTGGTACATGATGGAGGATGGTGGGGGTTCGATGCATGGCTGCTGGTCTGGGAGGGGAAGCTCCTCCAGCAGGTCCACATTGGACAGCGCATCCTCCAGGGTCACGTGGGTTGTCATGGCGACACAGGTTCACTCACAAAACAGCCCAATCTGAAACCAGAATAGACCATGAGCTTCATCATCATCATCATCATCATACAGAAGGTGCTGCACTCAGCACTTCAACTCTATGTTTAAGTTTAACACAGTCTATAAAACACTGTCATTTGAAAAGGGAAATGTCATGACTTTCAAGAAATCTCTCTAGTTAAAGTCTTTCACTCGGTTTCACTGGCGGAATTCAATAAGCCTCTAAACACAAGTGCTGCTGTGGCTGCCAAGACATTATTAATTAGGGCTGCGACAGATTTTTTCAATAAATTAAACTATATATATATATATATATAATATAGGGGTAGGCAATATGACCCAAATCGTATTCACAATGAGTAATTTTATTTCACGATAATGGTATATATTACAAAATAGGACTATTTCAACAATGCGGTTACACTTTATTTTAAGGTGTCATTGTTACAGTGTAATTAAATATTTAAGTACAGTGTAATATTAATTACCTACATGTACTTACTATAGGGTTAGGGTAGGATTAGGATTTGGTTGAGGGTTAATTGCATGTAATTAGGCATAATTTACTGTTATTACTATGGTAATTACATGTAACATATGTAACAAGGACACTTTGGCCTTGAAAGTGGTAAAAATGTTGCAGTCTATGGAACGACATAAAGCACTCGGATTTCATAAAAAAAAAATTAAAAAAAATCCTAATTTGTGCTCCAAAGATGAACTAAGGTCTTACGAGTTTGGAACAACATGAGGGTGAGTAATTAATGACAGAAATTTCATTTTTGGGTAAACTAACCCTTTAACCTACTGTGTTTACAGGAATAAGCCAAGACAGTCATTATTGCGCTGCTTATTGCGCTTAAAATTGCTTCAACATTTAAACTGGCAAGGCTTAAACACGCATGCAAATGATAAACTTTTGTGATGGCACAGCACTGCAATGTCACCTGAGTGTAACAACAACAGAAGTGATAATCCAAAATTTCAACACCGTAAACCCTAATGCTCAAAACAATTAATTTATTCAAGTGGGGTAAACTTAATGTAGTTACTATTATAACTTTTTTCTTTTGAGTTCACAAAACTGCCATATTTAAGTAATCTAAATTGTTTAATTGTTTTGAGTTTTATGAACTTGTTTCATTTAATTTAGATTTTAACTGAAACTGGACTGGGATTTCTATTTCCCAGCATGCTTTGCCATGGCACTTGAAAGAGAAAGTAAATGCTAAAATTAAGTGTTAGCCTACATAATGTTTTATTTTTGTGCCAGATTAATGTTAAGAGTAAGATTTAGTAGGGTTTAATGTTTTGCTATGCTATGCTATGCTATTTAGAAGAGTTTCTGTTGTTCAAGGTTTTTGGGGGCCATCATGGTGAAAAGTGGAGCATGAGTTTAGTTTGAGAACATATATGTTAAATTTTCTATATTGTCATATTGATTTAGCAATTGCTGTGCTATACGAATGCTTTCAAAACATTGTGTTACCAATTAATAAGTTAGCATTAACAGAACCAGCTAGTTAAACCAGCCAAGTTTCCACTACAAAAAATATTTAAATTGAGATTAGGCCTACATGATCATTTTAAAGACATTACAATATTGTATTTTATAGAAGAGTTGTGAAATGTTGCATGTTTTTTTCAGTATATACAGGAAAACCATGAACAACATTTCTAAAATAGCAGTGTCAAGACAAAAATAGTTAAATAAAAAAAATGCATCTCAAGACCTCAGGAAGTGTGCGTTCTCAGGACGTGTGGTTTGGTGAAGTGAGGTGTATTGCCCGTATTAGACCAGGGTTTGCTTGACAGTGACCTGCAAAAATAATGCTTTGTAGCCATAAACCGGTTTCTAGTTTTATTTTGGCCAATCTCTATTCTGGACTTGCACACAAACTGCATAGCAGTCATTTCCCAAAATGTAATTTGTGTGGAAATATTACAAAGTCTGTAAACAAGAAGTTAACACAGGCCAGAGACGAGACACGCTGAAGACGGATGCAAAGAAGAGAACACAACAGAGCAAACACTGTACCAGGCACAGCAAGCTCACTGTTCACAATACTCGAAACATAGGAAGAAAAATATAAGTATTGAATTGAGGGAGGGGGTTTATTTGTATCTCTGAAGGAAACAGAATATGCATTGTTTTATGCATATTTAATGTGTCATATGTAGCATAATTTCACAAATCTGAAGTCAGACCATTCTGTTTTTGCTTTAAATCTTGAAATTATATGGATTGTGATTAAAATGCAGTGGTTGCCTCTAATTTCAAATGGCTACAGATATTTTTTGTTTAATGCCAGTTTGCCTGTTATAGAGCAAATAAACAACAGATAGCCTACATTTGCTTAAACAATTTATCGGATAAAAATAATTATTTATATGGTTGCTAGTATCGGGTTCTGATCTGAGAATCTGAATCAGCCATTAAAAATCTTGCTTTGCATTTAAATGGTACTTTAATTGCTCCAATGGTAGGAAAAAAACCTTATTGCAGAATTATGTAGCCTATGGGACAATCCTGGGCAAAACAGTCAGATGTTTATGCATACTAAACCACATGATTAATCTGTCCTGGACAGTTGATAAGTGACACTAGTCTATACAGGTCAGGCACCCATCAGCCATCTGTCCAAGGAAGCTGCTTTTCAATCTTTACCTTCATCAAATCTTGACAAAGCAGCAGGGAAACATGAAGCTAGCTTGACCATTAAACGTAGCACATGCAGGAAGAGAAATCGCCTGAGGTCACTGTGGTATTAAATATGGAGCATACGTTGAACAGTACAAGGGTTCTCTTATGATGATTTACAGAAACAAACAGGAACCAAGTGTGGAACTTATGAAGCGTGAACAACATAAGAGATAAAAAATTATGACACTGCATAGCGGTGTGCGGTGTGCATAGCGGTATGACATAGCGACAACATACAGAATGAAGAATGTGCAAAAAGAAACATTCAAGCAAAATGACCAAAAATAATTGTAATGTCTGTAGACTTACAAGCGACATCAAATGGAATTTGAAATTTTTTGACTTTTCCAATAGATTTTGGGGGAATTACATATGGCTTACTAATAGTTGTTTCTCCACATTAAGCTGGGATAAAAGTATTTTAACATAAAAATTACACACGTTGGCTTTAAACTGCATTCTCAACAGGTCTGGAGAGCCGAGACCGATGTTGGTGTCAGATGGTTGGAGGTCACAGCAGAATCACATGATGGAATAATTGTCTCAGATCTCTCAGAGTAGCTCAGGGTGGACAAAACACTTGAGCCAAATGCTGAAGGCCACAGAAGAGGCAACATCGGTGGCCACCGGTTTCATAAACTGCTTAAACTAGTCTTAAAGTCATCTAATTTTTTTCAAAAATTTAAAAAAGGTAGACTGGTCTAATTTGAATTGGAAAAGTAAGATTGATTACCTTTTCTAACTGCTAGTTGGTCAAACTAGTTCTTAAGACACAATCTAGAGCCTAAGTTTATGCAACTGGCTCCTGGTCTTAAACACAATCTTGTCAAGGGATGTATGGCAAGTCAAATCAATAAAAGGCATGTTACATACTGAGTCAGTATGTGGTGCGAGCTACAAGGAACATCTTCCAATAAAAAGCCCATGGTTAATATGTCACTTGCCATTTTTCTTGGAGTACACATCACTAAGAAATGCATGCTGATACTCTACAGCACTTTAACACTGATTCAAGGTGGAGTTTCCTGTCAGCATTTGTGTATCTCACCATGACATGCAACGATGTACAAGAAGATTTTTCATTTAGACAACCAAATCTGCTTTTGTGCTTAACCAATTCTGTAAAGCTTATTTCTGCCCTAAAAGAAAAATAGCCTAAAGTTTCGCTCCAAAACCTAGTGAGCCAATGTTATACGAAATCAGGACCCCAAGGTCCTTATTTTGGACCTAATGTCTTCATTAGGACCCCGAGCGATACCATTATCATAAAAAAAACCCCGTTTCACAGGTACTTCCTTAGCGCCTCATAATGATTCCTACAAAATCAGTCTTCATGATGTATGACAATTGAACTATAATGACCATTAATGTCTGTTTTAGTTAGCTTAAGTACTAGCACAGCATACAGATAACCAACTAGCCTGATAGCTTAGCTTATACACATCTGTACCCATTTGCAACAATCTTTAATGTAATATATTAAAATATTATAATATTAAAATGTAATATATGTAAAATAATTTACACTAATTTTGTTAGTAGATAAGCAGCATCCTAGTCATCATAGAACCTCATAAGTGACTAATTTGACATAAATACTGCTTGAGAGACTTGCCTCACAATTGAACACATATCACAAATAATCGATTTTAAAATGGTCTGAACTACTTTTGATTATCTAATTAAAAAATAGCTTTTAATACACACCTCATGAGGGTGATTGTATCTAATTGTGTCATATTCAACACAGATATAGTCTGCATCAAAAAAAAAAAAAAAAAGCGGATGTACTTTAAGCCCTGGGGGTTTCTGCACATTTTAATCTGTTGAAAAGGATCACGTGAGGTGGCATGAGACATGTTCAGACTGATAACAACCTCAGAGCTGAATCATTGTCATTCAAAAAGGGACTGTTGGAAAAAAAACATCCATGACACCAACACGTTCCAAGAGGAAGAAGTGATCTGACAGGGAGAGAGCGAAAAAGTGGGAGAGAGAGAGAGAGACACTGTGCCTGTGGGAATGGATGCTGAAGTACTAGAATAAACTTTCCCACAATGGCTGATTCCCATTGTACGGTGGGATAAACGTAAACGGTCCACATTCCTATACGTTATGCGAGCATGACAAAATCGGACCATCACTGACATAAATGCAAGGGCCACACGCCTTTTTTACTGAGGGTGTGTTCACACTTGTAGTTCGATTCTCTTGGTTTTGGTGGACTGCTGGGTTAAATGCGCTCGTATGTGCTTACATATGATAGTGTTTTTACAAACTGAGAACACACAATTTGGCATAAGAGCTTTTGTAAAGGAGTCATAACAGTGCCAGGAATTCCTCTGTTGCACACACACAAACCGGGATCTGCTGCAAGGAGACCACGGTTCTTAAGCCATACCGAAATGTAATAGGCAACAACATGCTGCATGCACGCCATGTCGTAATTACCATAGTCTCAAGATGACAACACACAACGTAATATTCGGAGATGTTCCTCGGACTGGGAATTATGTGTTTCTATAGCATTACTATCAACGCCTAAATGAATTTGCAGCGGTCAGGTGTAACAGCACATCAGTCACGTTGTAAAAACCTCATAGGAGCTCTCAGACAATTCCCAGCATCTTACAAGCTGCAATTAAGAACTCTACGAGGATTTGAATGCTTTTTACAAGTTGAAATCAGGTAATTGCGGTTATTACAACCTCAACTCCTATGACAAGAAGAACCCGGTGTGCTTGAGCATTCTGTCCTTTTTTAGGTCCATTTTGTGACATCACATCCTGTTTTTTGGTTCGTTTTAAATGTATCTGGTTCGTGTTGTGTTCATATTTCAGTTGAACTGCACTAGAGTTTGTTTGAAAGCGGAGCGAGACCCCCTGAAAAGGCAGGGTTCAGATGGCAGCGTTCACACTCATTCAAACCAAAACCACAACAGAGCAAGCGCACCAGTTTGTTTTAATCGAACCAAACCTGCCACACACCCTGAAAAGGCTAAAAATGTGTGATCGAGGCAATCACTTTTAACGTAACCTATATGAAATTATTTCGATCATATAGCCCAGTGGTTCTTTTGAATCCAAAGCCCCACATTGTCCACAATAACATTCAAAGGCCCCATGATATTTCCAGTAATTCATGGTTTACTGTACAAAGATTAAGGATAAGGATTTAAAAAAAAATAATACTCACAATTTCTACCTGATAAAACATTTTCAGCTTGGCAAATCTAGAAAATGTACATTCATAAAATGCATAAAAATACCTATGGAGAAATAGATTTTATTCATTCAAATGACTTTTCCAGGTCTGAAAATCCAACCTTTTATAATTCTTCAAAATAAAATTAAAAACAGTTTTTGGGGGTGTGAATTAAAATAATACATAACTTGATGTTTAGTTGTTTAATGTTATTTCAATGCTTTTGTCTTCATTTTAAATCAATACAATACAATATTTATTTATAAAGCACATTTAAAAACAACCAAGGCTGACCAAAGTGCTGTACAGAACAGAATAAAAATAATTTTAAGTAATCTTGAGGCCCCCCAGTGGGCCCCGGCACTGCAAGTTGAGAACCACTGGTCTAGCAACATAAATAAGGACTAGACATCACAGGTCACATAAAAGCTTCCACCACTGAAAGAGTGTCACATTTGGGTCACACTACTCGGTGGGACATGCCATGATACTCCCACCCTCACTGCAAGCCTTGAGCTACAATTACTAGACAGGCAGACGGGACATGTAATTGATTGCTGACTGAAAGAAAGAATCTCCCTTATGTACAGACAGGACACACAGAGACAACCCCACTGCATACTCCGCCTAGACTGGTCATGATTGCATCATTCAGTCGTAATTTGAAAAAAAAGAAAGAAAAAAAAAGGGCACATGTTGTTGCTGATGTAGTTAGGCATGCATCATTTCTGTCAGCAGCTGAAGTGACTCATTATGATGAGTGCTGTAACACCATGCATTTTAAGGCCGTGTGTCCACCAAAGCGTTTTTAGCCAGCTGAAAACGCTAGACGCTCTGCTGAAAACGCCTAGCTGTGGGCGCTTGAGAGCGTTTTGGCAGCGCTGCGTTTTTTTAATTGAGACGATTCGTTGCTATGATACAGAATATCCGCAGCACAGTTTACTTGTAACTGATTTAGTAGATAATTTGTTTCATACTAAAAATTTTTTGTTCGGGTTAGATCTGCTGGTTGACGTCGTTGTTCAGAAAGAATGTTGTGACAGTTGGTCGGTGTGGTTTTTGTCCCGCCCCTCTTCCACTGTGAATGGACGGCTGTGTAAAAAGTGACAGTGATGAGCGCTGCGTTTAACCCAAAGTTGAACATTTTTCAACTCTCGGCGACCAGTAAAAAACGCCGAACACTCAGCGCTTGCACGTTAAATACACTATTGATCTTATAGTAAATGAATTATCAGTGCACGTTTTTTTTTTTTTAGCTTGTAACTTTTAATCAAAATATCATAACTCCACTTTGCACTGAAACGACAGACTTCTCTCTGGTGACATATGCAGGACTTCTCCAATCATTTTGTCTACTTCCCTTTCTAACAATCGACTGCAAGCTTGCATTCAGATCAGCCTCAAATCCAATCAACAACCAATGAATAGATAGTACAAAGTCCTTGTCCAACATTTTTCTCTTTTCGCTAATCGGCTTTCCAGAGCGGAAGCAAATTTTCAGATTTTGATTAAAGATTACCACGACAAACAATTATTCTGTGTAATAACTTGCACGGATTAATTGTTCACCACAAGACTAGTAATATGCACTAACAAAGTAGGCTAAATAGGATCAATTTTGATTTCATGATGACTTTAAGATTTGGACAAAATTGTATTTCTGATTTTACACAGCTCTCTCTGTAATACATTTGACCATGCAATATGCTAGTGCTACATTCATATCTCTCGTATCACTCCGCGGTCTAGCGCAGCGCCCTCTTGCGATTCAATATAGTTATTACCAGGTCAGACTGTAGTAAAAATGGCCTTGGAGTTCAGTTTTTTTTTTTTTTTTCAAATAAAACTTCGATAGATGGCTAGAAGCTCTGATATCTTTAAAGAAAGCTAAAAAACAGAATCCGGTAAAAGACATATAACGTTAAACAGCAGGATGAGAGAGAAAGTGATCATTGTAGCTGCCTATGTAGCCAACATGGAAAATATTAACTCGGATGGCTGATTAATACATAAAGTATTATTATAATACTGCTGCAATGTTCGTCTTTTTTTTACCAATTGTAGTCTACGTTGTAATGGACTAGCCTATTTTTCTTAGTGGAAGGTTAAAACTAATAACAAAATATTTTCAAATCAGATGCAGTAACGTTATTTCATGCCAATGTTTTTTTGTTTTTTTCATAACTAGCAGTGTAGCAGGATAATGTACAATATGGTCATTACCACACAATATCGTTTATTTTGCCCGGGAGGCTGTAAATGATCCCTTATAAATGACATTACAGATTGGACATCATGTTCACTAAACCTCATTTTACAGCATATACAACTCAAAATATGCGGCCTTAATTATAACATGAGCAAAAAACATCCATGCAAGGAAAGGATAGACTAGAATCAGTCGTTTAATATGTCATACAAAGCAATTCTTAATCATCAAAGGCGTCAAAATAACGGTTCGGTTGGCTATATCCTAGCAACAGCCCCCTGTCACTGGACACCACAGCACGCTCGACAGCTCGAGGAAAGAATGGATGAAAACACCCTAAAATGTGCTATTGATGGAATGAAACTCCACTGACAGTGAAGTAATCTAATTTTGCGCTAATGTAAACAAATAAAGATAACGCGCGTTAGATCACATATGAGATGTGTGAGTACGTGCGCGCACCCCCCTCACACCCCACCCATATAGCGGAGAGATGCTATCACCATCTCCATCATAATAAACCTTCACCAAATTAGTGTAATACGCTCCCAAACGCGAACATAATAGCTGTTGTCTTAAAAAAAAGCCCAAACAAACATACAAGCCTTTTTTTGTTGTAAAATTGTGACTGAGCATCATGCTCGGGGAATAACGTTAACGTACACGCGCAGGTTGGTGTCATCATCTCTCTCGAGCGCTCCGTCGAGAGAACGCTCTTATCTCTGTAACTTAATTCATTAAAATAATCACATGAACCTACCTGCTAATTGCATGTCCGCTCTCAAACTAACGGGCGGCCAGTGCAAAGTGGGGAGAAACAGAGTAAAATAGCGTTTGCTCGGTGTAGTAGAATTGATGCTCTGGGTTCGGTCTCTATCCGCTAATCCACCCCACACAAAGAGCAGAAAATGGCTGCAAGTGCATGCTCTTAAAGAGACAGGCACCCATTTAAAACAGCATCCTCTGGTGTGAGTCATCAGTTTACATACTCGATTTTTAGAATTGTTCGATTTATGTAGGCCTATTCATTTTAGTATGATAATGAACAAAGATAGTTAAGACAAGTGCAAATTTTAGATCATTTTCTATGAGCATTGTCATAAATTTGCATTGACTCCGAGTTCCGACCCACTTAGCACTCTGTCATTTATATTATGTCATGAACAATGATATTTTAAGTTTATAGGATTATAAAGAGACAAATAATTTAGAAAAATAAATACTAAGGTGTATTCACTGATAACATTTTTATTAATAGGCAATAGGCCTATATGCCTTCTGGAATTGATCTTTTACATTTATGAGGGCATATTTTCTAAAGCACATAAAAAACAGCATGCTGTCCATTTATGTCAAATAGTATTTTTCAAATACAAATTTAATCAAATGCCATATTTAATCAGAACACAATTCCTGTTAATTATAATAGCACATCAACATCAAATGCAGAAGTAGCTCGTGACATAAATATATTTACATGAAAACTACATATTTTTACGGCAGGGGTTTTCAAACTGGGGTCTGTGGACCCAGGGGGCCACAAGAAAGTGCTGGGGGTCCGTGGAAAAAACATAGGTCCGGGGCCCACCAGGGGCCAAATAACAAAATAAATAGTGGTTAATTCATTTTCTACTTAAATCAACAGCAAACAAATTAATTAAATATATTAATTAAAAAGTTTGAACACAAGCAGCTTTGTCATAATCACAGAAGTACCAGAAATATCTTAGCGAATATGAAAGGGGTTTGGTGGGGGGGTTTGGGGGCTTCAGATTTTGTGTTGGCCAACGGGGAGCCTTTAAAAAATTAAATAAATTGTAAATAAATAAACAGTACATTTAACAGCACAGTATAGTAATAATATAAACTGCTTAATAATATTAAACATTATTATTAATATTTAAGTCATATTTTTATAATATACATTTTTCACAGTATAAATTAGGGTCTTTATACAAGAAACTAGATGCTTTAAAATGTTATGATTGGGGTTCCTCGCGGTCTGTGGCATCTAATATTGAAAACCCTTGCTCTACGGTAAAGTATACATTGGACCCAGGGAACAGTGAGTCTTGTGACGTTTAGTGACAACCTTTTATGATTGCATTTCTGTTTCATTGAGAAAAAAAATTGTTTCAAGATGCACATTAAATAAATATGCACTTATTTGATGCCTACGGCCCCAGGCTGCATATACAGTGACCATTGGCATGCTGGAGTGTTTCTATCTGTTGTCA
The DNA here is from genome assembly GCA_030770095.1 of Gila robusta. Taxonomy (NCBI): domain Eukaryota; kingdom Metazoa; phylum Chordata; class Actinopteri; order Cypriniformes; family Leuciscidae; genus Gila; species Gila robusta. Next base: position 111,036 of record JAVALU010002124.1, on the reverse strand, counting down.
CAGTAACCAGTGAAGGCATTTGTGACAGTTTCAGTTTAAATAGAGTATTACTAACTTTTACATAATTTAGGAAATTATTTTTATTGTTTATTGTGCACAAAACCTTATGCAAACCAAGGAAAGCACCACTGACTGAATCAGTATGAAGATGACTGAATATGCAACAGCAATAAACTAATAAGCAACATATTTATTGGTGGATGAAAAAAAAAAAAAAAAACATGGCTCATGTGTGCCTCCTAAAGGACAGAATTGTGTTTGCAGAAGTCATGCATGTATATAAACACAGGAAATATACAATTCAGTTACATAATGTGAAATAAATGATGAAAAAAATAGAAAAAAATAAATAAATAAAATATACAAATAAATACAATATGTGATTTGTACAATATACAGTATTTTCATTTACAGGGATAATTCACCCAAAAAAATATTTACTCATGCCATTCAACTTCTAAACCTGTTGAACACTAAATATCTTTTTTGAAACAGCTTATTTCCATATAACAACAGTTCGTAATCTGTCAAGCTGACGAGCACATTTACAGTTATTAATGATTTAAATTTTGATCTTTTTCCTCACACAAAGATATCAGATTGCTTCAAAACTCCCAAAATAAAGCTCATAAGTCATATGGACCATCTCTATGGTCCTTTTATAGTGCCCTTTTCCCTATCTGGTCAATATGATTGACCAAAGATTCTTGAAAATTAACCTTTTTATATCTTGGAAAAAATTGTATAAAGTTTTAAAATTACACAAGAGAGGTTAAAATCACAAAATGTTCATTTTTGAGTGAACTTTCACGTTAATTCAAAAGGAAAGGTGTGATCAGGATCAAGGTTATTGCTCAAGGCAGGCCAGTTCATGCAGGAGCAGAGCAAACGACGGTCGATCCTCAGGTTTCTGTTGAACAAACATTGTTGTGTTTATGTTGCCGTAGCAATAATGACTAATGAGACTCATAGGCAAATAACTGAATAAACAGATTAGGACAGAAATTACAACTGCTGCGAAATATACGAGCAACAAAAGAAACACATAAGAAGGTTTACATTAAATTGAGTGTAAAAATCCCCTATAATACATATTTTAAAACTGTGAAAGAAAGAAAATATGTTAAAGCAAAACTAACTTCCACAGAGGGCCTAATTCATGAGAACAGGATTTCTCAGTAAAACAACCTTTATGGGGCGTGACGTTATTTTTAATAATATTTAAATACTTCAAGGATAGTTTGTTGAGATCATTTGCTATACTGGGAAGCTTTAATGCTGTTTGCGGTGGACTCACCTCTTTCCAGCTCCACTGCATTAACTCGTACACACTCTGTGGACAGACGCGGGGTCTCAGGAGCCGTAGTCTTGCATTTAGGGCCTCCACTACCTCTGCATTACTACGGTTATCATAGGGCACACGTCCCTCACTGTACACCTCCCACATGAGCACACCTGCAAATGGAACGTCAGTGCATATTTAGATAACCTAAAATATGAGGATAGAGTTGAGTGATTAATTTAAAATCTGACTTTTGCAACTACCAGTTTTTTTCTTCTGATTAATATTGTCTTAGTGGATCAATATGGACTCACCAAATGACCACACATCTGATTTGCTGCTGTACTTCCCGAATTTGATCACCTCTGGAGAGGACCACCTGACTGGAAATTTGGACCCATGAGAACTGGTGTATTGATCATCTAGGACAAACCTGCCGATGCAGATGGGAATGTTCCATTACACTGAGTAGTGACATGGATCTCTGAAATATTGAGGCACTGCTACTCACCTTGTCATTCCAAAATCTGCTATCTTCACCACATTATTGTCCGAAACCAAACAGTTTCTTGCAGCCTGTTAGAAAAAGCAAAATTTTTGGAACAAATGCACAAAAGTTTGTCTCAATAAAGGAAGACATTGACTCATTAAACATTCTGTTTACACCTACCAAATCTCTGTGGATGAAGTTGGAGCTCTCCAGGTAGGCCATCCCCTCACTTACATCCAAACACATCTCCAGCAGGACCTCCTGGGAAAGACAGCCTTTTTTGGCACGTAAGAAGTCTGTTAGGCAGCCATTCTCCATGAATTCAAATACCAGATAGATGGGTGAGCGCTGAGTGACCACACCACACAACGTGACCAGCTTCTCGTGGGACAGTTTCCTGTGAAGGCAGACAATGAGGGAGCACGGTTTTCTCACGGTATGCTTCATATCCATAGTCACGTCCTTTGAAACATACACCATGAGTTACTCACATCATAACTTGTGCTTCCTCTTTAAATTCTTCCTCTGACATTAAACCCTCACGGACAGTCTTAACTGCCACCTGACGGTCATGCCAGATTCCCTTAAAGACCAAACCAAACTGCCCGCTCCCCAGTTCCTCCTTTAATATCAGTTCATCAGGGTGAATCTCCCATTTATCTGTAAAAGAGAAAGGCTTAGCCTACATAAACATAAACACACACTACAGTTAAAAAGTTTGGGGTTGGGAACATGTTTTTGAAAGATGTCTCTTATCCTCATCAAGGCAACATTTATTTTATTTGATCAAAAACACAGTAAAAACTGTATTTAAAAAATATATATTTTTAGTAATATATTATAAATTATTATATATACAAATATTAACAAATATTTAACACATTTTAAACTGTAATATATTTTCAGCATCATTACTCCAGTTTTCAGTGTCACATGATCCTTCAGAAATCATTCTAATATGCGGATTTGGTGCTCAAGAAACATTTCTTATTATTATCAGTGTTGAAAACAGCAGAAACTGTGCTACATTGTTTTTTTCAGGATAGAAATGAATAGAAAGTTCAAAGGAACAGCGTTTATTTGAAATATAAATATTTTAAGATACTATAAATGTCTTTGCTGTCAATTTAATGTGTCCGGCTGAATAAAAGTTAAAAAAAAAATCTTACTGATATATGTTGTGCACTGTATTCATATTATGAAATTTTAACGATGAAAGACAATTCAAATTGTACTCGACAGCTGGAATTTTACCTGAAGGCAACTCCTTAATCCTTGAAGATTTTGGAACATTAGACACACAATGCCTCAATCTGGTTATTAAACCTGTCACAAAAACAAGCAGATTTTTTCAGCTTAATGATAGAATTAACATTCACATTAAGATCTAAAGCAACTTACAGATTTGAAGAGACATTGAGACATTAAAGAGACATTAAAACATTGCCTCTGACAGCAAGAGGCAGCTATAGCCTATCATGTAATGGACACTATTCAACAGAATGGCATGCAATATAAGAGCAACTGAAGTTTTTTGTTAACTCACCAGCCGGATTGTGTTGGTGATAGCGGATGAGCTCTGGAATGCTCGAGAACAGGTATTTCTCAGCTAAGAAATACATGACCTTTTCACCTTCTCTCTGTACTTTGATCTGGTAGTGCATAACTCGAGGATACTTCTCTCCATCAGTCCTGCAGGCCAGTGACATTCATCAAAAAACATGAAGATCAAATATTGATTGGACAAAATAGTAAGATATTTTTTTGTAAGTGATTGCAAGTAACATTCACTTCTTTGCAAAGTAAGTGTTTACCCCGAAACTCTGGAAAATATTGACACGGTGTATACACCTGCATGTTTAGAGTCACGGACTATGTAACCCCCGTCCTTGTTCTGAAAATGAAATTTATAACGTTAACCATAAATTCATATTCATGTAAATGCTGACCAATATGAATGCCATAAACGAGAAAGTCTACATTTTCATTTATTCATTTATCAGACGCTTTTATCCAATAACAACAATAGAACAATAGAAGCAGATAAAGGGATAGTTCACCTAAAAATGAAAATTCTGTCAGTATTTACTCGCCCTCATGTTGTTCCAACCTCGTAAGACCTTCGTTCATCTTCGGAACACGAATTAAGATATTTTTGATGAAATCTAAGAGCTGGATCACTCCTCCATAGGCTTCTAAGGGATTGAAACTTGCCGGCCCCGATACGTTATTAAAGACATCGTTAAAATAGTCCAAGTGACTACAGTGGCTCAATCTTAAGTTTATCAAACGACGAGAATACTTTTTGTGCGCAAAAACAAACAAAAATAACGACTTTATTTCAACTATTCATTTCCTTCTCTACGGGCCTCTAGTCATTTAACTTAGTATGATTGCGTAGAGCTACGTCACACGTAGGCTCACTATTGGCCGACGCTGGTCATGTGTGTGATGCATGTGACGTACAACAACAGAAGCTTACGCTATTATAGATAGCTATTATTATAGGCCAACAGAGAAGGAAATGAATAGTTGAAATAAAGTCGTTATTTTTGTTTTTTTTGCGCACAAAAAGTATTCTCGTCGTTTGATAAACTTAAGATTGAGCCACTGTAGTCACTTGGACTATTTTAACGATGTCTTTAATAACTTTTCGGGGCCGCAAGTTCAATCCCTGAAGAAGCCTATGGAGGAGTGATCCAGCTCTCAGATTTCATCAAAAATATCTTAATTCGTGTTCCGAAGATGAACGAAGGTCTTACGGGGTTGGAACAACATGAGGGTGAGTAACTTAAATACTGACAGAATTTTCATTTTTGGGTGAACTAACCCTTTAAACTAATAGTCAGACAACAATATATAAGTGCTATGACCCTTCTCAGTTTAATCTAATGCAATATATGTAATTAATTTTTTTTTTCATATATGTTTCACCTCAAATGTATGTCTGAATCTACCGTCATATTTAAAACATAACAAATTAGTGTCATGACAGGAAACACAGCACAGCCACATTCTGGTTTAAAGGCTGTTTGAATTCTGCACGCTTTTGCAGATGTTGCTCTTGCACATTTGCAAAGAGCCCCAACTTTCTGCAATACCCAAAAACTGTGAAAATGTACTGAAGTGATGTACATATTTTGACTAAGTGTTTAACACAGTTAAAGCTTACTGTGATGATGTGACTTCATGGAAACATTAACTGATTTTATAAAATGTCATTTGAAAGTTGTTGGTTGCCTTACCTCTCTCATGAGTAAGTCCTCTGCCTCTGTCCGAGTTACGTCCTTATTGTACCATCTATCAAACAACAAAGCATTACTGTGTGTTTAAAACATATGAACTTAAGACCTTTTATAAAAAAATGTACATAAAACGTTTTATTCTGTAACATACGGAACTTACTCAAATTCATCAATGTTTGATTTTTTCCCTGCAATATATATGCACGGCACAGAGCCAACATTTCTGTAACAGGAGAGAAAAGAGCACAAAAATCTTTACTTGTAGATGATTTAAAAGCCTAGGTTACATGTCCTTCCGTTGTTTTTTCACAATTCTGTTATTATTTCATGTTAAATATTAAGCTTCCTTGTTCCTTTTCAAACGCAAAGAACTGCATTGGGGTCTTGTTGCTTACAATATATACACTAGAACTAAAACAGCATGTTTTTTTCAGCATCTTTTGATTCTTTATATATATTTCTTCACAGCCCTGTGAGTTAAACAGTTAAAGCTACTATCTATCTATCTATCTATCTATCTCATGAGTTTTTGTGCCTGATATTCATGACGCAAGTGCAAATTTTGTTACATTTGGCAAATGTAAAACTTTTATTTATTTGTATGTTTATGTAATGTGTCAAACTTCTGAATTCACAGTGGAGGGATTCTTTTACAAGGCATTATGCTAAATCTAACTTATGAGACTGCAAAAATTATTTTAGATATTTACCCATCTTTGTCCCTCACAGTCCACCAGTTCGGTTCAGAACAGTCTACGATAAAATATTCTTCATCTTTATGTAGAGGCAGGTCTGTATTTTCTACAGGGCTGAAATTCCTCAAAGCCACAACAATCCTGTCCTCTGGATCTGAAGATCGTCGCTAGAGGATAAATACAGACAGCTCGATTCACGTCATCTCATCCAAACACTGTCCTGATTAAGCATTTCAACAGCGAAAGTAACAGAAATATTTTAATGTTTAAAGCTAGTTTAATTTTAAACCTAAGGATAAATAAAACATATTGGCCTGGTTTCACAGGCAGGGTTTAGATTAAGCCAGGATTAGGCCTTAGGTTAATTAGGACATTTAAGTAGCTTTTATAAACGTGCCTTAAAAAAAACCTTACTGATGTGCCTCTTGAGACAAAACAATGGCATTGACATATTTTAAGAAATGTCAGTGTAAGTTGTTTTCAGTTAAGACAGCTCAAATACGCATTTTAGTCTGGGACTAAAGTCAAGGCCTTGTCTGTGAAACCGGGCAATTAAGTCTAAAATATGCCATAAGCATGAAAGTCAGAAACAGTAAACAGAGATTGAATGACAAACCGTTGGATCTGGAGTTGGGGGAAGAGGTTTGGCTGTGGGATGAAATGAAACAACTATGAAAACAATGGAAATGGACTCAGAGTCGTCAATATTAAAATTCCTATATGGTGGGATGACAATAAAGTGATTTGATTTCAAATGAGCAGCTGTTTTATGTGCAAAACAAAATGAGCTTGCACCTCCATTGGGATAGTATTCACTGCATCCCCTCGCTAGCTTCTCTGTCTGATGACAACACCTCCATTTCCCTTCTCCCCAGAAGTCAGGATGGTACTTCAGAAACAAGTTGTTATTTTGCGTCGCTTTAGAAGCGGAAGAAATAACAGAAAATACAAAAGATAATGTACATTGACATGTGTTTATACTCAATATTTCACTATACAATAAAAACAATTATTTTTTGTGTAACACTTTCTGTAACAGCTGCTCACCTTCTTTCAGAGCGTTGACCCATTTCAACCTGCAGTCGTTGTCTGGAGCAAACACATACAGATAGTAGCTGTCATGGGCGATCTGTCAACATTAACAAACGAATAAACAACAAAGCATTTAAGTTGTGTAAACAAAAATCAACGCAAAAAGTTCATTTTAGACTTCTATGAAAAACACTTGTAGACATACTAGACATAATATAAACAATATTTACAGGCACTGTCTTCTATATGAGCTGATTCACTCCGATAAAGACATCATAAGCAACAGTCCACTTAATTCTCACCTGGAAAGGGTACTTGTAATCACAGGGAATGGGAACATCACTGCGTACAATCTCCACACACTTGATATGAGACAGTTCGATGCAGCCTTTTTGAGCTGGCTTTTTCTAAGGCGATATAAAAAGGAATGATATGTTACTCTGTAGTCAGTTCATCACAGACATTGTCTTCACTTACAGTATTTTAAAAAAAGTGAAAAAGTAACTTTTATGTTTGCAAATATTGACAATTACAAAAATGTCTCCAGAAAGTGTGAATACATACCCCAGGACGATGTTCAAAGTATGTCAGATCCTCTGTGTTTAACACAAAAAACCTCTCTTTGTAATTGCAGGGTGAAGTTCTTCTCTTTTGCTGTGATTTCTTGTACAATGTTTCCTTTAGGATGACCCTTGGGTACATGGTGAAATTCGGATATTTAATTACCGCATGGAAGGTTGACTCATGGCGAATGATGTGTGCCAATCACTAGTTATACTCTAAACTGGTGTATAAAGCATAGGTTTCCGGAGTCGATATACTTTAGGTAAACCACTTCCTGAGGTAGACTGCACAAGACAAACTCTCAAGCAATCACATGCATGCACAGAGACACACACACACACACACACACACACACACACACACACACACACACACACACACACACACACACACACACACACACACACACACACACACACAGACACACACACACTCTGTCTCTCTCTCACACACACACACACACACACACACACACACACACACACACACACACACACCACACACACACACACACACACACACACACACACACACACACACACACACACACACTCTGTCTCTCTCTCACACACACACACACACACACACACACACACACACACACACACACACACACACACACACACACACACACACACACACACACTCTCTCTCTCTCTCTCTCTCACACACACACACACACACTCTCTCTCTCTCTCTCTCTCTCTCTCTCACACACACACACACACACACACAGACACAGACACACACACACACACACACACACACACAAACACACACACACACACACACACATGCTGTTTCTCACACACTTCATTCTCACTCTTTCACACATTATAGGGGACTTTGCATTGACTTATGTTGTTTTTATTATGAGTGAAAATATGTTTTTATCTACTGACGTACAACTGTAAAAACCCAACAAAATATTTTTGTATTTTTACTTTTTCATCAAGACATTGTTTATTACTGTAAGCTGTTTTCCTTGTAATATGATGTAGATGATTTACAGTAAATGTTTTTTTCAGGGAACATCTGATATCAATGTAAACGAAGCCATGAGCATGAAATGGAAGAATTCACTTCAACATTTCTGCTTACAGTAATTTCCCCATGACAGTGGAAACAGAAGAAATCTTAAAATGATAAAAATGAGTGTTAATAATTTTGAGAACAGATATAATAGAAATAAACTTGAAACTTGACATTACAGGAATGAGGTAGAAAATTATCTAACCGCAAACATGTATAAGGAAACCACATCAGAGTGAAAATAAGAGTCATATAAAAAGTAACTTAATTACTGTACACATCTGGACATGCGCACAAAATGAAATGCGACTATTTGTTTTAGTTTTTTGTGTGTGGGGGTTAAAACAGTTATGAAAATAAATAAAATATAAATAATTCCAACATATTTACTGGTAGCAGCTTTCTTTATAAAAAAAATATTTAATAGGCTATTTTTTTCCTTTTTCATTGACAAAATTAGATCTGATGCTGTGTTGCAAAAATTTACTGAACTCTTTGATTTCCTGGAAGAGGTGCGTGAGACATTTTTTTCTCTCAATATAATGTTTTCTCAAAATAGTGAAGTTGTTTTATATCTACAGTATATGTCATCATATCTTTGTCTATTACAGTTTTTTTTCGATTGCTAAACGACATTGAGCACAACTGGAGCTACATGTGCAAAACTCTTAACTACAGTCTGCACTACCAACAGTCACCTGAGCTAAACAGTTCACATCACCTGCAAAACTCATTCCAAGCAACACAACTCTTAACACATGGCTCAAAACAGGCTCAGTGCAGCCAAACACTACACAACCCTCACTGAGATAACACACACTGTCACTCAGAACACACTGAGAGTAAAAACACTAGCATCAAACACCAATACAGAAAATACAAACTTTTCATCTTTACAGTTTGAACACTTTCAGTGACTTCATACAAAGTAATATTTTCTTCAAAGAAAAGAGTGACATTCTTTCACATGATTTATTTAAATTTTTAGAACATAACAATTCTTTAAGGTAAATGAAAATTAGCAGTTTGCTTCAATAGTCTGTAGTAATTTACAGAATTACAGTAATGAGAAAAAAAAGGTAGAAACTAAAAGTACATACCGTAATTCAAACAAATAAAAAACAAAGACACTGCTTAGCCTTTCAGCTGAGACTGCAATCAGCAGTGTTTGAAAGGCACAAGGCTGAAATCTATTCTGTTTTGAATGTGTGGTTCACAGTTTTGACAGCAGTGTGTAAGCATTTGAACAAAGTGCTGTAAATCTACAGTGTTGTGCAGGTTGTGGTTAAAGTCATGGGATAAGTGTGTAGAGTTTTGAAAACTGTGTTCAAGCAATGAAAAACGAACTAGAGTTTGGTCCACATGAACTGCTGCTGTTCAGATTGTAGTTAGAGTTTTGCACATGTAGCTCCAGTTGTGCTCACTGTCGTTTAGCAATCGAAAAAAAACTGTATTATTATTTAATCGAACCTAAAGACAATTTCAATATAAAAAATTCCACAAACATTTCAGTGTATAACATTTTATTTATTCATTTTTAAACCTTTTGTAATTAATTGGCTAAACAAGAAAATAAAGAGTCAACAATAAAGGGAAAAAAACCCCAAAGAATAAACAGAAAATACATCAAACAAAAAACAAAATACAAAATAAGATATAATTTACAAATATCACTTTTAACAGCTGCTCACCTTCTTTCAGAGCTATGACCCATTTTAGATGGTATTAACATTATGTGGCATGGCATCACACACCGAAGCCATTGGCACATGCCACTATATGTTGTGGCACATCTGGCTTTTAAATATCCAGTGGACTGTGGCATAATGCCACTAAAACTTGTGTCATGTGCCAGTGGATTGTGGCACGTGTACGTGTAACTGAAAATTGCAGAAGACATAACATTATGAGTCGGCCGTGTTGATCAAATGTTGTGAGTGTTTTTTTGTTGTTGTTGTTTTTTGGTGCTTATTAAGTAGTAGTTTATTAAGTATGCTTGATAAAATGAATTAAGAGATGAGTAGGAGATGTCACTAACAAACAAACTAACTAACAAGCTAAAAATAAACAAAAAAACATAATTTTGTGAAAACAAACCAATTCTAAATAGATACTAATTTAGTCTTTATATTTTTTAATAAATATTTTTTAATAAATGTCAGTTAAACATATTTATAATATTTTTATAACATATTTATGTTAAGAATGTTCAAAAGAGTAGTCAGTTTCTGGCACATCTGTGTCTGGGGGGCATGTGCCACTAAATATTGTGTATAGCAACCAGTGGTGTGTATGTTGTATCACACAAACGGCCCATTAGAAAAAAAACAACTCATAAAATAAATTTGTCATGGGCCACTAACAAACATTAACATTATGAATTAATTGTATCGATTTCTCATATATTTATTAAACAGCAAAACTATGATGTCATTAAAAACGCTTTACTTTGGACACGCCCTACTCTGCTTTTGGCCAATGAAATAGCTCGTTGCTACTGGACTGTGTACCAATGCAATCCATTTATGTTCAGACATGAAGAAAATCGAGACATGCAGGAGGACTTGACCGCTTTGCTTATGTTTACTGAAAATCTGTTTTCGTAGCCGACACTATTTTTGTTCAGTAAAGCCAGCAGTTTCGGTATGTAATTTTTGTTGATTACTACAGTAATGAGTCCCGGTTTGCGATTCTCTATATCACTTATTTGGTGAACTGTAGCATTTAGCTTGTAAGCTTTTAGCTGTTTCTAAACAAGTATTGTTGATAAAATGTTTATGGTTCATTTAACTGCATTTCCGAAGCCCCCCAATATGTTTGTTTGACTGTAATATATCTAAGAGAGCGAATTTTGTTTATAATAAATAATTGTTGTTTTGTAGATTGCATCCCAGAGAGACAGAGTTTTAATAAATAATAATAACTATATCGCTATTAGTCTATTTAATAAATAGATTTGATTGTTTTCTCGACTAGATTTAAAACATGGGGGAGCCACAGCAGGTCAGTGCTCTTCCACCGCCTCCAATGCAGTTCATCAAGGAGTACACGGACGAGAACGTGCGAAAGGGACTGGCCCCCAAACCTCCCCCTCCTATTCGAGACCAATACATGATGTTTGGCAATCATTTCCAATGCGATGACATCATTATTCGACCATTGGAGACCCAGGGCATCGAGCGCCTCCACCCTATGCAGTTTGACCACAAGAGAGAGCTGAAGAAACTAAATATGTCCATCCTAGTCAACTTTCTGGACCTTCTGGACATCCTCATTAAAAGCCCAGGCAGCATTAAGCGAGAGGAGAAGATGGAGGACTTGAAACTCCTGTTTGTCCACATGCATCACCTCATCAATGAGTACCGTCCTCACCAGGCCAGGGAGACGCTTCGGGTCATGATGGAGGTTCAGAAGAGACAGAGGTTGGAGACAGCTGAGCGCTTCCAGAAGCATCTGGAGCGGGTGGTGGAGATGATTCAGGGGTGTCTTGTTTCACTGCCTGATGATTTGCCACAACCTAACAGCTCCAGCACAGGAGAGGCTGGTGGCGCGGGGTCAGCTGGAGCCTCAAGGCTGAAAACCGAGCCTATGGATGTAGATGTGACGGGTGTTAGCTGCATGGTTGTACAAACGGACAAGAATGTGTCTTGTAAGAAGGACAAAGTGTGGGACAAGGATGCTGCAATGTGCAGTATTATTGATGAGATGACTTGAGCTGTCTAAGGAATGTGTTTTTATTATTCAGGATATGCTTGTTCTTCAACTTTGTTACAAAACTCAACATAGGCAGACCACAAACACGTACAGACATTTTTACTATTTAACACGTGGTCTGCTCACACAGTAATTGAAGTAGAGCTGTATGTGTAAAATAATAAAGATCTGGTATTTTCATGTCACTCACTGCTTTTTTTGTGTTGTTTCCACATAAATAAAACAGACTACAAGCATCAGTTCAAGCCATATTTCACAAACTCTTGTTGTATGTAGATGTATATTAATGGAATGATAATGATAGAAAAAGCTTGTTAAACTGCGTAGTAATAACTTGCTCTGCAGCCAGACAATGTTGTGTTATGTGATATAGCCATTATCAGTGTCACATGTTTACATGATGCAGATTGGTTGGAGGAAATGCAAACTTATACAACCTTTACTGCTCTTATGCAATCTTGTGTAAGTGCACTTTAATCTAACCAGTGACGCAGATTTTAAACAAATGGATATCTTTATCATTGGTTGGTAATTACAATGCCTCTGTATTTGCAGTGTCATCCTATTATGCTTCAAGTTTTTACTCACCAGCATGCCAGTGAACATATGTTCTACATACACGAGTCCATAAATACACAAACATGAATACAGCAAGAATACAGCAAGAAGATTTATGTAGGATTTTCGAAGGTAATGTTTATGTAGAAGTTGTAGACAATTTGAGATAAATGTTTAAGAAATATTAACAATGTTATTCCTCAGGGTTTATAATGTTATCAGGGACTGCATTAACATCTAAAGCAAAACCTCTTCCTACGTGCGGCAAATGTTAAATTACACAAAGAAAAGGCAAGAATGCAATTATCAAAGCACAATTATTGAGCACCCATATGTCCATGGCAAAGTTTGCTTTGTAGGCGTCTGTCATTGAATTAGTGCGCGAGATTCCCTGTTATGAAACGCGGCGTTCGCTGTTTCACAACAGGGTGGAACGCGGAGCGGGAGAGCCAATGGGAAGCACCACCACGCGTCACGTGTTTTTTTTATTTATGTAATGTAATGGTGTCAGTGGCGAACACAGCATTATCTGCGGTCTAAACACAAGAGAAAGATGTTGATCTAGCAAACTTAAAAACAGGAAAATAGAGATACATCGGTCGCTTTTTATTTTGTCCTTGCACTGCGTTGATGGAGTTCGGAGGAGTCGGCAAAGCCACGCTTATCGGACTGAAGCAGAGTGAACCGATTCATCATACACAACAAGGGAAAACGTTACTCTCACAACAAAGACTGAGATATGATTGACAACGGATAATCATACATATTAAATATATTGTCATATATAAAAGTAAGTTGGAGAGGGAATCCTAAAGCATGCTCATAGTCTTGGCACACTCGCTCAATTTCGCAGAAATTGCCATCGGCCTTTGGAAGCTTATAAAAGCTGTGATCACGAAATGAGATAGGACAGAACTAAACTACCCGTATCGTTTAACTTTTTACGCATGCCACATTTCATGCTCAAGAATCAAGCTGTGTAACTTTTGACAAAGGGCATCAGCTGTTCAACTTTCAGGAGGAAGCTGTCACCGGATGAAAGAGTCCAGCATGGATCTGCTTGAGTGTCCGATCTGCCTGTTCCTCATGTGCGAGCCCGTGACCATGAGCTGCGGTCACTCGTTCTGCAGGAGATGCATGGGCGCTTTCCTGCCCTCGCGATGCCCCACCTGCAAAGAACGATTGAAACAGAGAGATGCGAAAAACATCAAAAACAACGTGTTACTGTTCAGCGTCATTGAGAAATGTTGCCCAGAAGAGACTAAGATGAAGTGTCACATTCAGGAGAAGCTGAAAACCAGCGAGTTTACAGAAGCGCTTCGTATTGCGGACGAAGGGATCGAGATGGGTAAGGATGCAAACTCCGTCTACGAGGCAAATTTCCTTATGCAACCACATTGGTGTTTATTGTGCTTGTGCAACAGGGTTTAGTGTTCCGTATCGGTTATGCCAACTGAACATGCAGATGCTCGGACTATGGCTGTCTCAAAACTAGGGCTATGAACGGAGCTCGATTCGTTAATTTTTCTATTGAACACCGTTTTTATTATTATTACAGCAACCGATTTTTTTAAATGTCTACTTGCTTTAAGGCGCTTGCGTTCAAAACACAGAGATAATACAGCGCAACTAGTGTAGTCGAAAGAATCATTCTTGAGAGCCGATTCTTTTTTGTGTGATCAAAACGTATGAATGTCACGAATCGGAATGCCGAAAGAATCATATAAGCCGGTTCATTTGATTAAACCAACACACTTATTATGAGTGTGATTACAGAATTAACCGGAGTCACTTACCCAACCGCAAGTTATTACTAACGTTATGTCTGGCTTAAAATAAACCAAAACTGTTACTGTTGCATGTTGTACGTAAGTATCGCGAGACTTTTATCACTGTTAATTTTTGGTTGTTCACGTGACACAATTAATGAAATGTTAATTTTTTTTTTGTTCTTATATTTTTATTTGATTTATAGTTAGGATGAATGAATCCACTGCGTTTATACCACCTATAAAAAGTAAACCCACTTTTTGCAAAAATTGCAAATTTGGTGCATAATAGAATGATCGATGACATGGAAAGTGCTAGGTTGTGCAGTCTAGATAGGAAGCTCACTAGATTTTATACAGCAAATTGTAGCCTTTCTTTTTATTGCTGTAAAGGATATTTGTAACTCATAATAATAGCCGGCTCTTGCTTTTTATAGGACATTTATGCAGTGACAGCACACCTCATTCTGCTGAAGTAGGCCAATGAGTTTGTGAACCTCATATTCACTAATGAAAAAGGAATACATTGAATGCAATTAAAAACCTCCAGATGTATGATGATTTGAATTAAATGAGGATAAAACTTACAAGGATCTGTAAATAGAATATCAATCATGTCTGTTCAGGACATCACTGTGGAAAATGCATCATAAAGATTATGTAATTAAAGAGTTAGTTCACCCAAAAATAAAAATTAATTTATCATTTACTCACTCTCATGTCGTTCCAAACACGAAAGACTTCATTCATCTTTGGAACACAAATAAAGATCTTTTTGATGAAATCTGAGTGATTTTTTTCCCCTCCATTGACAGCTACACAACTACCACTTTGACGCTTCAAAAGGTTCATACTGAGATCGTAAAACTAATCCATATGAATTGAGCGTTTTAGTCCAAATTTTCTGAAGAGACACGATCGCATTATACGCTTAACAGAATTTATTTATTTTTATTCACATACAAACATTCATCAACTCACGCATCAGTTGTGGTAAATGGAAGCGCAAGGCAAGCATGCTTGCTTGATGTGCGAGAAACAATGAGGTTCATTCTTGCGATACGCAGCACGTCTGAGCTTCTGCAAGAACCAATGAAGTTTGTTCTCGCGCGTCAAGCAAAGATGGTTGAGCTTCTGTTTATGTTCACTGATCAATATTTATATGTGAATAAAAGCCTAAATTCAATCAGTTCATCATATAAAGCAATCGTGTCTCTTAAGAAGGATTAGATTTACAATCTCTTTATGAACTTTTCAAAGCGTCAGAATTGTGTAGCTGTCACAGAAATGGGGACAGAAATCTCTCAGATTTTATTAAAAATAACTTCATTTGTGTTTCTATGAACGAAAGTCTTACGGGTTTAGAACGACATTAGGGTGAGTAAACGATTCATCATTTACTCATTTTTGATCATTTTGAGACAAACTATCTCATTTAACATTTAATATACGAAATGCATGTTTAGAATCAGATCAGCCTATAAACACAGGTAGGCTGAGATAATGAAAGCAATATGCAGCAGGAGTTTGAAATCTGTTTTTTTTTTTCCAGAAATATTTGCCCTAGATTGCAGCATTTTAACACAGCGTGGGTTAGTTGAAGACTGTTAGAGATTGTCTTTGTGATCCACCTACTCACACACTTGAGAGCGGAGAGCCGTGCTTGTTGAAAGCAACAGTGATTTCATAATCTCAGGTCTCCTAAAGGGTTAATGAATACCAGTGAAAATGGGTTAAAACATGTTGTGAGTGGCTGATGTCACTAACAAGGGTAAATAAGGCCATGTAAGAATCTCTAGGGCACACATTGGTGACATAACAAGTCCCCTTAGGTATACAATATACACAAAGGAGACATTACAGAACATATTCTAAGATGCATGAATGTGGTTGTGCAGAATCCTGTGCAATTATTGTATCTCCGACATAATGAGCTATAGTGCATTATAGTCCAGTTTGGTAGTATTGCAAGGCTCTTCTCTTTTAGATATAGCATGACTATTAACATCAACAGTACCATTTGTCTTTTAGTGAATTAAACGTATCATTTTACGGCCACTGAATGAATGCAGTTATCTGTCTAGTAACACAAACCCTCCCAGGCAAAACTCAGATGTCTGTCAACTCTTTGAATCCAATTAGAGGCAGTTTCCTGTAAGCTCAGCGTTCTGCCCCACATATACTTTCCCTCTTGTGCAACGGACAATCCTATAACATAATCTGGTTTGTATTGTAACAGCCCGGTTATTTAATCGGTCTGTGTGCACATATATAAGTGAGATAAATGCAACTTGAATTTCTGTCCCTCTTTATGCAATAATTTGTAGAAGTTTTGGATTTCCGATTATTGTCAGATCAGATCCCCTTTGTAGTTGAATTTGATTAATCTCTAAAGCACGCTCATCCACCCCTTCCTTTGTTTATCTTATAGCAGGCAAACTGCATTCATTGCATTTGATTTTTATGCATTATACAATTTTTTCCCCTTATTCTATGCATTATGCTATTAGATGGTCATCTCATGCCAATCCAAGAGGTGCAGATGTTAGGTAGATGTGCACTAAAACACAATGTTCTCTGAAGGTGGGGGGAATGCTTATGCAGAGTGCTGCTGTTCAGAGATTAAATATGTCCATTTGGGTTTCTCTCTTTTTGTTTATGCACATTTAACAAAACACTCCATAAAAGCCTCAAATCTATGTCTGAAATGAGACTGAAGATCATACTGTCCATCTTTTCATGCATCTACAGCCCCGGATGATGTGAGTCTGAAAGTGTGGCGGGCTGAGGCCTGCATGGGCCTCCGTCGCTTTTCTGATGCCCTCCGTGACCTGGATGACCTGTGCTGTGTGCGACCCAATTGGACTGAGGTGAGGGCCATCTTTGCGGACTGTACTGGTTATTTATATGTTGTCTAGGGACAAGACTTTGATAACTGTTTAGGAATGGTGTTGACAGATGAGTTATATTCTGCATTCTTAAAATCTGTATATATTTATTGTTCTGCATACTCACGCCAGATTTCTAAAATATCTGTTCTGTACAGTCTCATGTTTTGGTTTTGCGGAAATGACTGAAACAGTTTCATAGTTATGTCATCTCTGTTGGTATGGACAGAGCACATTGTGGTTTGGCATTCTTCCCACAGCAGTTTACTGGCATACACTAATTTAAAAGAGTATTATTAAATATTAACTTTGAATGGTAATTTATCACTTTTATTCAGCAAAAAGGCATTAAATCAAAAGTGACAGTAAATGCATTTATAACATTACAAAAGAATTCTATTTCTTTTAATGTTTTTTTTTTAGCTTTACATCCATCGAAGAATCCTGAAAAAAATTATCATGGTTTCCAAAAAATATTAAGCAGCAAAACTGTTTTGAGCATTGATAATAATAGGAAAATATTTCTTGTGCAGCAAATCAGCATATTAGAATAATTTCTAAAGGATCATGTGACACTGAAGACTGGAGTGATGATGCTGAAAATTCATCTTTGTCATTAGAGGAATACATTTAATTTTAAAATATATTAAAATAGAAAACATCTATTTTAAATTGTAATCATATTTAAAAATATTGTTTTTACTGTATTCTTGATCAAATAAATGCAGCCTTGGTATAGCATAAGAGACTTAAGACATTAAAAAATCTTCCTGACCTAAAAAAAATTAAATGTAGTGTACATATTATGTAACTGTTTATTATGTAAAACGGGGAGATGTACTTTTATTCCTGAGGATTTTTTCTAAATTATATTTAATACATTGAATAAGATTATTTGTGTTAATAATTTGTTTAAATTCTGTGTTTTTAGGGGTTCTTTCGTAAAGGGAATGTTCTTCTTGAAATGGGCAGACAGACTGAAGCCCTCATCCAGTTCTACCGCTGCCTGAAGCAGCAGCCTGACTTTGCCCCTGCGAAAAACCAGATTAAGAAGGTGGGTCTTTCAGAAAGTTTCCAGAAGTTTGATGAACAGTTCACTTTTCTGGAGAGAGTCAGAACCAAAACATCCAAATTTGGAGTACGTTTTGCTTAAAAAATGAATAAATGTTTTACATGATATGCAGATCTTGGAAGCAGAGGGAATGCCTGTACCGGAAGAAGTTCCACGGATCCTGCATGTTGTGTCGGAGTACTTGCAAGATCCCTGTCCCATCACCAGCTCTGTAAGCCCCTCGTGCACAGATAGTCAGCGCTACACGCTCAACAGTGCTGAAGGTCAAAGTGATGTCGGGCAGGTGAGGTTTGCGCACAGCACATATGCTCTTGTGTAACATTGGTAATGTGAGCAACTAAAATATTAAACTAAAAGATCTGATATAGTTGTTATTGTGATGTTTTCTTAAAGATTCTTGTTTTTTTTTCTCATGAAAATAGACTTTGATGTTGATATGGCAATACAAATAAATTCATTTGTGATGTGAGCTATATGGGAAAGTTTTTGCTCTCTCTCAAGGTCTTTCCTGTTCTGTCCTAGAATGCAACTAAAGTGAAGCATGGCACCAGCGGCGAGTGCTGCCTGAGCCTGTGTCAGGCCGTGTCCTTCCTCCCCTCTGCTGAGGATGATGAGGAAATGATGATGAAGAGAGAGGAGAAACAGAACGGAGGTAAAGATATCTTACTAACTGCTCATGGAAACAAATGTAATGCATTCAAATTTATATATGCACCTTCTAGAAATGATTAAAATTGTTTTTGTATTAAATATAATTCAATGGTTTTTTCAAAGTTCAGTTTTTAAATGGATAGTTCCAGTCCAGAATGCTGCAAAGTAGTTAGTTTAGCTGTTTTGCTTCATGCAATTTTAATTAATTGTCACTTGATGATGATTATTAATCATCATTAATCTCATACTTTTTTTTAAACTACGCACTAAGTAAGGAATACATAATAATATATGTAGGTGTTGGTTTCAGCAAATTGTGTGAGACTGGTTTGACACTTTCGCCATAATTATATTCATAACATAGCACATTAGCCAAGCTATATATACAGTATAGCACATCCTCGAGTGACTTATTGCATATGTATACAAAAATCTAATAAAATGTCATAAGTAAATTGTCATATTTAAACATATGATATTCATTTTGATATTTGAGATTACTTTGGATTTTGTAAGTTCTTTGTTCATTAGTAGTTCATAGTAGTTCATTGTTCAACCCAGGTAAACATAATGGTTATATATTCATATTATTATTATTCATATAAATATTATTTCATTTGAGTTCATAAGCAGTTCTCAAATAATACTGTCTTTGTTTAGACATGATTAGACAACAAATCAGAATGACATTCATTCAAAGTTTATTTTGGTTGTTTGATTCTTTAGGTGTGTGCAGTGTGGGCAGAGAGTCCTGCCTCAGCGTTCTGACAGTGACTGATTTTGAGTGCCCTCTCTGCATCAGGTCAGTGGAGATTTATAGTGTGTCCTTTTTCACTGACCTTATATCATGCTACCAGACCCTTGCATTTTCTTGAACTTTGATATAGTATTTAAATGTTACAGCTGGCACTTGCTTAATTGAAGACACAATATATATTTTTAATACTTTAACAAGTGTAATTCAATATAGGGAAATGTCATGACACTGTTTTATTCTTGTTTTGTGGTCATACCAGTATTGTAAGTTACTATGGAGCTGTTAAATGCTTGATTCTGAGTAGTTTACAAACGTTCTAAGGTGTGCAATCATTTTTAGGGAAACGCCCAGCTAAAGTTGTTCATATCACTTCTTCAAATGATTTCAGAGGTCCTTACAGCCTACAACAGCAAAAGAACCTGTATTTTTTTTTATAATTTTTTTAAGATAATTGATATAGAATAGAAGATAAAGTATAAATCTTAATGGATCAAGTGTTGACGAAAAAGATGCGTCTTCAGCCGTTCCTTGAAAATGGACACGGACTCAGCCGCTCTGGTTGAGTTGGGCAGATCATTCCACCAGCAGGAAACAGACCAGGAAAAGGTCAGAGAAAGAGATTTAGTGCCTCTTTGAGATGGCACCACAAGACGGCATTCACTTGCAGAGCGCAAGTTTCTGGATGGCATGTAAGTCTGAAGTAATGAGTTTAGGTAAAAGGGACCAGAGCCAGTGGTTGTTCTGTAGGCAAAAGTCAGTGACTTGAATTTGCTGCGAGCAGCAATTGGCAACCAGTGCAATTTTGTGAGGAGAGGAGTGACGTGTGCTCTCTTCGGCTCGTTAAAGACCACTCTAGCTGCAGCATTCTGGATGAGTTGCAGAGGTTTGATAGTGCAAGCTGGAAGACCTACCAGGAGAGCATTACAATAGTCCAGTCTGGATAGAACAAGGAGTTGTGTAGCATGCTCTGAGGGCCTTATCCTCCTAATGTTGTACAAGGCAAATCTGCAGGACCGGGCAGTTCTAGCAGTGTAGTCTATAAAGTTCAATTGATCATCAATCACAACTCCAAGGTTCCTGACTGACCTTGATGGAGTTATGGATGATGAAGCTAGCTGAATGGA
Organism: Gila robusta; assembly: GCA_030770095.1. Classification (NCBI taxonomy): domain Eukaryota; kingdom Metazoa; phylum Chordata; class Actinopteri; order Cypriniformes; family Leuciscidae; genus Gila; species Gila robusta. Next base: position 90,163 of record JAVALU010002124.1, on the reverse strand, counting down.
GAAGTTGTGGTGTAGTGTTGGGTTGGCCGGGACAAGGTTTAGTTGAAGGTGGTGGTCCTTCATCCAGCCAGAAATGTCTGTCAGGCAGGCTGAGATGCGAGCAGCTACCGTCGGATCATCAGGCTGGAATGAGAGGTAGAGTTGTGTGTCATCAGCGTAGCAATGATAGGAAAAGCCATGTTTCTGAATCACAGATCCTAGTGATGTCATGTAGATGGAGAAGAGAAGTGGTCCAAGCACTGAGCCCTGAGGCACCCCAGTAGCTAGATGTTGGGTCATAGACACCTCACCTCTCCACGACACCCTAAAGGACCTACCTGTGAGGTAAGACTTGAACCATTGGAGTGCGGTCCCCGAGATGCCCTTCGTCTTTAGGATTGACAGGAGGATCTGGTGGTTAACTGTGTCAAAGGCAGCAAACAGATCCAGCAGGATGAGAACTGAGGATTTGGAAGCTGCTCTTGCCAGTCTCAGAGCTTCAATTACCGAGAGCAGGGCAGTTTCAGTTGAGTGTCTGCTTTTGAAACCAGACTGGTTGTTGTCCAGGAGGTTGTTCTGTGTAAGAAAGGAAGAGATCTGGTTGAGAACAACTCGTTCAAGTGTCTTCACAATGAATGGAAGAAGGGATACCGGCCTGTAATTTTCCAGATGTGCTGGATTTAGAGTGGGTTTCTTAAGCAGTGGGGTTACCCGAGCCTGCTTAAATGCTGTGGGAAAGTACCCATGTGAAGAGAGGTGTTTATGATGTGCATGAGTGCGGGCACAACTGAGGAAGAAATGGCTTAAAGTAAATTAGTGAGAATAGGATCAAGTGGACAGGTAGTAGGGCGATTGGAAAGGAGGAGTTTGGAGACTTCTGCCTCTGAAAGCAGAGAGAAGGAGGGTAAAATGTGTGTGTTAGCTGTTAAGATGTGTGTGTCAGTTTGTGGTTTGGTAAATTGGGCGCTGATGGTGGTTGTTTTATTAATGAAGAATGTGGCAAAATCGTCCGCTGTTAGGGTTGATGAAGGAGGAGGAGGAGGGTTGAGAAGAGAGGAGAAGGTTTTGAAAAGCATGCGAGAGTCAGAAGAATTGTTAATTTTGTTGTGATAGTAAGTCATTTTAGCAGTAGAGATATTAGCAGAGGAGGGATTGATAAAGACCACGGTCAGTAGGATCCTTTGATTTGCGCCACTTCCTCTCTGCACCCCTGAGTTTAGAACGATGTTTGCGGAGAACATCAGATAACCAGGGGGCAGAGGGTGTGGCGCGGGCTGGCCTGAAAGGAAAGGGGGCAGAAGTTGTCTAAGCAGGATGTTAAAGTGGAGAAAAGAGTATCAGTTGCACTGTTAGTAATGTTGAGAGCTGATCAGGTGGAGGAAGTGTGGATGAGAGGGTGAGAGTGAGCGTAGGTTTTGCCGAAAGGTGACCTGTGGAGGAGTTTGTGTTGTGTTCTGAGGCAGGTTGAGGTTGAGAGTGAGGAGGAAGTGATCTGAGGTGTGCAGCGGAGTGACCAGCGTATGGTCAGTGGAGCAGTAGCGTGTGTAAATAAGGACTAGTTGGTTACCTGATTTGTGAGTATCGCAGTAGATACTCGTTTGAGGTCGAATGAGGCAAGGAGAGTGTGGAAATCAGCAGTCTGAGGCTTTTCTAGGGGGATGTTGAAATCTCCAAGAACTACGAGAGGAGTAGCACATCAAGCTCCTCCAAGAAACTGCCAAGTTGACCTGGTAGACGATAAACAACTACAAAATGGATTTTAATAGGCCTAGTGATGGTAATTGAATGCAATTTAATTATATCCATGTTTTCACCATGGAATTACCTCTCATTATCTATGGAAAGCCCACTCTCTTTCTCCTGCTCTCTCTCCCATACAAACACACACACACAAACACACACACACACACACACAAACTTGTTGTCAGTGCTGCCCTGCATCTTTATCAGTAAAATAGTTTTGCAACTGAAAAGCAGTTTCTCAGTTACGTGACTGTTCTTGAAGCAGTTAAACTTACATCTTCACTATTAGTTAGGCGCTGCTTGCGATGAGATGCATAAGAAATTAGTGTTTAAAGGATAAGAATCTGACATATGTCTTGAAATAAAACATTGAACAATGTTTTGAGGCGTGGTAACTCTAATGTAAGCGGAATATATTGACTCTCGGCTGTTGAATTATTTAAAAAATAATGTACAAAATAATGCACTACTATTTGTAATAATTAAGCGGCATGTTGTTAATTATTCCTTATCAATTGTTATTATCAGTTGATATATTTCTGCAAAGTGATCCTCTTCTTAATGAAATGGGATAAAACCAGATTAAAATTTCTATCTGTCTTAATGAGGATTTTATTCCAGAAGAGCTGTTGTGCATAAACAGATGTGTTTATTAACTTCCCATCTCTTATTTGTGCTCAATGGATCATTATCATGATCAATGGATTAAAGGTTATTCTATGAGCCGGTGACAACACCCTGTGGACACACGTTCTGCAAGAACTGCATCGAAAGAAGTCTGGATCACAATCTACGCTGTCCACTCTGCAAACAACCACTGCAGGAGGTACTACTGAAACACAGACTGTTACAATAATTACATGTGTGTGTGTGTGTGTATATATATATATATATATATATATATATATATATATATATATATATAAAATTCTAACTTTTATATTTCAAAAATGCACTTGTGAGATATAAAGTTGCAATTGTATTATTTAATTTAATTTAACAATTTTACAATGAAATGTTTAATGTTTTTCACCTACAGAATAACATGTCTTAAATCAGACCTGGTTCTTCTAATTCAAGTCAATCTCATTATGTTTTCATAAAGTAAATAAACAAAAATAAAACAGAACAAATCATATTACATAGCAGTATGAGTCTCACCACATTACTTCCTATTCCCAGTATTTTAAGAACAGGAAGTACAACCCCACAGTGCTGCTGCAGGAGATTATTTGCCGCCTCTTCCCCCAGCAGTTGGCAGAGAGGAAACAGGTGCACGAGGCAGAGATGGAAGAGCTCTCAAAGTGAGTGCCCCTCTCAATGATAACAAAAAAAAAAAAACAGTGCTCCTGCCTATTTATTGCAAAAGAGTTTCTATGAACAAAATTTCCCATGCTGCTGAGGTCTGGAAGAGCTCCAGTATCTGCAAAATGTATAAAATGGTGTCTAGAAGTCTTCACACAATATCAAACGTCTTCTGGACTGTTAAAGCCTCTGATAAAGTGTGCCATCTTTTAATTGACCATCTTTTATCTCCAGTTTGACTAAGGACATCCCAATCTTTGTGTGCACGGTGGCGTACCCTGGCATCCCTTGCCCGCTTCACATCTTTGAGCCACGCTACCGTCTGATGATGCGCAGATGTATGGAGACGGGCACCAAAAAGTTTGGCATGTGCAGCTATGAACATGGCAAAGGGTATACAAATAAAATATTATGCAGCTAACATCTGTCATTTAAGGTTATGCTAGCTTCCGCACTTACTGATTTTAAGAAACTTAATTTAGTCCTTATTAATTCTCAAATTATATACATACAGTAATGTGCAAAAGAAAGGACACCCTTCAGAATTGTATGGTTTTACGTATCATAAAAATCGTCTGGTTGTTAGCAGGTCTTAAAATTAGGTAAATACAACCGCAGAGGAACAATAACACATGACTTATTACACCATGTCATTTATTTAACAAAAGCCATATATATACAGTATATATATATTACAGTGTTTTGATACTAGAATTTCCTGTCATAGCTTTGCAGATTATGGCTGCATGTTGGATATTTTGGAACTTGAATTGCTTCCTGATGGTCGCTCCTATGTGGATACAGTGGGAGGAAGTCGCTTCCGAGTGCTCAGGAGAGGACAGAGAGATGGCTACCAAACTGCTGATATTGAGTACCTGGAGGACCATAAGGTCAGAGGTTATAGATTGCCATAACTCAAATTTCAGATCTAAGTCCAAGAAAAAGGCACATTGGAAGAAGTTTTTAATGCAATACAGCATTATTAAAGCACATAAAGACTGTATGGCAAATATGAAAAAATTAAATCTTATAACCATATAATACAAGAATCATGTAAATGAAATTGCTCTCATGGGGCCGTACCACTGAAACATTCTAGAATTCTATCTAATCTATTTAGTAACTATGGTGATTTCAGTTAGTTTAGTCAAATCTTAACTTAAGGCTTAAGATAGGAAGTATCTTTAATACAGCCCTTGATGTACTTCTCATCTTAAAGGTTACAGTCTCTTGTCATAATAGAAATCTGGCACATGTTTATCCGAAATGTTCCTGATGGCACACTTGCATTCTATAATGTATATTAGTATTTAAACTAAAGTGCTGCGTGCGTGAGCCTCCGGGATATTATTCTACCATAGAAAACTGTGGCAGTAGTTTTACTAATCATAATCATATTATTATAATCTATCATTTTAATAACTGTCAATCACAAATAGTTGTATTATATTATATATTATTAACTATAGTAAACATGCATTTCAGTATATTATATTAAAATATAATGATCTGAATTCCTGCATAAAGGTGGATCGTTTTAATACTGCTTTGACCTGTTGTGGGACACTTCCTCAAGATTGAAATTTGTGCTGAAGTTTCTCACACTTTCTATACACTGCACTGCATAGGAAGTTGTGGTGTCCACTGAGGCTATATGTGGAAGCGATCATGATTGTTGTGATCACTTAAATAGTACAGTGACACCAAGATGATTGTCACTATAATAATAATAAAGCCATTTGGCTGCTGCAGTTATTTTCATTAAATTGCATCCGGTTGAGCTCACATACTTGGGTTTTTATTTCTCGGTTTAACACAGTCATTTCAACAGGTTCAGGTTGGTTCTGACTCTGGCAATTAAATGTTTATTAATGAAATATTTAAGGCAAGTAGAGCCACGGAACAATGTGGTGTTTTTTGTTCAGTTATCATTATTGGTGAATAAGGTTGGACTTTTTAATCTTCTAGTCGTTTTCCCAATGGTTATGTGTCTCAACCACCTAAATAAGGTGTTGAACATTAAATGAAAATCATGCATAAAAGATTCATGAGGAGGTTATTACCACTATCACAAGCCTGAGCCTGTTTGCATGATAGATTGCTTATAATGGCTGTAAACATGAAACCTTTTGTTAGCACTGCAAATTTAATATCAAGTAAATACTTAATGTCACTTAGCGTTAATTGCAAGTGTATTCATCGAACAGCTTGTGATTAACTGCCTGTTAGTCAACAAATTCAAGCTCTTTTCTAACTCATCTTCATTATGATTTCACAAGCATTGTTTTATCATCAGGTTGAAGAAAGCATATAAATAGCAGTAAAACTTCTACTTGTTTGTGTTTAGGTCGAAGGCGGCGAGCTTGAATTGCTGCAGCTTCTCCATGACAGCGTGTATCAGCAGGCGAGAGAGTGGTACCATCGTCTGAACAGCCGCATTCAGGAGCAGATCAGCCGGCAGTACGGCATCATGCCTGAGAAAGAGGACAACATTCAGGTCAGAGCACACTGAATATTGTGTTTATTAGCAAAACCACCGATCTTGCGTTTTAACTTTCTACAAGAGTGAATGTGTTTTTGTGCATTGCAGGCGTCTGCTAATGGACCGGCCTGGTGCTGGTGGCTGCTGTCAGTGCTGCAGTTAGATCCAGCCTATCAGACCACCGTTCTGTCTTTGACTTCCCTGAAGGATAGACTGGGTCATCTACGCATTGTACTAGAATACTTTTCTCAGAGCTAGGACAGAGACACATTATATGCCAATATTGCTGATCTCATCACATGCATGCCCCACGGAAGATTATTATTACTTTTTAAATTTGTCACTTTTTTTTTTTTCTTATCATAATCCATACACAGGATCTTGTGCTTGGATTATACAACACACAGCTATGATATGGGTTGGTTAAAAATAAGATGACTTGTTCCAGTGGCTGTACAACTATTGAATTAGTCATTGAACTAATTCCTACTTAGTCAAGCACCAAAGAATTAAGGATTCGTTCTACACAGAACAGCTGTTTATTGGTTCACGCTGTTCGCTTCATTAAACATCATCAGAGTGGATGCCAAATGTTGCAGCTAGTTTTGTTGACATACATTTGAGATGTTTCCAGTACTGCTGCGCCCTGGCCAGGATTTTTTTTTTAATGTGTAGCTCACATTTGTGGCCGAGAGGGAAACGGTTGGCCCAAGGTTCTGATCACTGAATAGGAGCTCATTGATTATGCTTGAATGAAACGCTTATGACTACAGACTCAAAATCTCACAATTCCGGCCGTACGTTTTAGTAGAATCAGAAATAATATTATGAGGAGTTACATTAATATTGCTATACTAATGACAGAGAATGCACTTCCTTTTTTTCTATGAATGAAAGCTGCTAGTTATGCTTGTTTCATTTTTAGTATTAAATCTGTTGCAAGCTTGCTGGCATAACAGTAAGGAGGAGAGAGGAAAGAATTCTAGCAGTCCGTAGTATTTTTTTGAAAGAAAGAAATACTTTTATTTAGCAAGAATGCTTAAAATCGATCAAAATTTACAGTTTTATAGTTAAACATTTATGATGTTACAAAAGATTTCTGCTTTTAAAAAATGCGGTTCTTTTGAACTTTCTCGTATTCATCAAACAACAACAAAAACTGTTTCCACAATAATATTAAACAGGCAACTGTTTTCAACAACATAATAATAAAGCTTTGCCATCACAGGAATAAATTACATTTTAAAAATATTCAAAAGGAAAACAGATGTTTTAATTTTAATGATAATTTACAGTATTATTGATTTTACTATATTTTTAATCAAATACATGTAGACTTGATGAGACTATAAAAAATTAAAAACATTAAAAATCTTACCAGCTCCAAATTTTTTAACAGCAGCGTACAAAATTCTCAATCAAACAGCAGTTTCAGACTTGTCATGGGCACCAGGGCCGTTGTGGGAGGTGTTGTGAAGGTTTTAGCCATCTGGTTGATCAGTATAGCTCTCCAAACCTCTTTGTGTCAGTCATATTGGATTATCTATGTGTGCTTGTGCCTTGTGTTAGGCCTTAATCTGGTTTCAGATATTTAGTTAAGGAGGACTGTGACATTTACTTTCCTTATTTTTTTCTTCTGTTTTAGTGCCACATTCTGAGGAATGTTAAAACTGCAATGTTACATGTGATGCAACACTTACATGGGCTTAAAACTTTTTTTTTTTTTTACTCTGGTGAATGTGCCATTGCTTTTTTTTTTTTTTTTTTTTAATAGCTGGAAGTCCAACAAGGGTTAAAATGCACCCACCTGCACTGTCAAATAATTTTTTTGGTACTTCACACATTTTTCAGATTTTATCTGTTGTGCACTGCTCTGAAGATTACTGTCAATTTGCCATATTAAGAACCAGTTATTAACAGGTAGGTGCTTGGCTTTCGACCCTGTTTTGAATGCAGTATGCCTAAACATGTACTGAGTGTCTTGTTTGAGGAAATATAAATCTGGGTACTTTGAGGAAAGATTTTTAGGGCTCGTCTATTAGGTACAAAAAGGTTCTTAAGCTGAGCTTGAAAGAAGCCTCAGTTATGTTTATCATGAGACCGCAATGAATCAGAGAGACATGTAAAGGGATTCAAATCAGAATAGGATTTTATTTTAATTTACTTTAGTAATTTAAATAATAGAAACGTTACTGATTGTTGCATCTAATGTGTTGTTTCATGTCTACAGTGCCCTTGTTGTCTAATATCTCCCATCATCAGGATTAAGGACTTGAAAATCACTTACAAATGCTTTCAGAACTGTTGCTTCATATGTAGTGTGACTCAGTTACGTGCTATCGAGTCTGACAATGTCAAATGTTCACCCTTCTGTTTATTACTAATGTACGTGAAAGTGGCAGATCCTGTGGTGTTGCTTTGGAATAGTACACGTGCAATGTGTGACTTTATTCTTCACTAATAGTCTCAAAAACAAGGAGAAGGACTCTCCTGTAAACTTCAAATCAGTTGAAGAGCTATAAAAAAGACTTTGGTTTTATTAGTCCAATCAAATCAAACTCAATAATCAAGATTATATCCATTGTTTTGTTAAGAAATTGCTCATGAAGCAAATATTTTCCAGTCAATGGCAAGTAATGATAGCTTATTTGTTTTTAAATTATCATTGGACTCTGATGCATAGAATTTTTCTTTTCTTTCTTTCTTTTTTTTTTGTCACTAATTATTTTATTGTCATATATTGATGTGTTTGGAATTAAAGCAGCCTCTGCCAGAGTATTTTATAATTTGTAATCCCTGGTGTAAACTAGGGGCCTGTATCAGTGATTTTTCTTTTGAGAGATTTGTTGTATAACTCTTAAGGAGTTATACGATATGCATTATACTACAATAAATGTATCATGAAAATCATTCAAAATATGATTGCTTTTCTGTCATTGGAAATTGCTAAATGAAATTAATAATAATAATAATAATAAAACATTAAAATCAAACTTATTTATTTATAGTTTGTATTACCAAGCATCCACTAGATGGCGTCATACAATCACATGATTGGCACCAGATTGTCTGATGTATTAGCATCTATCAGCGTCTTCCATTTCTTTCCGTGGAAGAGTAAAGATGTTAGTTTGTTCCCCTTTCCAAGCAGACTGGTCTATCATATTTTGCTAGTTTTAAGTTTTTTTTTTTTTTTTTGTCTGTAGGGACTATTGTTACTTTGTAGTATGTATGGACAAAACATCTTTCTTTACATCAAGGTCTTGCACTTGTTAATGTTAGTAAGTTTGTGCATACAGTAGTTCACTCAAAAATGAAAATTCTGTCATCATTTACTCACTCTCAAGTTGTTCAAGACATATATGAATTTCTTTCTTCTGCTGAACACAAAAGAAGATATTTCGAAGAATGTCGATTACCAGTTGATGGGACCCATTTGAGGGGGAGTAAATTATGACAATTTTCATTTTTGGGTAAACTATCCTTTTAAGAAACCATCTGATAGCAATGTGGATATGTTTGTTGCTCTGCAATTCACAGGGCCCCGTTGTAACATCTTACAAGGTAAAAAAAAAAAGAAAAAAGGATGACATCTAGTCGAAAAGATTATTAGCCTAATAATATTCACGTTAATAAGATATTGGTTGTTTTCGGAATTTGCCCCTATACCCTCATATCAATTTCAAATAAATTTCTAGAACACAGTTCAGGTAGTGGGATTGGATGTGAGAGTGAATAAGTGCACTCAATAACGTCCACAATGGTTTCGGACACCCAAATGGCTGTTCCCTCAAATAATGCCCTATTTAAAGGCACAATATGCAGGAATTCTGTTTTTGTCAAACAACGACCCCTAGAGTCACTGTGGAGTACTTGTATTTAACGTTACTGTCTTAAATACCACTCACGCAGAGCGTCTCTGCACTTACGGCCTGATAACAGAGGGTGCTTCCATAGAGGATGCATTATGGCCCTGTCCCAAATGGCGCACTTCATGTGGACTTTCGGTCTCGTGGACTTAAATTGCGTGTGCTCGCAGAGTCTAAGAGTCCATAGGCCGTCCCATTCATCATTTTAACGCTCTGAAGTGTGCTCAGCAGTGCCCCCTTTGTACCCTTGAAGCGGTCTTCCGCGAAGCCCGCATGGATGCAGGCTCCACACACTTTAACTACCCAGGAATCCTTGCGAAAGGCCAATCAGACAACGGATGGAGGAGATTTCGCTCACGGACATGGCTGAGAAGAAAATATTTAAGTGTAAGTGTCATTACGGTTTTTACAAGGGGGTAATCCATCAGCCGGAAACTGAAGCCTCGCGGGGGCCGCCATTGTAGCAGACCATCACCTGCTGTTAGCATTCCATTGACTCCCATTCATTTTGGTGTCACTTTGACAGCGAATAACTTCACATCTGAGGCGTCCAAAGACTTCATTTGTCCATTATTTATTTCTAAAGAAACACGACAATGTATAAAAGGCTCCATTACTTTGTATCTTATGTTATGGCCCCGTAGAAGCCGTTTTTGTAAAAATAGGCTAACGATTGCGTCATAACCACGCGACTTTCTGTCGCACAATCGAGAAATTACCGTATAGACAGGAGGAGAAGCTCGCAGGCAATCTTTTACTGTCTATGAGGCAATCGGGGGGACATAGAGGCATAAAGTCAAGGGAGAAGCCTATAGATAGAGAGTCCATAAAAGCAACAGGACAAAATATTTCAACAACGTTTTTGAGGAAGTAGGTGATTCAGATTTGTCTTGGCACAGCTACTAGAAGATTTACAACTGTCAGACTGTCGTCAAGCTCAGTTTGAGCCTGCGCAGTCGCTCAGCCATCAGGAAGTGAGTGTTCTAATCGGGCTTCAGTTTTCTCCGTTGAAATCAAGGGGGTCGCTCTGTCCATTTCTTTTACTGTCTATGGGTTTTTATGACCTAGGTGTACATTTTACCAGTTATTACCTACAGTTTATACAAACATTATGGTCATCGACCAGTGGTTGATGTCTCAAACATAGGCTAATAATAGCGCACTGAATAATACGATCACATTATGATTCATTAAATAAATAAAACCCTATGTCAGGGCTTTACTGAGTCATATGTAACGTTAAACGTAGTATGAATATTTAAACCTGTAAATTCATCTGAAACTCATGCACATTTTCATTATTTGTTAAAATTGTAATCTTAGTTCAAATGGAACATTGTGTATTATTATACAATAACGTTACATAATTTAAATAAGCATGTATCTATTGTCTAATGCCCAGGTGGCATACACAATATCAAAATATAGAACTTTAAAAGCAGGCTGTCTAGTTGACATGTAGATAAGATTTGGGGGAAAAAAAAGAAATCCTGTTCTCGATGATGCTAAAATAGTATAAGATTTGTATATGATATTCGTGATTTGTATCTTATAAAGGGACTGATGAGATGACCTTTCAGTTTATTCGGCTCCGTATGGAGAGGGATAAGGCTCGATCGAGTCTGTCTCAAAAATACCTCTCAATGCGCCCTCGTGGACTCGTGCCAAGGGCCCTATTGGTCTGCACTACATGACATCACCAAAGTGTGGACTCTGAGGAAGTCCACAAGTCCGGAGTGTGCCATTTGGGACAGGGCCTATTGTTGATGTATGTGACGTCGTGCCGTAAAGCAAGTCGTGATTCTCGCGAGATTTGGCGGGGCGCCACCTCTCAAACTTGCATTGCTGGTTTTTCCAGCGGCGTCCCACCCCAGCTTTACTATCGGGATGATTACATCTACGAGTTCGTTTACCATCAAAATGACTTTGAAGCTGTTATATTAAGGTACAAATCTTGCATAGTGTGCCTCTAAAGTCTCTATGATTTTTTTTTGTTGGCTTTTAATATGAATATGTTAGCCTTGCTGTTATCTATAAGCTATAGTGTGCTCCAAAACAATGACAAAATTTGCATTTAGAAGACCAAACTTGGTGTCAGAATCCAACGTCAGATTGACGTCAATCTCCATCGTTGGACAGATGTTGTATTGTGGTCGAAAATGAAAATCGGGTTGACGTTAGAAACCAACATTGGGTTCTGAAGTCAACCCTACTTTCATTTCCAACCAAAATTTAATGTCTGTCCGACGTTACAAGCTATTCACACATTGGCAATAAAAAAAGCGATTAGCCTACATGAGAATTCTTATTTGGCTCCTTTAAGTTGGCTGTGCAGATTTCCCGCTAAATGTCGCTTGACATCTACAGTAGGCCTATGTAAATACTAAAATGTTTAAGCAACTTTTAAGTGTAAAAAGCTTTACGAGAAATTCCTGCACAATCACAGTCTGTTGTGAGGGGGAGCTCTGAATGAGGACGTCTTTGTGATGCATCTCAATGTGAACATCAAAGCCCATTAAAAACACAGGCAGGAGAGTAGTACGGCAAGCTAAATTGATCCATCATCACCCGGCTGTAACTCCTCTGCTTATGGCTATTTGAGAGGAGATTACAGACATTTTTTATAGTTAATAATTATAAAAAGCACGCTCTTTATATGCTGAAGTGAAATGTGTGTACACGTGCGTGTGTTCAAAATTGACAATTCTTATTTTTTATGGAATATTGCAGTTTTTATTATAAATGATTTATCTGTGCACATCATTAGTTGATGGGCCCCATCATCTTTTGTGTACAGCAGAAGAAAGAAATTCATACAGGTTTGGAGCATCTTGAGGGTGATTAATTATGACATAATTTTCATTTTTGGGTGAACTCCCTTTAAGGGTAACCTGTGTGCTGATGAAATCCCCATTAGCTATGTGTTGAGTAAACAGTTGAAGTGCTGTGTCAAAATGATGGCAATTAATTTGGGATAAAATCAATGTAATTTTCACAAAGCCAGTCTGTCACCAATCTGTTATGTTTAGCTTCTTTTCATTGACATTCGGTTTGTTTTCATTTGTCACGTGTCTTCTTTGTTCAGATTCCCACCACCCATTTGTCTCCTTGGTTACCGTTATCATTGGTTCATATGTGTCAGCTGTATGTGATTAATTATCCTCGTTTGTGTTCCTTCACCTGCATTCCTTGTCCGGTATTGTTTGTGTAGCCTATTGTTACACCAGTTTTATTAAACTACGTTGATAATTTGATGCTGTCTTCAGTCCCGCATCCTCATCCTCATTCTCATCTTCATCTTGTGACACAGTCAGAGATGGAGAGTTTTGATTGAAGAGATGATGCAGGCTCATCATCGCCTGTCAAACAAAGACCCCGTGTTGCCATGGAAACCATTGCATTATAGATAAGAGCCAAAATAAAACTTTTAAGTAGCTAGTTAATTGAAAATAAACTTTTCGAATGCACGCACAAACTCTTTTGTTTGTTTACAGTCTGCGAGCCGCAGTGTCAAATGCAAATACTTCAGAGAGATAAATGGTGAATGCATGAGACGATACCGAATATGTCTGTTTGTCTCCCTCTCTTGGTTCTCTTTGTAGGGATTATGGAGCGTCTAAGGGGTGGCAGAGCTTGGACTGATAAAGCAGCCTTGTTCCACACTAACCTAATCCCCCTGTGTCAATACACCGATAAAGCTTCAAATGCTGTGTGCAAAAGAGTTAAGGTAAACATATCAGAGCCTTGGTACTTGAGTCTCAGGGTGCGTTTGGTAATAAGACAAACGCAGGCAGCGCGTCTCCCTTCGTAGAGGTGGAGATTAGCTTCCATGAGAGGCAGCTGGCTTTGTCCCCTCGCTGAGGTGGCAAGATGAGACTCAGTAATCTCTAACCTCCCTGTGAAGAGCTAATACATTTGAAAACAAAGCAATAAAGTTAGGAGAACGTTAGAATGTAACGTTCTACAAACCAAAAACTAACATTCTATTTTCGTTAAGAAAACTTTCCTCGCTAACCAAGAGCAAACCTTCAAAAAAGAACATTCTGGGAATGGTAACCCAGCTAACCAAAAATGGTTAGCTGGGTTACAAGCTGTAATTAAGAGCTCTACGAGGACATGAACCCTTTTTACAAGTTGAAATCACGTAATTGCGGTAATTACATCTAGAATTGATCACAAATTACCTATTATAAATTATAAAAGTTAGTCAAAATTTACCACAATAAAATGTGATCAATTCTAGTATGGGTGGTCGAGTAGTTTAAAAAACTTTTTTTATATTGATGCAAAATGTTTTATCTGCTTTTCATTCGTTTAAATCATGTTTGACTGTATGCACATTAATGCCATGCTGTAATTACCGCAATTACGTGATTTCAACTTGTAAAAAGGGTTCATGTCAACTGGCATGTTGTAGCTATAGTTTCTAAATGTGTAGGCTGCTAGCTATTTTTCAATAAAAAAAGAAAAAAGTAAATATTGGCCAACTGAGGAGCCATCACTTGTCTTACCTGTAATTACAGCTAGCCTTATTGTAACATAATGCTACAGTTAACAAGTGACTACATCTTTTTCGGACTCACAGTGGATTGTGTGGTGGATTTTGTGGTTGGCAGTGGGCCATTTCAGTAACGTTGTGCTGTTGCCACCCACATCCAGACTTGTAACTTATTCAAAAGCCCAAATTCTGGTGATTGGATGTTTGTCAACTAATGCCATTCCTGTGCCTGCCTCTCCTGTGCCAGTTTTTCAGTGCACTGAGTCAACTGATTTTGGATGTGCTAAAAATTGTATACACCGTGTAAAGCTGGATGAAACCATCAAAACTGTGCACCATCACAACTGTGCTGCTAGCTTGCAGCTCTATAAAGACAAGTGTCGCTTTTGGCAAACCAGCCTGTTGTTCTTATAGGTCATACTGTTTCAGCAGAAGGTCTTCTTCCTGAGGAATCGCGTGTACAAGCGATACTCAATGCCCCTGCACCTTCTGATGCATTTTTGTGCTTCTTACTTGGACTTATGTCGTGGTACAGTAAGTTTATTCCTGATTTTGACATCGTTGTAGCTCCAGTGCTTGCATGCCTACAAGATCCAAATGGATTCAGCAGGTCAAAAGAGGCTGAACAGTTTGTTGCTTTTCTGCCACCTGTAATTCTGTGTCTGCTGCTGATGTTGATGCTGCATGTGCTTCTTGTCCTGCTCTAACCAAACTTCTTACACAAATTTCTAATGCTCCAAGGGACTGGATGTTGAGTTGTTGCCATACTATAAACTGCGTCTGGATCTGTCTGTTAAGGACAATAGCTGCTCTTCGATCTGTGCTGGTCTCCATAGCACACAAAGGATATCAGGAAAAGGTGAGCTTCGTGATCTCTGTTGGTGGCCAGGGATGGGTGCTCAGGTTCATGATGCTCTCCGTTCCTGCCACATGTGTCAGCTCAATGACAAAACCGTCAAGTCGCATCCTGTTCCTCTCCAGCCGGTGCCGGTGCTGCTGCCAGATGGACCACGGCAGAATGGCCTGTGGCTATAGTCAGGCCATTTGACACTGCTGCATCGACTGCAGGTTTATTACTGTTTATTACAGTAAATGGCCTGAGGTCTCCTTTACTCAAACTGTCACTATGGTTTCTGTGATTTAGGTTCTGTCATCAGTCTTCAGCCACCATGGCAATCCATTGAGTATTATTACTGATAACGGTGTTCAGTTTACATCTGCTGCTTTTTCTTCTGGAAGGAACGAATATTCGTCTCCATCGTTCCTCTCTCTGTTGCCCAGCAGCTAATGGTGCAGTAGAGAGGTTCAACTGTGTGCTCAAACACACTGTCCAAATGGCCATCCAGCAACATCAACATGGAAACCTGTGGTAATTGACTTCTTGAAGGTGTACCGTGCCACTCCACATACTGCAACTGGTACTTTTCCCTTTCAGATCCTCGATAGCAGGCAAATGCACACAAGGCTGTCTATTTTGCCATCTGCTCCTGCGCACCCACCCACTGACATGACTGTTCGCTGAAGGGTTACGCGGCTGGAACACAAAATAAAAAGGTACACTGATGCTAAGCGGGGTGCTCGCACTTCTTGTTTCTAGGAGTGGGATAAAGTGAGGGTACGGATGCATGTTCCTAAGGGAAACTGAAAGTTTGCAGATGGTTGCCAATCTCATTGCATTTGCATGCACACCAACAACTCCACCTGAGAACACTACTCACTAAGACCTAAACGTGATGTTCGGAAGCCAAGGTTAAATGACTATGTTACTTAAATCTGATGTAATATTCTGTTCTTTAAAAAGGGGGAAATGTTGTGTTAGTGGGTAGAATTATGTTGTGAAGTCTGAACTGTTGTATTCTGACGTTGTACCCCCCACCCCCCACAGATGACCAATATGATCTATAAATTGTGTTGAAGCAAAAAGTTACCATGGCAATATATCTGTTGACACTTGCCAAGAAAATCATACAGTAGTCAACATTTGAAGTGGATCAAAAAAGTTCAAAGTGGTCCTAAGACAAGAATGGGTATTGTTCAAAATTCATGTATAACTTTGAGGAAAGGTTTAGATCCACTTCAAATGTTGTCTACTGTATATTTAACCAGTTTTAACGCTAGGTGAAAATAAGCAGGCATGAGAGAGAATCTAAATGCTAGGAAGTTTAATACAAACACAAGGAAACAGGGTAACAGAAGGAAACTAAGCAAACTCATAAAACGACGGACAAACCACGAGTGAAACATAAGCACTATATATATACACAGACAAACGATCTAAACAAGATAACAAGGGGGTGTGGTTAAACGAGAAACACCTGGGGAACTAAATCAACATGAAAAACTTCAAAGCAAAGCACCGACAGGAAAAAAACAAGCGCACAGGGACCTGGGGCAGAGGCTGGGGCGGAGCAGGCAGTTCAGGGGGCCAGGGAGGTGGCGACTGGCCAGGCGTAGAGGTGGCCATCTTGTCCAAAGACACATGGCGTGGTGGCCATGACAGGACGAGACTCTGGAATGGCGGCAGCCATCTTGGGATGAGACGCTGGAATGGTGGCGGCCATGGACGGACTGGGGCTAAAAAGACAGCCCAGGACTTTCTCCCAAATAGGCCCATCATCCGGCCATTCGCCCCTAGCCGTGCGCGACAGACTCTAGCCAGGATGTCCTGATACTATGCCACAATACTGTAGCCTATATCAGACAAGGTATTCACAGCAAGTAATATCTCAAAACCAATGATGATAATTGGGGTTTTGTTTAATAATGAAGCCTCAGCCTTCAAATAAAAACAAAAAATGTACAATGCCATTACATCTGCATTGAAAATAAATTACAAATAATGAAATGTCACTGGCTACAGAAACCCCAAATTACACAAACTTGTAATTATAAAACAAAGGTTGGGTCTCCAACCTTTTTGTGTGCGAGGGCTACCTCAAGGGATAAAATAATCTAGAAGGGCTATGCTCAAAAATATTTATTATAACATGGTGGTGCTTTTTTTACCTTACCTTTACTTTTAACTTTTTTACTTTTCACCATCATATGTGAAATAATAAAATATCCCGATATTCTGGTTCAGACTTACAAGCGTTTAAAAAAAAAAAATCAACAATTCCTGAAAAATTTGGAAAATATATATTGAATTTTTTGGGGATTCTCTATAAACCTATTGTATGTGTTATCAAAAACAGTAGCCCAAACATTTAGTATAAATATAAATGCAAAATAAATAAACTTCCAAAACAAAAACATTACTGCATTACATTACATTTAATACATTTATAGGCCTACATGACTATTAATATAACAGCATTTTTAATATGAATATATACAGGCACATTTCTGCCAAAAAAGTTTGTTTTACTACAGTTAATTCATAAGTTGTGGAGTGAAATGTCTTCTAACTGGTTTGTTCTTGGAACAATGTTTCGCCTGTTTTTTGCGTCAGTATGTTGAGAATATCAGCGCTGTTTCATCTGGCTTTTAACTAGCTTAAATCACAGTCATCTGTGGGTTTATAATAGAGATAGAGAATTATGCACTGAATTGAAATGCTTCTCAGTGGATCGCGCAGCTCCGTTTAATAATGTTCGCGTGATCGAGATCAGCCCGCACAGCTGCTTTGGCCGTGATCGCTGCTTTTTGGGCAGAGCTGATAATGCTCCGCACTGCACAGATCAAATAAGTTTCGTTCCGCTTTTTGAGCGAAAAGTGCAGTACAGGTAATTGCCTTATAAAATTAACTTTCTGTCAGTGGCTAGTAGGCTGACTCTTCTTCCTCAGTTGTTTTTTTTTACATGTAGCATATAAGTGATCATATTAGTGCCCCTGCTGTTGGCTGTTCATATTGCTTTATTAGACTTTTTTTTTTTGTGCTGACAGCCCTCGGTTGGACGGCGGTTCTGGACTTTTCCCGAACGCACAGATTGCCAGTCTGTCCCTGGCGGCGGCCATGACGGGACGAGACTCTGGAATGGCGGCGGCCATCTTGGCAGAGGGCTATGGCATGGCGGCGGCCATCTTGGCTGGAGACTCTCGAGTGCCGGCAGACAAAGAGGCATCAGGAAATGGGGAGTTTAGTATTAGATTACACAGAAAGACATTGAGAATAAAGCAGAAAGGAAAAAAAGACCCTCCACTACCTGTAAAGCTGTAAATTGCAATGCCAGTTAAGAGCATGTATTCTGTAATGATGCTAAAAATTCAGCTTTGCCATCACAGGAATAAATTATATTTAAAAATATATTTAAATGGAAACGTTTTTATATAGTAATATAGTTCATTATAATATCACAGTTTTACTGTATTTTTATGTAATAAATGCCACTTTGGTAAGCAGTAAAAAATCTTACTGATCAAAATAAGTTCCAAATAACATCTTGTTTCTTAAATTAGATTTTTCTGTTGAATATAGTTCATCATAATGCAATAACACTGTCACTATCTTTTTTCCCCCAATAATCTGGTACAACCTTACATTTAACACAAACTTATTCAATGTCACTCTGCCAAGATAGCAGTTACCCTATTTGAAGAGTATAAAGAAAGCTCCAAAAAATATAAAGACTTCAACTCGCAGTAAGCAGAAGCTGGTTTTCTATGGGGAGGCTTTTGACAGTCACTATTTCTTTGGTTGCCTGCTGATTTCAGGTCTCTTTTCTGAAGCTCATAATTCTATGCTGGAGAAAGCTAAGAGACTGCTGATTTTTGCAGGTTTGTGGAGAATGAGAGCTGAACATGAATGGCATTTTTATCAGCCAAGTTCACTCAAATACCTGTCAAAATGAACATGTCTCCTGTTTGACCTGTAATGTTTGTGACTATAGTTATATGCTGAACTGCATTACCCAGGAGTACCAGGGGGTGAGCGGAAGGAAGTGGGAAGAATAAATAAAAGTTGGTCGAGCTGAGGGTCGACATGACAGCACGTTATGCCTGAGTTGTGTTTATTAATATACAGTGACCACGAAAGAGTGAAATACAAATAGTACATGGTGTCAGAGAAAATAACGAACTCACGCAGACGAGAAGATGGACTCCGCCGGTGTTCCGATGCCCAGGATGGACTGGGATTCCCTCGACTTGCCTGACGCATGGAGGAGATTCCGACAACACGGAGAACTGATGTTCAAAGGCCCACTCCATGAAAAATCGGAAGAGGAACATTGCAGCTATCTCCTATTATGGGTAGGAGAAAAAGGCAGAGGCATTTACAACACCTGCTGGACGCTGACTGACGAGAACGCAAAAGTTTTAGGCACATATTACGAAAGAAAGTACAAGCGGAAGGTGAGAGCTTTGACAATTTCGTCATTGAACTAAAATTATTAGTTAAAGACTGCGGATATGCCAATACAGACGAGATGGTAAGAGACAGGATAGTCTTCGCCATAAACTCCGCAAAAGTGAAGGAGAAATTGTTAAACTTCGGACCAGATTTTACCCTTGATAGAGCCATAGACATTGCACGATCTCACAAAATAGCACAGGGACAGCTAAAATCCATGGCCGGACAGCACAGCACCACTCACACGCAACAGGTTGCGCATGCTGTGTTCAAACGAGGTAATAAACAGAAACATATAAAGACTACCATCAGAGCCGAACGAGACAGCATGAGATCAACAACATGCGGACGATGCGCGCAGGTGCATAGAGACAAGGAAAAAATGCCCAGCCATGGGTAGACAGTGCAAGAAGTGCGGGAAACCAAACCATTTCGCAAAGGCTTGCAAATCGCAACAAACGTGGAAACAAAAAAACGTACACGCCGTGAATAACGACACTTAACAAGCTTACGAATCACCTCAGGAATTCTTCATCGACACGATAACAAAAGAGCACAGTAACGTGATAAACGAACAAGCTTTTGCCGAAATTGAAGTAGGTTCAGAGCTACAGAGGATGGAATTTAAATTGGACACTGGGGCGCAAGTAAATATAATCCCAGAAAATAAAATAGGAGATGTTATCGATGTCAGCCAAATAAGCCCAGCAACACGTAGATTGTCAGGATACGGCGGAGAACCCTTATCCGTGAGAGGAACATGTAGGCTGCAATGCAAGCACAAAGGGACCAAAGCCATGCAAGAATTCTATGTTGTTGACACTCAAGCACCGCCTATCCTAGGACTCAGAGCATGTCTGGAAATGGATCTAATAAAGCTGGTCCTTTCCATACAAACCGATACCAG
Source organism: Gila robusta (assembly GCA_030770095.1). NCBI lineage: Eukaryota > Metazoa > Chordata > Actinopteri > Cypriniformes > Leuciscidae > Gila > Gila robusta. The sequence continues at coordinate 70,090 of JAVALU010002124.1, read as the reverse complement.
ACAAAGTGACGATCTACTGAGCGAGTTTGCTGACGTTTTTGAAGGAATCGGTGAATTCCCAGGCGAGTGTAAAATACACATAGACCCCTCTGCAGTCCCAGTAGTAGGCTATATCCCCCACGGAAAATTCCATTCACGCTACGCGGACGTCTAAAGGATGAATTAGATAGAATGGAGCGCCAGGGAATCATCGCAAAAGTAACCGAGCCCACAGATTGGGTCAACGCCTTAGTTGTAGTGGAAAAACCCAGGACTGGGGCGCTTCGCATATGCCTCGACCCGCGCGACCTAAATAAAGCGATCAAAAGGCCGCATTATCCATTACCAACCCTGGATGACGTGATCTCCAGACTCTCAGGCGCAAGATACTTTAGTGTATTAGACGCCAGATCAGGGTACTGGGCCATTAGACTGACGGAGGAGTCATCGATGCTCACCACATTCAACACGGTGGTCGGTCGGTACCGTTTCCTCCGTCTGCCTTTCGGGATAATCTCTGCGCAGGATGAGTTCCAAAGGAAAATTGTCGAGACGTACGAAGGACTGCCCGGAGTAGCGGCGATTGTGGACGATATCCTAGTGTATGGTCGCACAAAAGACGAGCATGACAAAAACCTGCGTGCAATGCTGGAAAGAACGAGGGAAAAAGGTGTCCGTTTAAATCCTGAAAAAAGCACAATTTGCGTGCCTGAGGTCTGTTATTTTGGACACAGACTCACCCTTGACGGCATCAAACCAGATCGAGAGAAAATTAAAGCCATAAGGGAAATGGAACCACCACAAAACAAATCCGAACTGGAAACCATACTGGGCATGATCAATTATCTGTCCAGATTCGCCCCTAGACTGGCAGAGATAAACGCACCGCTGCGACAGATGCTGAAGGAGGGCAATGAATCCACATGGGACGAGACACACAACGCTGTTTTTCAACAAATCAAAGACTTGATCACGAGGGAGCCGGGACCTGTTTTAGCATATTACAACCCAAACGAAGAATTGCGGCTGCAAGTCGACGCTTCTAAAAATGGTTTGGGCGCGGTACTTCTCCAACAGGAACAACCAATCGCGTACGCATCCAAATCACTCACAGAGACGGAACAGAATTATGCACAAATCGAAAAAAGAACTGTATGCCGTTCTGTTTGGGTGCAAGCAATTTCACCAGTATGTATATGGGAGAGCATTCATTGTGGAATCGGACCACAAACCATTAGAGTCCATATTAAAGAAACCGCTATCTGCCGCCCCTCCACGTCTACAGCGCATGTGTCTACAGCTGCAGAAGTATGACTTCACGTTGATCCACAAACCAGGTAAAGAAATACCCGTTGCAAAAATCTGTGGCCTACCATGACACATCATTAAATGAAGGCATGGAAGCGCAGGTACACACCGTAATCAGCAACTTACCTGTAACAGACGAAAAGCTCGCAGAGATCCGTGAGGCGACGAAGCAAGACTCCCAGCTCACGGCCTTAAAGCGCATAGTCCACACAGGATGGCCGGAGACGCGAAGGAGCTGTCCACCGTTGGTGCTGGGATTTTGGAATCACAGAGATGAGATCTCTTTTGCTGACGGCATCGTAGGCTACTAAAAGGGGAAAAAATCACTGTACCGCAAAGCCTAAGAAACAGCATGCTGCAAAAGATACACACAGGGCATATGGGAGTGGGAAAAAGTAAACAACGAGCGAGAGATGTCCTGTTCTGGCCGGGCATGGGCAAGCAAATAGAAGAAACTGTGCAAAATTGTTCTATTTGCCTAACGCACCGTAATTCAAACCAGCGGGAGCCAATGATCGCACACCCGATTCCCAAACGTCCATGGCAAGCGATCGCAACTGACCTTTTCACGTGGCAAAGCGAAAACTACATCATAGCCGTCGACTACTACAGTCGTTTTTTCGAGCTGGAAAAACTACACTCAACCTCCGCGGCTGCGGTGATCCAAAAGCTCAAGGGAATGTTTGTGCGCCATGGAGTGCCCGAGAAGATGTCTTCAGCCCGTTTGTGATGATAACTCGAGTTCCCAGGAAGCGACAACAAGCAACCTCACTATGGACTCAAATGCAACCACACCTAAACCCACTGATCATTGCGTGATTACCAGATCAGGTCGCATAGTTAAACAGAGGCAAATACTTGATCTATAACACATAAGTGTATGCTTGAAATGGTAATTGAATACCTTCATTCCAAATGTAAAAAAAAAAAAAAAAAAAAAAATGTTATATTGTTGTATTCTGCAAACATTTTGCTACTGATATTCATTTTGAAGAACATCATACGATAGTTATATTGTATGTTAAGCTAAAGTTTGCCAGTTCATCTGCTACAGTTATCTCATATAAATGGGGAATACAAATATTTCCTTTAGGCATAAGTATATCCCAACTCAAGTTCATGTGACATGACATTCTGTTGTTTCATGCAGAATTGTAAAAAAAAAAAAAAGGAAGATGTAATGTTTGTGACTATTGTTATATGCTGAACTGCATTACCCAGGAGTACCAGGGGGTGAGCGGAAGGAAGTGGGAAGAATAAATAAAAGTTGGTCGAGCTGAGGGTCGACATGACAGCACGTTATGCCTGAGTTGTGTTTATTAATATACAGTGACCACGAAAGAGTGAAATACAAATAGTACAGACCATAAAGATAGGGAAAGAATATGCTTCTCTAGTAAATTCCTCTTAAATACATTAGGTATTGTGCTACCCTAGCAGGTAATTCAGTAGACCTACCCAGGTAGACACCATTACTGTGTTACTTTATACTGTGTTACAGCTTTATTTACTGTATGTGGATAAGGGGTCATGTCTTGTATGATGTGGGCTTTTCATCCATAGCTATATGGCATTAAACTAAGTGCTGTGCATCTAAACCTGATCTGACCTTTGAATAAAGATCAGGTTTGCCTGACATTTTTTTTGTTTCAACCGCCTGTTTTTTTCCATTCAAAATGTTTATTTAATTTGTTATTACAACCCCAATTTTTGATTTTGATGGCTGCAACACTCCAAAAAAGTTGGGACAGTGGCAAACTATTAGTGAAAAGCTTATATCCAGGTTAATATCTTTTGAAACAGTCCACAATAATTAGGTGAATTGGTAATAAGTGAGGGTATCGTGATTGACAAAATGTCCCAACTTTTCTGGATTTGGGGTTGTACCTTTGGTTCCCATTTACTCTGACCTTGTGATTTTGTGCTCATTGGAATTACACAGCAAAGGCCACCCCACACATTTTATTGCTCGTCTTTTTATTCATAACATGCAGCACAGTTTGTAAAAAAGTTCCACAAATGCTTCTGTGTCACATGATCCATCAGATTTGGTAAAATGTCTTTTGGTGCCCCTAGCTAACCACCAGTAACGTTACTTATTAGGGCTTTGACTGCGAACTTCGTTATTCGAATAGAATTCGAATATTTAAAGAAAATAATGATATTCGAACGAATATTAGGCAGCCTTTAATATTCGAACCTGTTATGGGCATTGTTTTTTGTAAATGTGTTTGCTTGTAAACGTTGTTTTCAATTCAGATTCCGAGGCTTTTTCACGCCTGGTGAAGTTGTGAATCACGAGCTCATTAACAAGGCATCTGGGCTCCTGTAGGTGACGTTAGTGTCCTGGCCTATGCTCCTGGCTAGCGCAGCGCCTATTTTGTATATCAAAACAATGGCCGCGCCAACTCCTACAACAACAACTCCTGACGAGGAGTTCGAAATCTACACTCCTGACAATTTGAAAAGCAACGTGTGGCGCTATTTACATTTTACCAGGTATTCGTTCACTGTTAACATCCTTCTGTGAACGGTAAGCCCCGGCTTCTTTAATCATTTTGACATCGATGAGCTAACGTTAGACCGCTGAACTTTTAGTCATCATGAAAACAAACAGAGCGGTGCGTAATGGAGTGCATCAGAGCAGCATCAAGAATATCAAATACATTGCCGAGAATCTCTTATTTGCATCTTAAGTTTATTGCCAATAATAATGACGGTTTGCGAAAAGTGTAGAACTCGGTGACGGTGAGCTCGCGCAAAACACATCTTCAGCACAGGAACGCATCTGATAGGCCGATGCGTTCAACAGACATGTCTGTGATTGGCTACAATGCTCAACGTTGCAAATACCTTTAATGCAGAGGTAAAAATATAAATAAAACTGTAATAGCCTATGCACTTTTCATGATTAGGTAAGTTAATCGCGGCAGCTGTAATCTTATTCACATTTGTTTTTCTGATTAATTGTTTTGCTCTATGAGAAAGACAAGGTAACAAAATATTTGGGTCTTTACTTAAAACATTCGGGGCTTAAGCCCCCTTAGCCCAGCCCTAGCGCCGCGGCATTTAATGGTCAAAATATTAATAATTAATATTAGAATATATTCGAATATTAATATTAATAAACCAACGAACTTCGAATATGATTTTTGGGCAAAAGTCAAAGCCCTAGTACTTATTTTGTTGATGTATGTTAAGGATAAAGACTCCTTGCATTAAATCAAATGTAAGCTGTCTTTTTTTACGTTTTACATTTTTTTTTACTACTTTTTTTTTTGTCTCTAAGCAATTTTTATATGATTCTTCAAGGGACATTGTGTAGGAATTTCTCCTATCTAGTGGTGAAATTGTACTTTGCATTCAAACGAATTGTGCTCGCCAGCGCCTCACTTTTTCAAATGCGTGTTGCATCTACGGTAGCTGTTATGTACCAACAAGCTATGACAGGATGTCTTCTAATAGCACTCCGTCGAGTTTTCCTTCGGGTGAACAGGTTTGTTATTTCAAACAGAGATGGGGGACTCGAGTCACATGACTTGACTTGAGTCTGACTCGAGTCGCAAATTAAGGACTTGAGACTTGCCCGACTAAAATTTAAGAAAATGACTTGACTTGAGATCCAATGACTCGAGATTTGACTTGACTTGAACTGTATGACTCGAAAATGACTTCATATAAATTTTTATATAAATCATCGCAACATCAATTGATGAACAAAATAAAAAAGCAAGGGAACCATTGACGCCAGTCATCAGATTCTGCGCGATTGCGTGACGCTGCACTGTACGCATAATAACTGGCAAGGGATATTGGACATGACCATTACAACCTCGAACTTCATTCACCAAAAAAAAAAAAAATTAAAATATTGGCGCGATTGCAAATGTGATAATGATTTTATACAACAGTTCAGTAAACAAAGAGTGAATAGCCTATTGTTGGGTGACATTTTAGACGTAATATTGTAAATATTCTCTGTTTTTGCTCTATGTCTCCAATGACAGTAGTTCCAAACAAGCCACAGAAAAAGAGTTGTACGTATCCGAACAAATCCTAAGTTTTTGTGATTCAGTGACCTAGTTGCTAGGTTCCAGAATGAATCTGCCGCTTTGAACGAATCAGTTGAATGAATGTTTCTATGACTCGCTCATTAAGACGATGATTTGGCGCCACCAATTGGCGGTTTTAATTTCATAATTAAAAAAATATAATTTATTATTTTTTAGCATCTAATTTTTTCTATATTAAAATGATTATATTTAATATAATATTTATTTATTTATCATTAATCTCAACATTATTTATGGTGTTGTAATTGCAGTGTAAATGCATGGTTAGAAAAAAATGGTTAGAACATAGAAAAAAATGCCCCTGGAAATTAATTTAAGGGGTCAAATATAGGCTATTAATGGGAAAGTTAATGTCTGCTGGTGATATTGCATAATACAAATATATAAGCAAAGTTAAACATATGACATTTACTATAAAACCAATATAATTAATGCATCACACACTTGTGAATTTACCTTCAAATGTATTATCTTCAACATTTTTCATATAATTGCTACTCCTGTGTAATGGAAATCATGAAGCTCTGGATACGTCCAGTGACTGCAGTGAATAGTGCTGCTGGCAACAAGGGAAAGACCTTGTGACAGCCTGGAGAGACAGCTGACAGGAGGAAAGAGACCCCAATGGGGCTGGTAAGGGTTAGCTACCCTTGTCGGCAGTATCCAGCTCTGTGTTTACAGGATGCTGGAGACACCCGCCCAAGGCCTCTGAGAAATTAAAGAGAAAAATACCCCTAGAGTCTGCGAGAGCAGGGGCGGAAGATGACTCAATGTTGGACAACATGGTTAACGACGTTGGAATGGAAACGGATATGAGTATGGAGAGTACTTCACAAAAGACTAGTTCAGGTTCTGCAGTTAGCAAAGTCATTGAACTCCAAGCTTGTGTCTGTGGCTGGAGCAAGGCGACAACGGTCAGGGGGTTGAAGATTCATCAAGGGAAAATGAAATGCTTGAGGGAGAAGGGACAAGGGCATCGCATTGATCAGTACTTCTTACAAAGTCAGTCAAGTCAGTCGAATGAAATCCAGCGACAGGAAGCAAACCACAGTTCGCAGGATATCAGTACCCCTGTCATAGAGGAGATGAGGGTTTGCACAGTTAGTGATGAACACATTGATACTTGTGAACCCGGTCAGACTAACCAGCATAAGAGAGAAAAGAACCTCAACGGGCATAGGCCTGGAGTTAGATGACCAAGAGCTTGTGAGAAAACTGCATGGGACACGGTAAACACAGATCTATGCATTGCATTGGAAAGATTAACTGGTACAGTTGAAAAGAAGCTGGATAAATTTGGGGACATCATTTACGCATATGGAAGTGAGAGGTGAGAAAAAGTACAAACTACTCCTGCTGTATCTAGACGGCAGCAGAAAATTGAAGGGTTAGTTAGAGAAAGGAGACAGCTGAGGAAGCAATGGAAAAAAGCAGAACAAAGTCAGAAGGAGGGACTCAATCTCTTACAAAGGGCCATAAAAGATAAGCTTGCAACATTACGCAGAGCTGAGCGCCTACGGAAACGCTACAAAAAGGAGCGTGCGAGGGCTAATTTCTATAAAGACCCATTCAAATTCGTAAAGAAGTTATTCACCAGTGAGAAGAATGGCACTTTAAAAGCATCTAGGGTTGAGCTAGAGAGATATTTGGAGGAAACGCATACAGATGCAAAAAGGCATGAGCCTATGTCAATTCCGTCAGATATCCCACCTATCAATCCACCAGAATACCAAATGGAGGTCTGTGCACCTAAGTGGAAAGAGATAGAGCAGGTTGTGAGAAAGGCAAGGGCTTCATCATCTCCAGGGCCTAATAGAGTTCCGTACAGAGTGTACAAGAGTGCTTCAGGAGTTCTACGAATTCTGTGGAAATTGATAAAATTGGCATGGGAAAAGCAGGTTGTACCTAGAGCATGGTGCCGAGGAGGTGGAGTCTTTATACCTAAAGAAAAAGATGCTACAAGCATCAGTCAGTTTCGTCCTATTTCACTATTAAACCTCGAAGGTAAGATTTTCTTCAACATTATTGCGCAGAGATTGTCAACCTACCTATTAAAGAATGGCTTCATTGACACTTCAGTTCAAAAAGCGGGCATTCCAGGGTTCTCAGGATGCTTAGAACACATCAATGTTATCTGGCAACGAATTCAATCAGCTAAAAAGGAGAGGACGGAGCTCCATGTGACATTCCTGGATTTGGCTAATGCATATGGTTCAGTGCCACATGAGCTTCTTTGGGCAGCATTTGATTTTTTTAGAGTGCCAATGTCAATAACAAATTTAGTGAAAGCCTATTTTGGAGATTTGCAATGTAGTTTCTCAACTCTAAAATTCAGCACTGCATGGCAATGCTTAGAGGTTGGAATAATGGCAGGATGCACCATTTCTCCACTGGCTTTTACCATGGCAATGGAAGTAATCATTAGGGCATCAAGATGGGTAGTAGGAGGAGAGCGCTTGGCTTCTGGGATGCGACTACCACCAATCAGAGCATACATGGATGACATGACAACCATGACTACAACAGTAGCCTGCACTAATCGGTTATTGGGGAAGTTAACAGATAATATTGAATGAGCACGAATGCAATTTAAGCCCTCTAAATCAAGGAGCATCTCGATAGTTAAAGGAAAGGTAGTAGATAAAACATTCTTCATTAATGGTGAGGCAATACCAACAGTTTCTGAGAAGCCAGTGAAGAGTCTTGGGAGATGGTACGATGGGGATCTAAAGGACACAGTTCGAGTGGGAGAAGTTAGACGACAAGCAGTGGAAGGGTTGAAGAGCATAAACAGCTGTGCTCTATCAGGCAAACTAAAACTCTGGTGCTTTCAGTTTGGTCTACTGCCAAGGTTGCTGTGGCCACTGACTGTGTACGAGGTTTCTTTGACAACAGTGGATAAGCTGGAAGCATTAATAAGTTCATACATCAGGAAATGGTTGGGAGTTCCACGCTGCCTCAGCAGAGTGAGACTTTATAGTAAAGGAGTATTGCAGCTGCCAGTCTCTGCTTTAACCGAGGAGTTTAAGTGTGCCAAGGTCAGACTGGAAATGACTTTAGCAGAGTCACGCGACAAATGTGTAAGGGAGGCAGCCCCTGTGGTAAAAACTGGTAGAAAGTGGTCAGCAAAGAAATCTGTAGTAGAGGCAAAGGCTGACCTTCAAATTGGGGATATCGTGGGACAGGTACAGCATGGAAGAGGGGGTTTTGGGCTCAGTTTAGCTCCTCCTAAATGGCACAAGGCAGGCCCAGCTCAAAGGAGGAAGCTGGTAGTCAACGAGGTGCGAAAGCAGGAGGAGAGGATGAGATGTATAAAGGCCATTTCCCAGGCCAAGCAGGAGAGTGGATGAGATGGGAGAGTGTGGAACAATGCAAAATGGGCTGGCAAGACCTTTGGTCAATGGAAGAGAGTAGGATCAGTTTCCTTATTAGGTCAGCATATGATGTTCTCCCATCACCGCAGAACCTAAATCTCTGGGTAGGAGAGGATCCCTCTTGTCCTTTGTGTTCATCACCTGCCACATTAAGGCACATTTTGACAGGATGTAAGGTGGCTCTTAGCCAAGGTCGGTTTACTTGGCGCCATGACCAAGTATTGCGATGTTTGGCTTTAGCATTGGAAGGCAAGCGTAGTATGACCAATAAGTTGCCGCCTGTTCTAGCAAAACATTACACGCAGAAGACAATATTCCTCCGCCCAGGCGAGCAACCACCAAGAAAAGGTGCTAACACCAATTCTCGCCCAGGACAACTGGAAGCTGCTAGGGACTGGAAGATGCTGGCTGATCTTGATCAACGGCTTATTTTTCCACCTGAGATTGCCACCACTAACCTACGACCAGATATTGTTTTGTGGTCTGGATCAGCACGCATTGTTCAACTGATAGAGTTAACAGTGCCATGGGAGGATGCGGTAGATGAGGCATATGAGAGGAAGAAACTGCGGTATGCTCATCTGGCCACTGAAGCAGAACAGCGAGGATGGAAAGTCCAGGTTTATCCAGTGGAAGTGGGTTGTCGAGGTTTTGTGGCACACTCTACAACCCGGTTCCTCAGAGACGTCGGATTCAGTGGCCAAGAGTTGCGTCGCACAGTAAAGAACTTATCTAAAGCAGCAGAAAGGAGCAGCAACTGGCTGTGGTTGAGACGGAAAGATTCTAGCTGGCTGTGTACAGGCCGCCATGCTACGGTTTCGTAGAATTCTTGAAAACTTGAAGAGTCTGTTGGTTTATTTGTATAGGTTGTATAGTATTTACAGTCATTACGTTCCTGTGTATATTGCGTGAATGACGGGTGGTTGGGCAGATATTGTGTTTTGCGGTAGGTGGTATGCCATACGGAACCGTTGCCACTGAAACTGCATATTAACGCACCAGTGGGGCTCGACAGCCTTAGTCAAACGGGTTGGCGCGTATGGTTGGGTTGCGGAGAGATTGTGAGTTTGTGGTTAGGTCTCAGCAGCAGGAGGGATGTAGAGGTCAGTAAGCTGGGCTGAGTTGAGTGGGGGACGGAGGGGGGTGACTCTGGGACGCCAGAGTCACTGTCGAGCCCTCTTGAGGTGTCGTGGGCTAGTCGACGAAACACTGAGGACGGAAGGTGCCCACTTGAAGACCCTAGAGATGTCCCCTACTCAGCTCAATCCAGACGGTTGTCATGGGGGGACCGCACTGTGGTTGCAGCCGTTGTGTGTGCTGACGCGTGTTAACACTAGACAGAAGGAGATTTACATCACCATATGGAAAGAAGCGTAAATGGATGGAGAAGCATAGGTTACTGTAAAGCTATGTCTTAGTTGGTGCTTATCTTGGCGAAAGCCGAGTACAAATCAGCATGAAGTTTTAACATCTACTCTCGTGTAATGGAAATCATAATAATAATAATTCCAAATTTTGATAATCATAAATACATGCTGTAATAAATTATATGAATATTATTAATATTACGATATAAATGTATAAGAAAGGTAATCAAGGTAATCAAAAATAAATAAGGTTGAGGCCAATATAAAAAAAAATTCTGTTTGGTATTGTAACTTGACTTGGACTTGACTTGACCCTTAGCATGACTCGACTTGACTTGCTTGAAGTGAACCATTGACTTGACTTGACTTGACTTGGTTGTGTGTACTGCGACTTGTTGACTTGCTTGAGACTTGAACATGTGTGACTTACTCCCACCTCTGGTTTCAAACAAACTGCAACTTGACACAACGAACAAATGAATGTTACAGTATGAATAATAACAGTGCATTGCAGTAGAGTTCTCAACGGGCCTGAAAATAACAACCCGACCCGACCCGGCCCGTGGCTTTTAAAGCCCGGACCCGATGTAACCCGACACATCAACATGAATTATCTGCCCGAACCCGACCCGCGGCCCGACGCCGATTTTTTTTTTCTTTTTTTTTTCTCATACACGTATTATCATGACCAGCAGACGGGAATTCAAATCAACCTTTAATGTTCACGTCTTTTAATAATAGCCTACAAACAATACAAACAACTGAAACAAACTTTAAATATATAAATAGGCTATGTAGCCTACTAAATATGCCTCAAATAAAAATCTTCTGGACGACCCTGTTTTTTTGCTGTCATATTTCATCAGCACCTTGCATTTTGAGCATTGCACATAACCTGTAGAATTTCCATCAGAATCCAGCACCACTCCAAACACTTTCCAGACCTCTGATTTTCCCACTCCTGTAGTAGCGACGGTGAATTCACCTGCGGCAAGTTTAGGCTACTTTTCACCAACTCCATCTTCTTCTCCAGGCTAAAGGCGTGCACGCAGCGGCGTCAGGTCTGCCCCCGCGATGCACGTTGCAAGCAGCAGCCAGACTTTCTTTACGGTGAATAGCAGCGATGATTAATAAATGTTTTTTTTTTTTTTCACTGAGCGGAAAAGATTAAGCCCGAGGTCCGACCCGACCCGAGTCATTTGCTTATATTTTCGACCCGAACCCGGCCCGAACCCGCGGGTCCCGTCGGGTTTGTCGGGCCGACCCGGCCCGTTGAGAACTCTACATTGCAGCCTTTTAAATTTGCCGGTGCAGTGACAAGCGCCTCTCACTGCTCTTCTCCTCCGTTTCTGCTGCTTTCAGTTACGTGACGCTGGCTCTGAACGAAAACGCGTTGTGGAAACGCGTTGGCCTAGTACTTTTTGACCCTCTCTGCTATTATAGTTTTTCAAGATGGCGGAACGACATGGAAGCCTCCATGGACCTACCCGTCACATGTATATAAAGATAATAAATTCTTCGTTTACGAGGATCAGTCAGATAATTGGCAGAGGTATTTGTACACCATTTAGGACATATTTATGAATAAAAATATTGATTTTAGATAATAAAATACCTAAAAAACTACACATTGTCCCTTTTAGTAGTGCTTTTTTGCTATTGTGTCTTCGACTTTAAGCCATTAACCAGCAATATATTTACTATATAATTCTATTATATATACTTCTATTATATGTAATTATTATATATAATTAGGCACATAACTCTTTCTTGTCTGTCTGTCGAAGCAGACAGAATGAACTCTTATTTGGCTGCAAGCCGGAGTGGCCTTTTTGCTCTGACTGATGAAAACATGCTCGTCTATTCTCATCAGTGCCCCAATGAGTTCTCAATATTCTTTTGACTGAGCATTGTCATGGTGACAGACCTTCAGTGGGGTACGCAGACATCATTCTCTTATTAGATTATTCTCATCAGTCAAACTTGTTTGCACCAAAATTGGAAAAGCTAGCTAAAATTAAGTAAACAAACAAAACACACACACACACACACACACACACACACACACACACACACAGGACAGCATATCAAATAAATGAGATGTGAATAGACAAATAAATACTTTTTGATATCACATGAAAAACACAGAATCGACAGTGCTTGTAAAATATTGTCACAGTCTGATTACACAGATTCAAAATGTGACATGTAGGCTACAACTATCATAGTCTCATCGCCGCCATGACGCAGTCGTGGAGCACATAATCTTGGTCGTGCTGTGAGAAAAGAGCCGTATCATCTCACAGGTCCTCTGCATTACACCAAGGAGGTTTATCTCCTCCTAAAGATGATGAGAAGGGGATTCTGGGAACACAACTGGGACATGGCAGCCAACCATATGAGGTTTCTCTGTGTGAACAGATCCATAAATAATGCATATCCTAAGACATCTGAGGAAATGTGCCTCTCATCCAGCGCAAATGAACCGAGACGCTTTAATACAGCAGAACATATGTTTTATTTCAAAGTTCACATGCATGTTTAAATGCGAACGTATAAGCATATTGTGAAGAACGTTGACTTGAGTATGCTTGCATTTGAGTGCTTTTTTAGCTTGTTTTTCTCAACTGCAAAGCCCCAGGATGCTGTATCTTCCTGATACTTTACAGCCCATGCTGAGTAAGATTGAAAATAAACCCCATTAGATGCTTGCAAGTGTTAAAATGTGGATCCACTGCTGTGGACGGCTGTTTCGCGAGTCACAGATCTGTGCAGGCGGCCTCTAGCCCTGAAGCACTAACAGATTGCGGACATAATTTAGTAACAAAGGGGACTTATAGATTTATGAATCACAAAGAGTGACAGCCGCTTGCTCTGAGTTTGGCTGGTGCTCTATTTTAATGCATATTATTTACATAAATTCCCCCCTCTTTTTGCAATGTTTGGCTTTGTGCCACTCAGTGCATTAATCATTGATTTTGAAAGTTTGGGAAGAGCCCAAGCTTTATGTTACTCTTCAGTGGAACAATAAAACTGCAAAATCCCTGTCCCTGAATGGTACTCCATATCCATGCCACATTATTAGAGTGTATGTGGTGGAAGAACAGCTCCAAGCTCCAAGGATATCTGAGTGCTAAAAATCCAGCCAAAGCAGGTTAAGAGGGGTTTCATCAATCCAAAATAGGTGCTAAAACATTAGCTGTGATGGGGCAATTGTTGTGAAAACAGATGGGATTTACATAGATGGTTATTTACACCATCTCTGGCTCTGTTTGGAAATCATTCGATTGGCTAATTTACCTGTTGCGGTAGTGGTAGCCGAGACTCTGGTCATGTAGATCTGGTGTAGCTCGGATAAGGGCTTTTCACATTGCGCCTAACCACAGGTTATCCTCGTTCTAAACACTGTGGGAAATTGAACGTTTCACACTTGTAATTAGAATTGTAGTTAGAATGCTAGATGTCTTATATTCACATGTATAGAGGGCTTCAGGGATGATGTCAAAACCTGGAAGACTAATTTACCACTGATTTTCTGTCTCCTGCCTGATTGTCCCTGTCTAAAATTGGAAGAAAGTATAGCATATTATTATAGCTATCTGTCTTGGTAATTGCTATTTAACAAACAAACAGTTTCATCAAACTGATCAATGACTTTGGCTGATTGAAGTTGGTTGATTGGATCACAAGTGGACGACGCCAAATACAGGTGCAAATGGTGTCTAAAACGTTTTGAGCTTCGTCCACTTCTAGATGTAGACGAAAACACATTAGATTGCATTCATAGTGTATTCGAAAAGCCGCAAAAGACTGCCTACTTTCCGCCTACTGACCTAATGCTTAAATATTATGGTAAGAGCGCTAGCCAGATGGGATTTAAACTTTGTTGGCTGGAGACCCCCAAAAAATGGGAAATATGGGAATATGGGGAAAAACCCCCCATACATTTACCCGCTCATTAGTCTCAGCCTCAGACGTCATGCCCACAGACCGCTGGCAGAACGTCTGATGCATACTGTATGGCACACTTAACTGGAAACACTTCAGGAATTTCAAAGTCGTCATCTGATTGGTTGAATTCTACAGGATGTCCGGGAGACTTGTTCCTCATGGAAGAAGAACACCGTCGTTTTTACAACTGTGACCATGAGCGCTTATCAGGATCAACTAAATGCTGGATTTTCGAAGTATGTGAAGTATGTAAATTTCGTGGCATAGACTCTTTAAATACGTCCAAGAGTTATACACACCAGTCTGTTACTGTAGGAAAGTTAGAGTTTCACGCCCCTAAACATGACGTGGAACAAAACAAACTGTGATTGATTGCTTTACATGTCAGTCAGACGGCCTCTTGGTCAATGAAAGCTGCGATAGAGTCCTCGAAGAAATCGGGACAGAAGTGGCTGAAAATGGACAAAGGTCACGGATTAAAACACCAGGTGTAAACGGGTATGTGTCTCCCTAATCTACTTGTGATCCAATCGACCAAAACATATCTTAATACCATGTGTAAACAGGGCCTTTGATAAAGATAAATACCATGGAGGTTAATTGGAAGTCATTTTGAAGGTTTTAGATCTTTAAATGTTAAAGGACAAAAATGTGCTTATACAGAAGTGAGGGAAATCCATCCATTCTAATTTGAGACATTTGTTAAGACACTAATGGCAATAATTGTGCAGTTTACGTTTCATGTTTGCCATCCAATTTAGGGAAACGATATAATATTATAAATGAACGATAAACGAATTGTATAAATATCATAAATTTTTACAGCATTATATTAAATCATATGCATCTATTTTTAATTATATTATATACAAGTTAAAAATAGGCATACATTGTAAGTGACATGAGCAAAACAGAATAAAATCCCAAATTCAAATTCACATTGAATTACCACTTACAAAATTGCAATGATCACAGATGTGACCTGTGATATATTTAACAGAATTAGAGAATTTTACAACTGTGCAGCACCTCATCATACAGTGACTGATCTGAGACACATCATTATTGTTGAACCTGATGCAAAAACTTTTTTTTCTCTCTCTTTTTTTCAGATCCAAACCTGCATCCTTAGAAACACTAGAGCTCCAACATAGATACAGCAGTGCACTAATGAATGTGCCACAGCTCTGACAAGAGTTCCCACTTTCAGGTAAGAGTTTCTGTTTGTACCTGTACGTGTGTGTTTTTGAGGATTAGTTGACCCAAAAATCTTTGACGCCAGTTGAACTCAGCCAGAATTTTATACCTGCCTTCTATAAATACAAGGACTTGCCCTTCATTGAGTTTTATTATATGTGACTTTTGCATTTACAGTCTTTAAAATCTAGAAACAATACATATTATGCCAATAGCTCAATATACATTTATTTGCATTAACATCTAGTGGTTTTACCATCATGAAAAGGAAAAACAGCGGCCTCCAGAAATGTCAATTTTACTCCCATTTCAAAAGGGAACTTGCAGGTTTATTAGAGTTGGTGGCCTGTGATTGCCTTTTAATGAGAGAATGACTGGGAGTGAGAGATAAGGAAAGTTCAGACTAAGAGGTCCTTGGTGGGATTAGAATAATCATCAAAACTGCCATGTCTTTAAAAAATCCACAATAGGACATGGCAGCCCAGCACACTTCCCCCCTCTCTGCAGCCAACCTATTTGCATTCCAGCGCAATGGTCCAGTGAATGCTCGTGAATATAGAATTTGTTCTCTTGTTAAAGACCCACCATGATTGAGGCAGGAAAATGAAAACTGCCTGCAAAGGAAAGAAACTTAAATGTCACAACTGTGACAAGATTAATTATCAGTTTAGACATGTAGCCCATATTTAATTCACCTTTATGATGAGCTGATATAGTTTGCCTTTTGTAGAATGCTGTCTCAGAAATATAAAAGACTGCCACATTACATGACCGTTATATTCGGAAATATGTCCCATTTATTGGGCAATACACCATTTTGTAGGTGACATACATTGTTAAAGTGTATTGGAAATAAATCCATTTACATTAGAAAGAAAGAAATTTTCTTAAAATAAATTTCACTCTTAAATGGTCATCATGCTGAGTTGAACAACAGTAATACTCTGCAATCTGACAGCAAATCTTTACTTTTCAGGTAAAATGACAAAAGGCAAGTGCTGTGTGTTTCCAATTGATTTCTTTTCCCCATTACCATTTGTTGATAGCGATCAGGTGGACTTCTGCCAGTTTAAAAAAGCAGGTCTGAACATGTCGACTGAGATATTGATACAATGAGTGGGTCTGTGTAGTTCAAGAGCAGCCAATGGCAGAGACCGCACTGAACATGTACTCACTTCTCATTGCTCATGTCATGTTTCATTCTTGGAAACCTCATGCTTTCAAGTGATTTTCGGGGATCAAGAAGTGGAAAAGCTTGTCCTGCTGTCTTAGATGTGCTACTCAAAACCTCAGAGGACATTGGGTTGTTGCTCGTTTGGGAAAAGATACCCAGAGAGATTTCTAACGGAGTCTTTTTCAGGACTCAAGCTCCAAGTCATTAAGTAATTGTCCACAGTCTATTTACACCCAATGACAAAATATTAAAGTCCACAAATAGTTTTTGAATCAAATAAATAAATTGAAATGATTATTCGGCCATAATTTTTCAATTGTTAATTTCTGCCGAACCTCAAAAATTAATCTCATATAATTTGAAAGTGTTTTGGAGCACGTCTGGGTGACAAGCCCAACCTTTAGTGAAAAAGGATTATGTTTCTCTGCTGTAAAGCATTCTGACATTCAGAATGATATTAAACTTCAATGGACTCAGATCAAGGTTCACCGATCATTCTTTCAGGCGCTGAATCCATTATTCAAGGTTAGAGATGCTGTTTACTGAAATGAAAATGGTCTGCATCTATTATACATTCACATTACACTCAAAGCACAAGTGGTGCTTTCTGTTTGTTAGAAGTAATGTACGGTTTGACAATACAAAGATGCTACTAAGAAATTGTATATGAGATAAAACTGCACTGCATTTACATTGCTCTCAAGATGCTAATTATGAAACATGACACAAGTGATCCCCAGTGATCTATACATACACAACTTATGTACTCTGCTCAGAACTTAGTGCTTTCCTCTGTATGAAGAGGGATAGTTCACCCAAAAATAATGTCATTATTCACTCACCCTCATGCTGTTAAAAACATGTATGATGTTATTTGCTTCTGTGGAACATTGAGACATTTTTGACAGTTTTGAAATTTTTTACACAGTTCTTGCTATACAACAAGGCAAAGTTGCCAGCACAACTTCAACTCTAATTCACAGCTAATCAAGGTGTTCAGAATTACTTGCAAATTACAGAAAGGTGGGTTAAAGTGGGTGGGTTCAGTACTAAAGTCTGCAGGACACTGCCCAGACAGCAACATAGTGTTGGCCCAGATCCAACCCTCATCTGGTACACGTGGAATCCACACGTACCAGATGTGGGCCGGATCTGGGCCAACACTGTGTTGCGGTCTAGGTGGCCCTCCTGGACTGGAGTGGAAGAGCTCTGCCATACAATGACAGTTCATTGTGACCAATTGTAAAACTACACAAATCAACGTTAAAAGTGGGCCATACGAGTTATATGCACTTGATAGATTTGAATGGAAGTATGGAATAAAAGACGTGAAGCCTTTGTGTGTGTGGATATCAGATATGGTACATTTGCAGGAAAAGATAAGCCAGTGATTTTATACAATTTAAGGTCGCTATGAAAGTGGTGACAGATCTTTTCTTCCGTTTTGTGACACATCCAAGTGTAATGTATTATCGAAAAAGGGGAAAAGAAATGTAGGGCAGGGACTTGGTTCTGTTCATCGGTTGTCGATTGGATTTTGAGATGTGGCCGTTGTACTTAAAAATAAATGTGTGGTTACGGTCGATAGTGGAGGGACAGGGTTTAAGTTAACTTAAAATGATTCAAGAAGTCAGGAATAAATTAATTGAAATTATTATGAAAATTAATAAAGAATTAAAAAAAAATAAAATAACATGAAACAGTCATTTTTAGTCTTCAGAGGCATAACCTGCTGTTCTTTCCGAGTGATGTCCCTATAGTCGGGCTTGTAACAGACTGGAGGTCAGCTGGGACTGTCCTGCTTGGCTGTTCCTACTCCCCTCTCAACAGTGACAAGCAAGGCTCCAGTGTGACTGTAATCCATTCATCCGTCATCCCGTCTCACTCCATGTGCACCACCATACATCTCTTCGCTCTCTGCGTTACTCATTTAACTTCACCATCCATCTTACACTGGCAACTTTCTACATCTACGCCCAACACGAACACTGGCCAAGTGAGCCTGTCTGCTTCACCCACTGTAGAAGAAGTGGGGTGCGCCTTCATTTTAACTTTTGATTCACCGCATATAGCGTTTAGTGATTTCCCTCTCAGAGAAGAGATTTGGGTGAGATCAAAGACTGTGCATTAACATGGCTGGGATTAAACGGTGAAGGGCGCTTTTGTAGGTCAGAAGTGAAATCATGAGCGCATTAGCGTGATTCGTACACATCACCGTGGCGGTGCAGGACAGGAGGCAGGGGATCTATCTTTGTCACTGCAATGATGAGCCCGTGTGATTAACAGGCCTCCGCTCTCCGCACAGACCGCAGAACAATGGGGGCAGCTGATGAGCCAACTTACAAATACAATGCTCTTTTCTCTCTCTTTCACATGTGTACGTAAGCAGGCCCGCTCTCTCTTTTGGTCTATCACTCCATCGCTCCCACTCATGTCTGCCCCCTTGTAGCAAACAAATAACAACAAATCACACCTCTTACAGAAACCCATCGCCATGAAATATGAAAACTGTGATTATTTACTCACATTTTTTTAGTTCCAAACTTTGACTCTTTCTTCTGCAAAAGACATAAGGAGAATGGTTTGAATGCTCTTTTCCAATCAATTACAATAAACAGGGACGGAAACTATGAAGTGTCAAAATGGATGCAAAATCTTTACAGTAATCACAGTACTATATTACAGTAAAAGCCTTCTATTCATATTATAAGATATTTCACCACAGAGGAAAAAAAATGACTTAGTAAATCATAATTATGATATCAGTAAAAATTTTGAAGTAAGTCATTATGAGATAAAAGTCAAAATTGTGACAAAATTCACAATTATGACAAAGATTTGAAATTGACATTTTTGCCATAATTATGACTTTTTGTAACAGTTTTGACTTCATCTCATAATGATCTAATACTTTCTAATAAAAAATGTCAAAAAATTCGACGTCAAAATTGTGACTTAAAAAGTAATAATTTTAACATAAAAGTAAAAAAAGTCATAATTATGGCACAGATCTTCAGTATGTCAAATTTCAAACCTTTAAGTCATAAATATAATTTTCAGTCACAATTTTCAGTCTTCAATTCAGAATTATGACTTATGTATCTAATAATTTTGACTAATAATCATCATAGTTTTCTTATATGGTAGAAATGGGCTTCCATATACAATGTCTTTATTAGAAGCACATTCAAATTTGTTGTTATTTATAAAAAATCCTAACATTGGCCCTGGCTCTATTTTTTTCTGATTTGTGAACAAACAGTTCTTGTGAGTCTGATGTTTTTAATGAATTTCATCATGTTCACATAAACGATTTGTTTCATTCATTCATGAAATAATCTGATCAGAATCTCGAGTTCAACTCACTGACTCGATAATCCAGTCAGCTAATGGCTCATAGCCTAAATATAGTATGTGCTTTTGCTTTAAAAAAAACTGAACGCTTCTAACCCTTGTAATTGCATGGAAAAGTATGGAGTATGATATGATCTAAAGGGAGATGACTTTCTGTCATGTTTCATGTATGTTTGCTTCTTCAGACCACGTTGATCCATCCACCATGTACCGCGTTGCCCCGAGCCATTCTTTCTCTCAATGATGGGATGGTAGTGTCAGATCAGACCCAGATCAAATATTCTGCCCCCTTTACTATTCATGATTAATATCAATCTAGGAGCAGAGAAGCTTAGGCAGGAGACTGCATGTCACTTAAGTTATCCTTTGCTTGTATTTTTCATAGTACATCACTGCTGCGGGTAATATATTCATGAATGTTTATGTCTGTATTTTATTGAAAACCTGGATGTGATGCTGGATGGTCTGAGAACCTCTGCTCAGATAAAAGCAGCTGTGACTGACTGGGCTATGACTTGATTGTGCAGACAAAAAGAAGAGAGATAGATTGATGGGAAGTAATACAATTCACTGGGAGGAGTATGTGAGAAAATAGCAAAGAAAGGAAAAGAAAGAGCGTGGGATTGAGGCACAGTGGCAGGTGTCATGGATCCTCTCATGGCGTCTCACACACCCACACTGTGCCTTCATTATGTATGCTGTTCAGGCCCACACAATCACACACATTACAATGCCACAGTCACAGTGTGGGCAATCAAACAGCTCAGGCTATCCGGAAGCATACTGCTATTTTAGACTGCCTTAAAATTGAGGTTTTCTTTTATACTGGATGCTTTTCAAGTCTTTTTGATTAGATGATGTCAAAGAAGTTATTGCAGTATGCAGGGCCCCAGATTAAGAATACTCATACAACAGTCAGTTCCGGTCCTTGAATCTGATTGGCTGAGCTGCATTCCAAGAGTGACTTTTCACTGTTTGTATCACTTCACTTGTCTGTGTTTGCAAGTTCCATAGACAAGCGAAATGGACCATTCGTGTATTAGTGGAGGGAATTTTTAGTCACTTCGGTGATCAGTGACAGGTGCTGACAAGTGAGTGTCTTTATGAGTGAGATATTAAAAAAATAAACTTATTTGTTCAAAAACACTGATTAATTCAGGAATGATTTATCAGTAAGCCACTAAATACTTCTCTCAACCGATTTGTTCAAATACACTGATTCATTTAGGAACGAAACAAGACTGTATTTATCAGTAAGCCACTGAATCATTCTCTCAACCGATTTGTTCAAATACGCTGATTCATTCTGAAATGAAACAAGAATAGCTGCAAGAATTTTTTGCCTACTCTTTTATGAGTATTGTGAATTCGGACATATACTTCTTTTGTCACATACTGTTTTTTGTCTACTACAGTATATAGTAGGGAAGTATGCGATTTCGGATGCAGCCAATGTCTTTATCAGTAAGCCAATGAATCATTTACTACACTGATACAGGAATGAAATATTCAAATACAGGAATGAAACTAGACTGTCTTTATGAGTGAGCCACTGAATCATTTACCTTAAGCAATTCTTCCAAAAATGCTGGTTAATTCAGTAACACCAGTACTTTGTGTTGCTTGAAGACTTGGTTATTATTTTGTGGCTTTGTATGGAATTATTTCCATTGACAGCAAAAATAAAGTAACTGACAATATTGCTTCTAAAATGTCAGTTACTCAAAAAATGACTTCTTGTTTAACTGTTGTAGCAAAATGGCTCTTCAAATCATGCTATTTTTCCAAATATCAACATGGCAACATGTCACAGCTTGTTGAAAACAAAGATTAAGGAAGAGGATCTAAATGCAGCTAGACTTTATTTACAACTTGAAAAAACACTAGGCAGGAACATAATCAACTAAGCTAAACGTGATGACAGACAAAGAACTGTAATGAACACAGAGCTTACACTGAAACAAACCAATGAACATCAAGTGAAAACATTAATTAACCCAGGAGTAACCATAATAATGAATGAACACAAAGGAAACTGATCCAGAAACAGTGAAGACCAACTCAAAGTCAAACTCAAACACATAAAACGAGACATAACCCTGACAACAGTTTCATTATTGCTTATAATTTTGTTTCATATTTTTTTTCCATATGTTTTGCAAACACAGCTATACCTGCCAGCAACATGAACACACACACACACACACACACACACACACACACACACACACACACACACACACACACACACACACACACATATATATATATATATGTATAACAATTATTCTTTTTATTTTATTTTTTTCTCAGTGGCCTAGAGCATATCCTTTACTTTAGAAAGTAATGATGTTCTGGAAGATCAAGGAAGTTAAGGAGGTTAACTTGTGTCACCCACCTCTGGGGAAATAAGAGACAAACCCAGATTTCATTGCCTGACTGCAGCTTCCCATGAACAAACGATTAATTTTCTCCAGTGTCACGGCGGATAACAGGACTATGCTGAAAATGCCACATCTGACACGTTGCACAGTATGGCAACTTTTAGAATAAACATGGAAATAGAGCAGAGCTGATTATAAATCTGATATGCAAAAAAAAAAAAAAAAAAAGACATTCAGTCACAACAGAGACCTGCCTATCATGTGTGGAATTACACTACAAATCATCTTGACAGAATTTCACAATTGAGTCTCCGGAGCACAAATCTTAAAGAAAGAATACAAACTTCAGTTACTACTAATGCATCTCTAAGTGTGGCTGAGGGATCCTGATGGAACTGAAACAGACATGGGTGATCATTGAAGTTTCAGCACATACAGTATATGTTTGTGAAAAATATTGGCTACAGCTGTGACTTGGTTATTTTTTACTTCATGCCAGATTTATCATCTGCTCAATAATGCAGTTGTAGTACGATTTAGATTTCTGTAGGATGCCTTGATGAGACTTTAAATGCGATGTATGGCATCACACCAAACTAAACATGAGGGAATAAACACCTGTTTCTTTGTTCCATATTTTGTTAACATCTCCATAATGAGAGCCATGAGGCATCCCAATTAACTCCTTCCATTATTTCTACAGGGGAGCTCAAATTGACAAAGATTAAAGAATTAATAATTCCTCAAATTAATAGGTTTGAGGCAACATGTACCAACTGGTGGAACATCAGTGATTATGTGTGGAATGCACCTGTAGGTAATTAAAATACTCTACAGTGAGTCAAGCTCTAGAGATCAGTAGGAAATACATTAAACACCAATCTTTCAGCGATGGCCACTAATCAAGTAATGAATGAATTATCCCCCTGCTTTTAAGAAATCATTGTTTATATAAAATAGCAATAAATATTTTTCTAATTTGAATACATTAAAAAAAATTCACACCTAATGCACAAGTAGCCTATTTACGACTAAAAATATATGGATAAACTGTAATTCATTTGCCATTGTTGAAAAGCCCAGACTCCTGATGATTGTGGTTAGAAAAGTTTTATTCATTATTGATTGAATGTATTTTCCAGTAAAATTTCAACCACATCTCTCCTGTATGATAAAAAACAAAACAAAATAAATCAATAAGATCCCAAATAAAAGGCTAAAGTTTGTGAAAAAGTCAAGAAGTAGGTGAGCACGAAGAATACATTTTGCATTAAAATACCCCCAAAATAAGAAATGTCAACATTGTTATAACAGAAACACAAAGACTCTCAAAGACCAGGTTTCTCTCTTAACTAATCAAAATCATCATCCTTATCAGTGAGAATATCTGTCATTAGAATATGCTTCAGCAATGTGTAAAACACCAGTTCAATCAACTCTTCAAAATCTCACAGCGGTATAAATGGTAAATGTCTCACTTGAACTTTACAAATCTTTTACTGCTTATAAAATACTGCTCTCACACGAGGCCATAAAGGACCGCAGTGCTCTGTGCCTAATAAAACACGTCAAGAAAATGGAAAGAAAAAGCCAGAGAAATATAAGAGTTTCGATGGCCACACAGTGTGTCATGTTTCGCGGTACAATGGCAGTGTGCAGGGGAAGGCTGAATAGGTAGAGCTGGAAGCCATGTTCTGAAAGCCTGCAGTGATGAAGCCAAGAGCACTGAAAGGTCAGCTTGACCCCAGAAGCCGATCAATGATATCTCCACAAACATCATCTCATGAGGAGCCTTGTTGCACAGTGTTTCTATAAGACAGAACAGCCTATGTTTGGATCTTGTAGGCCTAGCTGATCTGCTGTCTTTTCTTTGTTTGTTCTATTAACAGAAAACAACTTAAAAGGATAGTTCACCCAAAAAAAAAAAAAAAAAAAAAAAACTGTCATCATTTATTTACCCTCATGTCAGACTTCCTTCATTCATTGTATGGACAAAAAAACTTTTTTTTTCTCAAAGTATTTGTGTGTGTGTTCCACAGAGGAAAATATCATATGAGTGTCATTTGGAACGACATGAGGGTGAGTAAATAATGATAATTTTCATTTTTGGGTGAACTATCACTTTAGGCCACTAAACTATCACTTTAATTTATTTACAAATTTTGCACTGATTGAGGGGGACAATTTGTTGAATGGATTTTAAATTAATTAAATATAGAGTCACACTTTTAGCATTATTAAATTAGCCAAATATGACACGGGATATGGAAAAAACTCAATGATGGGCATTTGGATTTGGTGGAAATCTCTGGATATTCCATAAAGGCCTAATTGTAGGTGAACGAATCATTAGCAAAGTATCATAATAAGTCCCTTTTTGTTACAGCACCACCATTCAAGAATAATTTCTCATAATGCATACTCAATGGCTTCACCTTAATGAGACTCAGTGGTTTGTGTTGGGGACAAACTAGCTCATTTGCCCATAACTGAGGTCAAATTTTCCTCTTTCCTGGGAGAGCTCACAATGAAGTGGCAATCAAACATGTGGCGGCTTGCTCCCAGGTCTCCGGTGAGGTATGGTGCCTGAAACGAGGCGTAGCAGCTATGCAAGGTCCATGAGGTGGGAAATCACAGAGCAAGATTATCAACAAGTTCATTTCAGCTATGTTCTACCAATCGACAACAAATCAAATTTATCCCTCACTCAGTTTCAGATTTACATCAGAGTATTTACACTATCGACAGGTCGTGTTCGTGTTAAATGAGCTGATATGTTTCTTCAATATGCAGTGATGGAGAGAAATAAGCAAAGTTGTTTACGGGGCACTGGATCCATCTTAATGAGTAAGATCTTGCTCATTAGCTTACTTTAACTCTTTTCTAGTAAGTATAAGGTAAAGGAACTTACAGAAATGCTGTATTTGTCATATCGTAGAACATATCTGTGCAAAAATAACAAAACATCTCTGTGAGCTAATCCTTGTAAAGAAAATCAAGTTAGAGACAACATTGCCGAACACTGATATGAACTAAAATATTGCACACTCAGACAGAAGTAAACAGGTTTATAATATTGGCACAGCGCGAGTGTCGAATCAGACACGTGACTTCTCTTTTTTGTTTTTTTAATTCATGACATAAACGAACACTTTTTCCCCCAAAAGAGTCCCACAGGCTTGTTATTGCAGCACATTTTTTCCCTTTTTTAAAATGTTCCGTCTTTCTTTAGAAAAAAAGTTTGGCTATTCACTGAGAAGAGTCTTCGAGTGCATTTTGGCAGTATGGTGTGTCTGTTGCGGGCGGGCAGACAGACATAGGGGCAGACGGCAGGTGAACGGGAGGTCCGTGCGTTACATGTGACGCGTGCCGCTCCGTCAAGATGGTCACATGCCAGAGGCTCCCAGGCCCATGCTGGCCGCGTGGCTCATGCACGGCAGCGTCTGCACAGCTTTGGGGAAGTCATGTGTGACGATCCGCCCGTTCTCCCCACCGCTACCATTTCCACTCATCCTGGTCAGCGTGGAGCAGCGCATGGCGTCGTTGATGGATTGCTGGGATGGAGATACAACAGCGTTAGACAGGAAAATGGAAATGTTTGAAAGATGCTCAATTTTAGTAGGATGATGATTTAAGCATCTGTCTAATGGAGTATGCACATAAAATGTTTTGTCATGTGATGACTGGATAATTAGTTAGACAACATTTGTGAGGTCTATGCCAAAAGATTTCCATCTTTTGGGTTTCCTGACTTAATTGATCAGCATGATGGCCTGGAGGGCGCGACACAACGCCTTTAGCAAAGCAAAAAGATGAAACACTGATGCAACTTTTCTGATAATTATGCATTTCAGGAAACAATCCAATATTAGCCATACTGCTATAATAAATAACAATAGTAGCGCTCTATTCCACTTGAAAACCTACCAATTCCACAACATACTGTAGGCTCATTGAAAAAATGTACCTACATTTTTGCAAAACTCATACCTATACATACAATTAACTTCAGTTAAAATGACCCCCAGACAGCAAAATAAGGGGCTTTCGCACCAGAGGAACCTTTTCAAAGTTCCTAGAACTATTGGCGAAAAAAACCCGGATTTTGGCGTGTTCGCACCGCAGGAACTAGGAGCGATTTAAGTAGGAACTCGTTTTGGAGGAACTAATTTAGCTCCTACTTCAGAGTAGGGTCTAATCCAGCACTTTAGGAACTATCCGTGACGTTAGTGTACGCTAATTGGCCGAACCCACGCGAAACACCAGCACCTGCCAATTTAAAAAAAAAGCTATGTAAACACATATTATAGCCTATATATTTATACTCCAGAAACTAACTCTACGAACATGGAAAACAGTGATAGATGGGCCTCTCAACCTTTACACTAAAGAGATAATCCAAGCGAGAAATGATTATGTATTTCTGCTCAGCTAGCAACACTGGATATCAACCACACTGCATACGCTAATAACTTTTCATTTCACTGTCTACTTTCTATGTATAACAGTTATGTCTAATAACGTATTAGAAAGGACTGCTAGACAGATCGTAAACTAATCTAAACTAAACAAGGAGAATGCGAGTACTGTGTGGCTGTGGCTGGCCACTTCAGAGTTCCTACTGGCAGTGCGAATGCAACCAGGAAAACGGTCCTAAGGGAACCATTAGTTCTCGGGGAACCAACCTGGTGGCTAGTTCCTAGAACTAAGTTCCTAGAACTACTCGGTGCGAAAGCCCCTTTAGTGTCGGCCCAGATCCGGCCCACATCTGTACACAATCCATGTGTACCAGATGTGAGCCGGATCTGGGCCGACACTATGTTGCTGTCTGGGACACTACTGGCAGTAAAACCACTTTATTCCTTTTTAAACATATTATGATTACAGTGGCATATTATCGATTAATAAACACTAATTGGTTCCTAGCACGTTATGACCTCAAAACACTTTTTACCATAGTGCATGACTTGTAAACTAATAAGTTTTTATGTTTGCATCACATAATGAGATCCATATGGCTTTTTTGAAGGTGGTAAACTGGCTTGGTCGCTCACCTGGTACAGCATTGCTCTTGTGATGCGGAGCACTCGGGTACGAGTCCCGTGAAACAATAAAAGAGCTCAAAGACATGTAGAAGCAAGATAAAATGACATGGTTGCTTCAGCAAATGCGATTGTATCTCTCGTTTGCTATTGTTAACACTATCGGTTAGGTTTAGTATAGGGGCCACGTTATTTTCAAACGCGATAGACCATTAACCTTTTAGCACCATAATAAAACATGGCCAGATTCACATTCATCTGTTTCGAACAAAACTGAATGCGTTTTTAGCGCCACTCACTGGACATTTCACTTTGAAAGTGTTATGAAACGTGCAAGCAGCGACGTAATATCACTTTGCAGAAATGTCGCGACAGGCACATTGTTTCCCATGATCCTGTGTTGCAATTCCATGCTGTGCTACCCATAACTGTACTGAACACTCGCTATGTGAACGACCCTTATTTGCATTAAAGATGTGTTGTGGGCTAATGCTGTTGTGTTGTCAATTTTTAATTGCTTTGCTGCTGTCGTTGCATTGTGCCCCCAAGGACCACCATATTTAGGCCCTCAAAACCAAAGCTGACACTGTAAAGCATCTCTGACATGTGGGTAGACAATAAACAGTCTTGATAGGCGTGTAACACGAGCTTAATTTGCTACGGTGGTGGGGAAGTGAGAAATGTCATCGTTTTATTGCTGCTGTTGTGAAGAGCAATCCGCTATTGTAGTCACAGCCAGTGGGCCTGAAACCAAGGCTAATGATGTGTCCCTTTAAATCGCATTTTTCCAATCTAGGAATGATTTCATTACCCTACACTTCAACGCGTTGGGGGATGAAGCTATACGCCTGATGCAGACTAATTAGTTTGCCCATAATGACTCAGATTCCTGCTCGCCTAATATGAAAAATGGACAGCTGTGAAATGTGACTCCTGTCAATTGAATTAACAAAGCAAATCTATATTAATCTGTGCTATTATAGCATTACACGAGTGTGTAATACCCAGCTAAACTTGCTACAAATCCTACTTTGGGTAATTGCCTGTCATAAAGATACTTATTACAAAAATCACACTGAGGTATCTGTATATTCAACGAGTTACGTTCAGCAAGGACCTTTTTTTTTTTTGCAATGGTGCTTCTTTGATTTGTCAGTTTGGCCTGAATAAAATAAATTATTACCTGATAGATACTTTGAATCAACTATGCATTAGCAAAAGTACATTAGGTAAGATCTGACTTGGGTCTTAATGTATGAAGGAGCACACAAGCTGAATGAAGCATAATCATAAATCTAGACTGACTATTTTTGGAGTCATGGTGGAAAACAGAGACCTGCAGTGTCTCCGGGGAACACTTGCTCTGTTTCATGAATGAACAGAGACACGATGCATATAAACAAAGCTCTAGTCTATGGACAGAGAGGCTAGCAGCCAACTGGAAACTGAGGGGAGCAGGAAATAGAGGGAGATAAAGAGATAAAGAGAGATTAGATTAGAAGTATTAAATAGGGCTGTCAAGATAAATGTTGTCTGCATGTTTACATACGCCAACAATTAAAAAATAAATGATAAAAAAAAAACAAATAAATTAAACATAACTAAAAACATTTTTTTCAAATATTAAAATAAAGTAAAAAAACCAACCAATTAAATAAAAATGAAAATAGAGATATTTCCCAACAAATATTGATATATGCAATTAATTTTGATTAATATTATTAAATAATCATAGAGTTACCAATTACTTTTTTATCATAATTTTTTTTATTTACATTTTTTGACAGCCCTACCCTAGTTTTAAAACAACTGTGTAAGAGAAACAGAAAAAGAAGAGGTTGTGGAAAAAAGGATGATATTGAAAGTGGGCAGCAGAAGCTTTGATTCTGGTGACGGTTAGATGGGGGGGCAGCTTAGGCTGCTATGTGGGCAGGATGTGGCCTAGTTTTCCGCGTTACTTGAGGTTCCTACCCCAGAGTGCTTTATATCTTAACAGTGTCGGGACCGTACAGGCCGTAACTCTGCAGCTCAGTGTAGCTGCTGTCTAAGGCGGTGCAGTGAAAGGCCTGAGTGGCCCGCGCAGACACCTTCATTCTGCGGGACTCTGTTCTGGACTTGTAGCAGAACTCCACCAGGGCCACCAGCATGGCCAGACCCAGACCACCGATCAGAATGTAGAAGACCCCAGCCACATTGCTGAGGCTAAGAGCACTGGTCTTGTCCTACAGGAGAAGGAACAGTGTCTTAGATGAGAGTTACTGTATACACCGTTAACAAATTCACATGGACAAAGACAATACAAGCATTCCTGTAAATAACATATACACTTTTATGCATTCATCGCCAAACATCTGAACATAGACATTGAATATAAAAGCTAAAATAAGAACTGTCGAGAAACAAAAATGTCGCAAGTTTGCTTAAAATGCTTCCTGCTCAGACATGACCTGAGTATATAATATCATTATATATGAATATAAAGATTTAGTTTCTGTTTTGACTGTTGAACTGATGTCTTGCATTATTGTTAAATAATATTCATAAATCAATAGTGATATTCATTATGAAACATCCTATCATATTAGTAACTAATATAAATATATTATTATATTAAAATAAATACTATTATAATATTATATTAACTAGTAAATAATTAATTAAATGTTAATACTATTGATATTAATATGATATACACAACATAACTAATAATAATAATATATTAAATAATAACAGTTAAATGATATAGGTTAAACATCTTGTACTTCAAATATTTGTCTATAAATTAAACAAATATATAAAACATAAATCTTAAAACATGGCACAAATGGTCATTTAGGCCTTAGGAACATGCATTCATGCAGTAACACAGGCAGTCTGTGTTCACCTTTGACTAATTTAATACTTATTTATCCCACTAGTTAGCATTTCCATAAATTACAATCTTTTAAAACATACACATAGAGTATAACAGCTGCAAATGTTTATATTAGTGGTTGGCACCCATGCAGCCCAGGCCATGAATCTGATTTGGAGTTGTAGTTGTTCAAAGGTGATATATTTCCTTTATAAGGACATTAACAATCTAAGGAGCTTAATTGGTGTGGAACCGGTTCTCTAAGAAAGGCAGGTAACACTTTACAATAATGTTTCATTTATTAACATTAGTTAACTAACATAAACTAACTATGATCAATACATATTTTACAGTATTTAATAATATTTGTTAATGTTAGTTAATAAAAAATACAGCTTGTTCATTGTCATGTTAATTCACAGTGCATTAAGTAATGTTAACAAATGCAACTTTTGATTTTAATAATGTATTAGTAAATGTTGAAATTAACATTAACAAAGATTAATAAATGTTGTAGAAGTGCAGTTCCTTATTAGTTCACGTTAACTTATGTAGCTAACTAATTTTAACTAATGAAACCTTATTGTAAAGTGTTACCGAAAGGCAATCTAAGGGAGGTGTGATGTGTGTGTGTGTGCCATGCAGGTGGGTTTGGTGCGGTGGGGGTGTGTGGCGGCCGGGGCCTATGACAGCACAGACAGCTGTCCACTGGGTTTGCATCCAAATACATGCACACTCCAAGGGCAGACAGAAGGAAGAACACAGAGGCTGAGAACCACAAGGGGGCTTGACTCTTACGGATGATCAGAGTCTCTCTCCAGAGCTTTATTCAGACCACCAGGCTATTTTAAACTTAGTGTGTGTATCATACAGTGAGTCATCCAGTCTATAATAATGGCCTTTTCACCTCACGACTCCTGGAGCTATACATACCATTACTTACAATTGAATTAATAATATAAAAATCATATTATATATTATAATTTTTAAATACAACATTTCCCTGACTTATTCAAAAAATGGGAAGAAACCTGTCAGCATAAAAAAAACAAAGGATGCTTACAATTTAATCTAATTTATTACATATACACAAATTTGTAATTTCTGACAACAGAAATAATGGTCGGAAATGTTCGGAAGTGTACACTAACATACTACTCTTAAAACATCTTCATTATCACTGTTTTTACTGTATTTTTAAACAAATAAATGCAGCCTTGGAGCGCAAGAGATTTCTTTCAAAAACATTTTTCATTCTTTCCAACACCAATCTTTTGATCGGTAATGGATAACACTGCAGGGTACAAACTGCAATACCACAAAGAAATGCACACAACTTGACTTTCCATTTCCAAGCTGTTTTTGATATTTTTTGACCTGACTGTCAAAAGGTAAGATGCTTTTACACAAAATTTAATTAAAAATGCAAAATGGCAGTGTCTACTACCAAATTGGTAACTGGACACCAGTCACATGCATAAGGTAGAGGACACAAGTTTGTATACTTCAATACTAGCATGTCTACTTCTTTGCTTGCTAGTTTAAACCTGTAAATCAGTAAGTAGTATATAAATATTCTACTCCGAACACAAGAAAGTCATTGAAAATACCAGCAGTTTTCATTTAAATCATGCATAAAATATATTTTAAAGCCTTTTAATTTGTCCTCTGCCAGCCAAAATGAAAGAATACAACTCTGGAGAGAGAGTAAGAGCCGCCCATGTCCAGATTCCTTACTGAAGCTTCTGAAAGGGGTTCTGGGAAGGCTAAACTGAGGGGAACAGAGCAGGACCAAATGTGTGAACTGACCTTTCTTCCGGAGTCCTTGCTTCCACACTCCCCCTTATCGTACCACCATTTGTTTTTCAGTTTGTCTAAGACGGCTTGCTCACTGAGTTTCAACACCGCTAGGTTAACTGGGATTCTTCAACCAGGGAAATAACATAAATAACATTATCCATGTTATTTTATGTTATTCAGCACACATTAAACACATACCCATCAATATCAACTCAACTGTTGTGTGTGTTTTTTTTTTTTAATTGACACATATCAGAAACATGTTGGTAGTTCGTTGTAAAAGTGATATGGGTTAATACTCCATCTAGCGATGCTTCCTTGCTACCTGCTGCAAGATGTGCATTATTATATCACTTTGGGTAACCGGCAGACCGCAAACACTCCGTCTGGAATAACTTGAATGCGGTTGGCTATTATTGACTACTTGCCATGATACGCCATAATTTGATCAAAACTTTACTTGCTATTAATCAAACAAAATTTGCTAGTAGTTAGCTCAATTTAGATCAGATTGTTTTCGTCTAGAGTGTTTGGTCGGCGTGAGTTGCCGGTTACCCCCCATGGTAGTGGTGGTTTTACCCGTTGGGTTTGTCACATTGGGGCTGACCTTGGAATCACCTCCTCCGCTGCCACACTCTCCCTTGTCGTACCACCATTTGTTTTTCAATTTGTCCAACAGGCCTTGTTCATTCAGTTTTAACACTGCCAGGTTTACTGGGTTTCTTGAAACGATAATGAAATAATATTTTGGTCAGTGTCAGCCCAGATAAACCATTTCAGAGACAGTGTGATGGGAGAACAGACTCAAACTGGTTTGAACACAACAGCCACTGCTTTATGTAGGTTGAAATGTTAAATGCATGGCATTTGCAGTGGTTTTGCCCTGAGTCTGTATATAAAGTATGTTAATATGTGTTTTAATGGAGAGCAATGTTTTTGTTAGTGGCCTTTGTGAAAGACAGGTTTTATAAAGCACAAGAACAAGACTTCTTCAGACAGAGGAGAAGAAAAAAGATGTCCTTGTTTTTTGCTGTCTGCATTTGGTTCTTCCCTTTTAGGGAATTGTAACAATGTGAATCTAAAACAACAGACTAAAGACATTAGACAAATTCTTAAAGTGATAGTTCATCCAAAATTAAAATTCTGTCATCATTTCTCACCCTCAGTCCAAACTGTTTCTTTGGGGTATATATATACATATACTGCCCGGCCAAAAAAAAAAAAAAAAGTCGCTGTTTGGATATAAATAGGCAAATACTTAAGAGTCTATGACTGGATTATTATTGCTGTGATTATTATGTTTCTAGCATGTTATATGCAGTGGTGGACAGTAACGAAGTAAATGTAATTCGTTACTGTAAGTAGCTTTTTTGCGTATCTGTACTTTACTGAAGTATTTAAATTTGGGGAGACTTTTACTTTAACTCCACTACATTTCAAAGTCAAATATCTTACTTTTTACTCTACTACATTTTCAAAATCAGTCGTTCATTTTTATTTATGAGTGGATAAAAACTTAACTGGTCAAACGAGCCACCAATCACAGTACAGCGCGCGCGCTTTGTTTTGAACTTGAATTGGCGCTATCTACTAAGTGCGAACCAGAGCCGTTATGAGAGTTGCGAACATAGACTGTTGCGACACAGTAGCTGTGTCCGAAACCGCTCACTCGTTCACTCATTCACTAATCCCTATATAGTGTATGGCATTTGAGTGCACTATATCTGCAAGGAGTGAACAAAATGAAGTGAGTGAATTCGGACGCTGACGTTTACACTGTGCGTCGGAGAGCTGGAGCTGTCGCTGAAAATGCTTCGTCACACGTACTGATAAAACTCCTTTTATCTTACGTTACATACTTTATAAAATAATATCAACAACAATAACAATCATATTGATCTCGCCGCCGCGCGGTCACGTGATTCGTGTAGCTCTCAATAGTTCCAAACAAATCGCGTTGCCAATGATTTTAAGCGGGGCAAAGAGCAGCATGTGTGTGTGTGTGTATGTATGTATGTATGTATATATATACAGTATATATATATTTAATGGCGTTGTGCAGGTTTATGTGAATGTATCATAACTTTAGGATGTTAAAGGATTAGTTCACTTTTTAAAAAACTTTTGCTGATAATTTACTCACCCCCATGTCATCCAAGATGTCTATGTCTTTCTTTCTTCAGTCGAAAAGAAATTAAGGTTTTTGATGAAAACATTCCAGGATTTTTCTCCATATAATGGACTTCAATGGTAACCAGACGGTTCAAAGTCCAAATGAGCGTTTCAGTGCAGCTTCAAAGGGCTTTAAACGACACCAGACGATGCATAAGGGTCTTATCTAGCGAAACGATCACTCATTTCAAAAAGAAATAAAAAACTTTAAGTTTTATAAGCACAAACGCTCGCCTTGCTCTGTTCTGTGATGCGTGCTAGTGACGTCACGTAATACGCAATTACGTTGAAAAGGTCACGCTTCTTGACGTTTGTCGAAGTACCGAGTCAGTGTTTACAAGTTGAACGCGCAAACAAAGTCAAACGCCGTTTACAAAAAAAAGAAATTAAAAGGTAAAACAACGATGTCGGGCGATTTTGAACTTAGAGGAGAAGATGAGATGCAGTTTTTCACCTTTCTGAACCGGAATACACAGAGGAAAAGCGTGACCTTTTCAACGTAATTGCGTATTACGTGACGTTACAAACGTGCATCACAAAACAGAGCAAGGCGAGCAATTTGTGCTTATAAAACTTAAAGTGTTTTATTTATTTTTGAAATGACCGATCGTTAAGCTAGATAAGACCCTTATTCATCGTCTGGTGTCGTTTAAAGCCCTTTGAAGCTGCACTGAAACGCTCATTTGGACTTTGAACCGTCTGGTTCCCATTGAAGTCCATTATATGGAGAAAAATCCTGGAATGTTTTCATCAAAAACCTTAATTTCTTTTCGACTGAAGAAAGAAAGACATAGACATCTTGGATGACATGGGGGTGAGTAAATTATCAGCAAAAGTTTTTTAAAAAGTGAACTAATCCTTTAATAATTATGACCATAGACGCTCGAGAAAAATATATACAGTAAATACTGTAAATGTATTATACCTAATGGGAACAGTTCCCTTCCCTCCAAAATTAAACACACAAAAAATGTATTCAATTCAAATATATATATATATTTGTGTGACTAATTAATGTCATTTTGTTAATAGATTGGTGTGCCAAGAGTAGTCTTCACGTAGACTGAGTTAAGCAAGAGTCTTTTGACAAATTATAATAGGACATTATAGCCATAAAAAAATCATAGTACTTGGATACTTAAGTACATTTGAAGGCAAATACTTTTGTACTTTTACTCAAGTGAATGTTTAAAGGCAGCAGTTCTACTTTTACTTGAGTAATATTTTACCTTGAGTATCTTTACTTTAACTCAAGTACATGGTATGTGTACTTCGTCCACCACTGGTTATATGTTTGGCAATAGTTCTTTTAACCCTAATTGATGGTTGTTTAAGAAATGAAAAGCTACACACTCCATGTAGGAAGACACATCATGGCCATATTCCAGGATGACAATGTTAAGATTCATCAGGCTCAAATTGTCAAAGAATGTTTGAGAGGGAGCATGAAGAATAATTTTCACTTATAAATTGGTACCTCTGAGTCCAGACCTTAAATTTATTGAAATTCTTTGGGATGTGCTGCAGTAGATTTTACAGAGTGCTTGACTCTTGTATTGTCAATACAAGATCTTGACCAAAAATTGATGCACCTCTTGATGGAAATAGCATCACAATATTTATTTCCATCAAGAGGTGCATCAATTTTTGGGTAAGATCTTGTTACTACGATTTTGGAAAACTGACTAGCTAGTTCATTTCACAAACAATGCAATGCACCATATTTTAAAATACACAAATGTAAAGTAAATATAAGATTTTAGAGCTGCAGCAGATACGTTTATAAGTATGGACTACTTTTATGGTGCTTTTTGTCATTTTTGGAGCTGGGTCACCATTCACTTTCATGATTTGGAAAGGAGCAGCATGAACATTCTGCTAATCTTCTCTTTTTGTGTTTCATAGCAAGACCATTATACATAACATGACAGAGTAGATGATGATAAAAAATTTAATTTTTGATTTTAATGACTGATATCAGGAACCACATCTAAAGTATGTGTCTCTCTTTTCATCTTCTCCTTCATCCTCAGGTCTTAAACACCCCATACAGTTCAAAGGCACAAATATACATCTCCTCACGACCCAAAGAATCGGCTGGCCGATCTAAGTTGTGAGCAAATGACGTCTGCAGCTCTGCCTGTATAGGGAGTGATTCTTTGGCTTGATAAAACCCAGGAATTCTTTCTAATCCGAGTAGTACCAGACAGAAAGAAGTCAGAGAGTGTCTCAGGAATGAGAAACAAAGAGCTACATTCAGTTTGAAGAGCATTTGCTTCAGGAGGTGACAGTGCTTTGGGTGAGATGATTTCATTGACTAAACTCAAAGAATGGCACAGATGAATAGAGATAAAAGGGCGCACACATCAATCTTTAGGGTCTAATCTTGACTAAAACAAACCGATTTAAGGTATCAGTTTGAGATAAGACAAGGAAAATCTGGAACAGCTGTCAAAATGCACCAAAACAACTGATTATTCCATCAGTCAGTAAATTAACCTATAAAACACAAAGTGAAGTACAAGGTAAAACAAGTTCAAAAGATCAATTAACATCTTTGTTACGAAATTGATCATTAAAGCAAGATGAGACTAGCAGACCATAACATATCAAATAGTAAGGTGTAAAAATGATCCCTATTAAAGCCTTTGATCAGAATAATTTAGTCGTTTAAAATGCATTAATTGCATTTAAAAATTATACATTTTTATTAATTGTTTCTTCTTACTACATTTTAAAAATTATGTAAGCAGTTTTAAATATTTGTCAATTTGAAAAGTGATTTTTAATTAAAATCTCAATGAAAAAGTCATTGCATTTTTCGCAGATTAGAGGATTAATTTGAATTAATATATTTTTTTTATATAGATTTATAGATGTAAAAAAACAAAAACAGTTTTTGCACCTAACAAGATCTGATCAGTATGGAACTTTGTTTCCGCTACTGAATAAAAAATACAAAAAGGTAATTGTGACTTTTTATGTCACAATTCTGCCTTTTTTTCTCAGAATTGCTTGATATAAACTTGCAATTCAAGTTATAAAGTCAGAATTGCGAGATATAAACTCGCAATTACGAGTTATAAAGTCAGAATTGGGAGATAAAAAGTCACAATTATCTTTTAAATGGTTTTATTCTGAGGCGTAAACAAGCTTCCATAGATCTGTGCCAGATGTCTATATAAATAATACAATTGGTTGACTGTATACAAAGCCATGAAATGCAAAATTCAGTAAAGATACACAGGAGCATTATTACATTTTGACAACTGCACCACATGGTTAGTTCAGCAAATCACAAACAATCTAAATGCTCAATTCAGTGTTTACTGATTTTAACAGAGAGAGCAGAATCTCCCATTGTCCTTCACATGTTGAAATAATGCAGTAGGTGCCCATATACACTCTCAGAAATAAAGGTACACGATGGTACAAATAATGTTCCTCAAAGAACAGTTTTGTACCTTTTCAATAATAGTACCTTTAATGGTACAGGAAAGACCTCTGATGATAAGGTTTGGTACCTTTTAAGGTACAATTGAAATTAAGGTACATAATTGTTCTCACATCAAGGGTACAATGATAGGCCAAACTACTGTTAAATTCGTGATTGGTTGCTGTGTTGAGTATTTGGCATAGCAACAAGACGCTGATTGGTGGAAATCGCTTCAGCCGTTAAGGAATTTTCCGAACTGACAGCGGGCAGCAGGCTACAGGACTGCGCGTTTTATTTTAAATATCAAACTTGAAGAAGACAAAATTAAAAGGTGAGTTCTGATAATTTATGTTTATATTTAGTTCACAAGTCGAAACTATAAATGTTTCAGCCACTTAACGTAAATTTAGCGAGTTAAATTAGCTTTGCACCAAATGCTTTTAGCCATTTGACTTGTATAACGTTACACTTTTTAATGCAATTATTGATTAGTATTAAGTCATCGCGTGTACTATGGCGTTTGTTCTCCATTGTCCACTATAACTATTAACTTTGCTATTAGGCACAACAACATGAAACTGATTGCCCAAGGTCGCTGCAGCCGTTACTGCATTTTCAAATAGAACGGAGCGGGAACGACGAGCACGAGCACCACTACAACCATGGCTTCGCCCGCTTCATCGTCAGAAGAACTTTAGAGGCTGGACTCGAATTATAAGAGGAAATTCAAAGGTGAGTTTAATGTTTAACCAAATAAAAAACATATTAAACGTTACAGCCACTCAACATGACATTAGCATGTAAATAGCTTAATTAGGTACGAATCCAGTCAGTGCTATTAGCGTCTGCAAATATATTTTAAAGCAATTGAGTTTCTGTGTCGTAAGTACACATTTAAAACGTAATTATTGTAAATGAATGCTTAACCAGAGGTGCCATGGTGGTGTACTTTACATTAGTCCACAATACTGTATGCAGTTGTTGAACAACGCCACCGAACAGTGCACAGATAAAAATAGTTGATCACCCTAACGTTAAGTCATATAGATGCCATTCATTTTATCAGAGAATTTTGTTGAAACTCAGCAAATGTGTCTTTGTTTTTTAGATCATGAAGATGATGGGGTAAACTGTCAGTACTGGTCTCACTGATTACACATCTGAAAGTCTGACTGCATCCTCAGCTGAGGCAAGTATCAGTACAATGAGTTATTTGAGTTTATTAATCTTATGATATTCTCTTTTTAAAAAAAAAAAACTTTAAGTGAATCATTTAAAACTGCTATTCTTTTTTTTTCTTTTTTTTTTTGTGTGTGTAAAATCTAAAAATGCAGAAAGGTTTTTCTTTTTTGTGAAACTGTTTTTTTCATATCTGCATTCCCGTTATTCCAGGAAATGGACTGAATGCATGCTGTGGCTGATTTAAGGTGTTTCCAGGATTCCTTAAAGGTATAGTTCACATTAAAATGAAAATTCTGTCATTAATTACTCACCCTCATGTCGTTCCAAACCCGTAAGACCTTTATCTTTATCTTTATCTTCTGAAACACAAATGAAGATATTTTTGATGAACTCCAAGAGCTTTCTGTTCCTCCATTGGGAGCTTTCGCAACTAATACATTCAAGCCCCAGAAAGGTAGTCAAGACACCATTAAAGTAATCCTTGTGACTCCAGTGGTTTTACCTTAATTTTATGAAGCGATGCAAGTGCTTTGTTTTGCGGAGAAACAACAACAACATATTTACCTCTATATTTAGAAAATAATATCATCTAAAACACATTCACGGTACAAATTCCGGTCTTGAGTCAACATAATAAGCATGCGTCGTAGTGCTCCCCTACTGGATTGCAGGTCAGTATTTTCCTAAATAAAGTGGTAAATTGTTGTTGTTGTTGTTTTTTTTGTTGCAAAAACAACAAACAAAGCATCGCTTCATAAAATTGGTTAAACATGTCACGAGTCACATGGATTACTTCAATGATGTCTTTCCTATCGTTCTGGGCCTTGAATGTGTTAGTTGCATTGCTCCCAATGGAGGGACAGAAAGCTCTCAGAATTTCATTAAAAATATCTTCATTTGTGTTCCGAAGATGAATGAAGGTCTTATAGGTGTGGAATGACATGAGGGTGAGTAATTAACAAAAGAATTTTCATTTTCATTTTTTTTTAAATTGTCCAATGTGTTGAGGTTGGCTAAGCTGAAATCCAATATAGAAGCACATTACATGGATGCCAGACGAGATGTTGCAGGATTTAGTTCACCCAAAAAATTAAACATTTGATGGGGCCCCATTGACTTCCATAATATAAAAAAAATACTATGGAAGTCAATGGGGTCCATCAACTGTTTCAATTATCAAAATATCTTCTTTTGTGTTCAAGTGAAGAAAGAAACTCACACAGGCTTGGAACAACTTGAGGGCGAGTAAATGACATAATTTTCAGTTCTAGGGGGAATTTTTAAGTCTAGAGGTCAAATTTTAGTTTGTCATTGAGTATAAATTTTATCAATTAACTTCTGTCTTTTCTAATACTGATTCTTCATTTTGTTCAGGAAGAACCGGCTACATCACAACCCACTGTGCAGATTTTGGGAACGTCTTGACTGGACGTGTCTTCAGTGAGAGGAGAATCTTCAGCCGTGTGAAAATGGAGGGATCTGAAATTGCCGAGCAGTTGGGGTAGAGGATAGTGTTTTTTTTGTTTGTTTTTTTTTAAGTTAAATAAATGCAAGGGTATTGTGTGAAAATGGGGGGGGGAAACAAGTCTAGCTTTGTTGTAGATGAGAAAATATATTTTATGTACTGTAACATTTTTGTGTAATTGCATTTTTAATTCTTTCAAATCTTTTTAAAGAAGTGATATTCTGTTAATTTTGTGAAGTTTTTATTGTTAAGTTTTTGATTTATTTACACAAAGAAATACTTTACTGTAAGCTGGAACGAAAATATTCAAACGTTCATATGTATTTGATATGTATTTACAGTACTCATTAAATCGATGCCTTTTGGATTCAGTTGTTGAATGTGTATGTTATTCAATAGGAAAACAGCCTTTAATAGTTCTCTAAGGAACATATTTGACACAGTTAAGGTACAAAGGGGCTTGTCACTGGGGTGGTACCTTAAAGGATCAAATTTGTACCTTTGATAAAGGTACAATATTGTCGTAGCCTACCAACAAGTTTTAAAAAACAAAAGGTACATTTTGGTTGCCCATGGTACAAATCATGTCCTTTAAGGTACAAACTGGAATGGTACAAATTTGTTCCTTTATATTAAGGTACAGTTTTGTACCAGTAAAAGGTACTGCCCCAGTGACAAGCGTTTGTACCTTCTTTGGTACAAAAATGTACCTTTTTTTCTGAGAGTGTAGTATCTACCGGCTCATGTAAACACGTCAGTAAGGGAGTTGCTCTCTCTCAAAATCAGATATACACCGCACAGCTGGTAACTCAACAGACAGAGAAACACATTTATGAATCCATTACCGAGCCTCTTTCACTCTTGCTGTCAATGTAATGGCTTGCTAGTATTAAATTTAATTTGAGTCCTGCCCTAGGTGGCAAGATGGAAGTCAGTCATTTACATCGTGTATCTGATGTCTCTCTCTTTCCCACTCCATCCACCCTCTACCCCTGTTCGCTTTGCTATAAGGTGACCCAAAAAATGACTGTACAATTGCTATGAGGTCGTTTCCCCAAGGAGCTTATCTTATTAGAGAGAGATGGAGTTATTGAGGTTATTTCAACAGCTCCAAATTGCCCTTGCGAGGCCCTTTGCACTGCAATGAATGTAATATCATGTAGGCCATGGTGTATTAGTCAGATGGGTACATTCAAGCACAATAAATGTGACGTTAATGACGGTGGTGTACAATTGAAATAACAACTGTTC
This sequence comes from Gila robusta, assembly GCA_030770095.1. Taxonomy (NCBI): domain Eukaryota; kingdom Metazoa; phylum Chordata; class Actinopteri; order Cypriniformes; family Leuciscidae; genus Gila; species Gila robusta. The sequence continues at coordinate 28,727 of JAVALU010002124.1, read as the reverse complement.
ACCTTATATTGCAGAGAATATAAAAGAAACATGTTAATGTCGACATTCATCTTTAGAAATGGCTTGCATAAGAATGACAACTGATTGCCCAATTTCTTTCATGCACAAGTCACTCGGTGAGAATAGAGCTTTCGTAATTCGGAATGAAGGAGAGAAACTGAAATTAGCATCCAGTAGACCTATAGCTTCAAAGTGCCTGTCGTGAATAATGTCTGTGGTGTCTCAATGGGCTCTGCCGAACGGCGCTGCTGTTTAATGAAAGGACGGCGAAAACACGTGTTTCCTAAAGAGCTTCTGAAGAGGGCGCATCATTTTCCTGCCGTTTCTTATGCAAGCACTTCTGGTGGAGTGTGTTGAAAACCCCTTCAAGCAACATGAGGTAGAGGCGGGATTTTGAACAGCTCCACACACATAAGTACACCCACACAACAGGATGTTCTGTTATAGCAGAGGCTGTACTTCTACCCTCGCCCTTGGTTCAAATGATCATGTATAACATCATTAAAAAGTCCTTCAAAAGAGAAACCAGATGAGTTCACTGAAGCCACACCAATTTGGCAAAAACCTCCACCTTATTCACAAACCACCCGGAATCCAGGCACTAAATGTGAATTTTTTTTTTTTTTGCGCTGTGCCGCGAGTATTAAATTAAGTCACTGACATTCTCAGCACAAACCTGTTGTTTTGCTATGAATGCGTCTTATTTGCAAAACTCAGCAATATTTTCCTGCAATCATGTCAGCAAAAAAATCATCAAACGATGGAGAAGAGCACATATAGTTCCACATATAGATTAGGCAGTGTACTCAAGCACACTTGGCATTTTAAAGAGCTGATTTAGGTGCCTGGACTGCAGTGAGGGAGTGATGCTTTACCGTTTCAGTAAAGTATAGCAGATTGCATTAGTTTGCTGAGTCCTTCATAATCTATTCAGAACTGGCTTGCAAAATTGGGAATTGTAACATGCAAATATCTATTTATTTATTTGGCTATGCTTGTGCCGTGACATGATTGACATACTTATTTTAATGAATTACCATCTGTTTCTCTTTTCTTTTTTCTTTAACTAGTAGATGATGTATACTTAGATGTAGAACTTAGCCAAGGTGAACATAACCCCTTTAGTACTGTATCCAGCCTCTACCACAACTAAACCACCTTCTGATGTTATTTTCATAATGGTCAAATACAGTCAGCATACAGTGGACAGCTGGCTTTACCTGAGAGGTGATCCTTTGGGGGTGGCGATGCCGTAGCCTTTAGAGTCCAGGTTCCCTCCGACCTTCATAGTGTCACAGGGTTTGCGCTGCTCGATGTACTCGTTCATGGTAGACTCCAGCAGATAGGCATACTTCCCCTTGGACTTCCTCACCCGTATAACTCCTTCATCTGTGGTTTTCACAAACACTGAGGGGTCTGCTGATTTCATATAGGACCACATCTTCTCAAAGACTGCAATCTTTGACCTCTAAAAGAGGAAAGAAAGTGAAATATAATGCATTTGCACACTGTAAAAAGTGGTAACGTGCAATTGTTTTGCACTTGTTTTGAAATTGTTTTACAATTGTTTTGAATTACCTCTCATGTAATATAGCTGTTTGTGAATGTAAAAATCTAAAAAGTTTCAAAGATCAAAGTGCATGATAAATGGAGTTATCGTTTCCCAAAAGAACAAACCGATTCTGAACTGCCTGAAAGAGTCTAGCCTTACTTCCTAAACAAACCTACATAGGTTTGTAGCAAATTAGCATAATGCCAGTCTATGATCTTCAATGGCTTTCCAAAACAACGTCTACTTTGAGCTGCTCTCAAACACTGTAGTTGTAGCTGAGGTCTGGAAGTGTGTTGTCAACATGTTGAGAAGACGGTGTTTTCTGCGCTGCGAAAGCAAGTCCACATTGCATGCATTTCAAAGGGATGAGGACTCGGGCTCATATTGATATGATAAAACTGATGCTAGCGTTACTGTTCGTATCATTGTGTATTGAAGCGCTGAGGAAGCCTCTGGAGCTGAAATTCAGTTATGGTAATGGTCATTTCACAACACGCTGTGAGTGGTAGACCAATCACAACAGACTGGGCCATCTGACCAGAACAGAGTAGGCTCTCGGAAAGGAGGGGTTTAGGGAGACTAAATCTTCAAACTGACCGTTTTCAGACTCTTTGAGAAATTGTATGTTTTTCGACCTTGGATGCATGTAAAACTCTTGTAGGGCACCTCCAAAACTAAATTAGGAACCTATAAAATAGCATAATAGGGGCACTTTAAATGTCAGTGATGCTGAATAATATCTTTGACTTGAATAAAAAAATTTAGGTTAACATTTTTTAGGTTAACATTTCCCCTCATTCATGGCTCCTCTCACCCTAAAAAACTCCTTGGTGGAGCCGGCATCTAGAGTCCCATAAGCAATCTCAGTCTGTTTGGCCAGATCCTCTGCACTCTCGATGGGGGACACCATCCTCTCCACTGTGAGAAAAGCAGCTAGGTTGGCTGTGTATGAGGAGATGATGATTAAAGTGAAGAACCACCACACACCACCCACGATACGGCCAGAGAGAGACCTGTGGAAACATACGCGTATATGTGAATGCAAATATCCTCAATAACTTTTAGTACACTTAAAATGCCATGTTTAAAATGTGTCTTTGTATTATAAAACTAAAAACAATTTTGACAATTTCTTGTTCTCAGATGTTAGTGTAACATGGCCATAGTTAATGTAAATATTTAGCAAATTTAAAAATGAATATACAATTTTCTATAAACTGTAAATGTATTGTTGTGGTGCCTAAATTCACTTCTAAAATTTAAAATGATTGATTTTAGTTACTCCAGTCTTCATAGTGTTTTAATTGACAATTAATTTTTAATTGACAATACCATATAAAAGTTTGGGGTCAGTATTTTTTTTTTTTTTTTTATGTTTTTGAAAGAAGTCACTTATGCTGCATTTAGTTAATCAAAGGCTGCATTTACTTAATCAAAAATACAGTAAAAACAGTAATATTGTCAAATATTATTACAATTTAAAATAACTCTTTTTTTGTTTTCATATATCAGTGATATCAATGTTGATAAAACTTGAATGGTAGTGCACATAGACAAAACATTACAGAAAATTAACATCAATCATGATCAGTTATCAGTCAACAAGAACACAATTATCAGTTCATGAGTATCAGACAGAATTTCACTCAGGAACTGAATTATTTAGCAGCACAGATACAAAATATTCAGAGAAACTAATGGAAATCACATGCTCAAATGGAGATCCATTATGAGTTTATCAAGTGTACCCATTCAAAAGATCTCATTTCTGTGGAGCACTGAACATTTTCTTAATCTTAACTGCATTACAAATACTGGCCGGCAATGCACACGTTGATGCTTACTGTGGTCGGTGGTCTAGTCTGTTTGATACACTGCTCTCTGACTCCACTCAGCTATAAACTCTTAGTGAAATGTGCTGAAACGAGATAAGGACCATCACAATACAACTCACCAGCAGTGCATTAATCTCACTTTTAGAAAGTTGCCAGTATGTTAAAGTAATACATGCATGTTTATTGTCAGGGATTAATTGTGATGAGAGCACTCAGCCGCCATTGTAATTGCACTTAAACAAATAATAATAATAATAATAATAAACCCTGAAAACAACAATTTGTCCAAATTTGTCTAAGCAGTACACAACAAGACACGGTGTGTGAAAAAAGCTCCAGGGAAAATAGCAGTTCGATGTGTGGTGGAACAGGAAAAGCTGCTTTGATAAAAACACATAAACAAAAACAAATGCACGGTTTAATCGTTTAAGCTGTGAGGGAGGCGAAACCCATCGTGATGAAAGGCTGTCAAGATTGCAACAAACAGGAACAGAAGCCTTTGAATCTGCAGAGATTGTCAAAAGGGCAAACAAATATATATTTAAGAGAAAGAGCATAATGGGTATTTGATTTTATTCTTTAAAGGCTGGACTGAGATATCTCCGCTCACAAATTCCAATGTTACAAGGTAAAAAAAAAAGGAAAAACAACTTCACCCCTGGCTAAATCCTGGCCAGAACACTATGTGACAAGAATATTTTTTAAGCATCTCTTAGTTTCTGCCAGATCTTTGGGGGTGGTCTCTAATCCCATGCCCTGAATGAAGCTCAGACAGGCATATGAGATCTGTTTAATGTCTCTGAGGGAGTTCTAAATGGTCTACCTGCAGGACTAGAAGGCATAAACTGAGTTCCTGGCAGCCGGGCACCATAATCTTCTCTCTCTGCTGGAGTAAAGAGTGGGGTTAACTGTCTACATGGTGAATCCACCTTGATAGGTGATAGCCAGGAGACACTGAAAAATTTTGGTGTTGGATTTCATGTCAAGTTTTCACAAATCAATACAAAAAAAAAAAAAACAAGCAACAATTTTGAAGTAGAAAAACTTAAATAGTATTTTATTCCAATAATCTTAAGAACTTTTAAAAACTTATTTTGTTTTACAGTGTAGCTAACAGGTCTACAGAGTGCACCTAGGGATGCACCGAAATGAAAGTTCTGGGCCGAAACCGAAAAATCTGGATGCACTAGGCCGAAAACCAAAACCGAAAATGACTTTAAAAAAAAAAAAAGTTTAATTTAATTTGTTTTTATATAATTGTATTATTATTATTAGACTTTTAAATTAAATGCAATAATTTTACTGAATCTGAATAAAAAAAAACAACTATTATTATCAGAGCATGTAAGCAGATAGCAGGGAGTGGATCAGTGAACGAGAGGGTAGCGTCATTTTACCAGGGTTGTTCAGCAAGGCTATACACACCATGTTACAGCACAGGGCTATTGCAAACAGAAACAAGACTACTACAGAGAAATTTCATGTCCGCATGTTATTTGAGCAGACTTTGCTTTTCCGGTGAGCGTGATTGGTTCATGAGTGGAGTATTTGGCCTGTGAGCGACAGAGCAGAGCGCACTATGCTCAAGCCCAATTTATACTTCTGCGTCAAACTCATGCCATAGCTATGTCGTAGGCTGTGTGTAGCGCGCATACCCTTCGGCGTACCCTGACGTGCACCTCTCCAAAAATGCAACAACACGTCAATTCTACGCGGACGCAAGCTCTGTGATTGGTCTGCTAGAACCCCTCCCTCGGGTTTCACGTGCTACCTCTGCATGTGTAATTGAGTGTCAACGCGGACAACGTCGCAGCAGTATAAATCAGCCTTGAACGGAGCAGAACATTGAGCAGAGCGCGCGCAGCCGCGCACACACACGGAGCGGAGAGCGCGGCGCACACAGGGAGCGGAAAGCGGAGCCATCGTGAAGTTACAAAACATGCAGATCTGCTGAAAACGGAGGTGCGGGCAGCATTTTTTCGCCGTATATTTTCGGCTTTTTTTCTATTTCGGCCAAAAATCGAAAATGGCATTTTCGGCCGATAATTTTCGGCAGCCGAAATTTCGGTGAATCCCCTAAGTGCAACAGTTGGGTTCCGAAAGTAAAAACTTGATTTTGAACGACAACTTATAAACCTTTAAAGGCAGACTTACCTGTGAGCTACGAGGTTGTTAATAGATGGAATTTGCTTCTGCTGAAGCCGTCAGTCTGCATTATTTTATCTTATATTTTTACAATATTTGTGTTTAACAGTGAAATTCCTGATGAAATATGAATGGTGCTGTACAGGAAATTACACCAATCAGAGAGACAAAAAAAGCAACATGCTCCAAAATAGCTCTTTAGCTCCGCCCACTCCCATGAAGCACTGCGAATGTCATAATCAAGTCGAACTCCCATATGCCTTAAAAATGCTGAATTGTTTGTATATATCCATACTTTGCAATAAGCTTAAAATATATTGTTTTTATACATTTAAAACTACTAATTTATGTTGATTAGATTTCTCCATCATTTTAAATTCGATCATGCTGTTCGCAATGCTTCATGGGATTGTAGTTCTTTTCCTCACTAAAACCGTTAAGTACACAGTCTTGTACCTTTGTCGTTTTGTCCGATTTCCAAAATATTTTTTGCTTCAAATCAAAGTTTTGTTGTGATTCACCTCACAGCTGATTGACTTGGTTTATGGCTTATGACTCTTTTAACAAAGACTATTTTAAAATCCCAATGGGAAAAAAAAAAAAAAAAAAAACCTTCCGGAACCAGGGCCGGTAAAAATGGGGGCAAGCTCTGTTGCAGTCTATTGAGATTGATTTAAAAATCCGAGATTCTTACTCATGTCTATATTTCATTTCCGTGTTCTCTCATTGCGTGAAATGTGTTTACAAATCCAGTTGTGTACAGAAAGCTATGTAAGCACCTACTGTAGGATGGGAAATTTATTTACTGAATGGTTTAGTACACAGCAGTATTATAATATAATGATGGTGGTAAATCAATTCCAGGATACATCGTAAAAATGATTCACGACAGGACTTGCCGAAGTGTTTTGAGTTAGTGGTAAACTGGTCTCATGAAGATGGTGATGTGTCTGCTGTTTATTCAGCTTCATAATTCATATTAGCTAATTACCCTTAAATACACTATACATATTTTGACAAATACACAGCATGCCATATTTACAACACCAAGTAGTGATAATCAAATGTGAAGGCATACTGAAGTAAATTTATTTGCGGAAATAAAATGGATGACTCATTACTAAGGGATGTCTTTGATTAGTAATGTCAGCATTGCAGTCACCATACTGTGATTATAACAGCTTGATTATTGAAACACTGCAGAATGCTGGACACAGTAAATGTGAACCATCTTAACACTTACTTTGCATGGAAATATATATATATATATGATGAAAAAATATAAATTAAAATAAATATTTCCTTGGCAGCTAAGTGAAAAAAGGTTTAAGTACTAAAATTACTAAAACTAAAACTGAAATAAAAATAAGGCTGAAAATAAAATAAAATAAAAAAACTAAAACTAATAAAAGGCACAAGCGAATTACTAAAACTTAAACTAAAATTAAAAAGAAAAAAGCTAATTCAAAATAATAATATATACTATAATAATAAATAATACTAAAAATAACACTAAAAATAACACGGTAACTATATACTATTGTATGTTATATATTATATATTGTTTAAATGATAATTAGTTAATGCTTATTTAAATAGTTAGAAATAAAATATATTTTCAAGTATTCACATTTAAATGCATTTCAAAATATTTAGAATATTTTTTTCCCCTTCTTGATTTACACAAGCACGTTTATACTGAGATTTGGGGACCCACAGTTTTTTTTTATTTTTAGCAATAACCGTTATATTTATATTTAAAGAGTTTTGTTTTGGAAGGAAACTAAAAAGTGGCCTGCGGTGTAAAACAACAGCCTTTTCCAATCGGCTGTATCAGAATTTAACTGAATGAACGAAAACACAATTAATAAGTGCTAATCCTTATAGCTAGCTAGCTAGTGCCCACTTCATGTATGTGCACTTTAAGCAAATCATTTAATCACCTATTATTCATGAGCCAAGCTAATAACATGTATGTTTCCCTCACAGTTTTCAGATAATTCCTACACCCATGAAAAACATCAGTGGGCTGTGAAAAAAGCCCAAGTCAAACTCTACAAATATACCACAGGCAAAATGTGCGCAGGAGGCTCGGGCACCAGAAATTTGAAGCTGGCAGAGGGAAATGCAGCTCAGTGCTCTGATGCTGTTTGACAGCTTTTGCTGGGCGCCGTTTGAGCGGTGTGAAGCTGACACACTGATCTCATTCCTGGTCACATGTCAGAATCTCTCCGTGCTTAAATCCAAGCTGCCGCTCCCGCTTCCTCACGAGGTCAGTATTTACGCTCTGCATGTATGGAATGAGATGATTATGCAAATGCCGTTTACTGCAAACTAATGAGAGAAATTGCAATTAAATGAGAGAAAAACTGTGAGTGATTTCCCTAATGTCTGCATAATGTGCTCATTGCAGAGCACATGTATGTGACTCGGTATGTAGAGATATGAAACTGCTGTGTTTTATTTGTGCACTTTTAATTTCATAAATCTCACAGATCATTATAAAACACGCTTGGCTCAGAGTCTCTTATTTAGACGGATGTGTAAGTGTCTTATGAAATCCATTGCTGAGATAGAACTGCCCTCCTGTGTTATATAAATGATAGCCATAATCTTCTGCACTGCCCTGTTGAAGATAACTTACTACTGAAAGTGGCCCAGATATTTGTGGCTATTGACTCTCCCTGCAACAGCATACACACACACACACACACACACACACACACACACACACACACACACACACACACACACACACACACACACACACACACACACACACACACATCTAGAACCAGCATTAGATACAATATGCACCTAAAAACACAAATCACCCCCTGATAAATCATGAAAACCAATGAAAGCCATACATTCTTATGCAAATTATGACTTTACAGACATTAATACACATGGCTTTCTATAGTGGGGACGTTTCATTGACATGCCAGCTAATTGCATTTTCTATACCGAATCCTCCATCACATAAACCTTTTTGCATAAACCTCTCACTGTTTCCCTGTTCTTCCATTATTGTGGGGACATTTGGTCCCTATAATGTAGGCTAAACCTGCCTCTCCCCCACACACACAAGCGGACGGTGGTACTCAGTCAGCAGTGCTCTCACACTGTGAGCTGTGCCACTCCAGAGGAAACACCCATGTCTTTCAGCGTTGCCATGGCAGCTCTTCTCTCCAAACAGGCGGCTGAGATGCGTTTTGTCACTGAGCAGCTTTCTGTCCACACTGAACTGACTGAAACCCGTCTACAGCCAGCATGCTTCTGTATAGCTTGGAGAAGCCCACTGTTTGTCCGCTGCATGTTTTCTCTTTTAATCTGTCTGACATTGAACTGAATTTCTGTTATTCTAAACTCTGAACGGTCTCTACCCATCTGACTCTGAGTCCCACACAGAAATGCCTTTCTCCTGGGGAGGATGTAAAGCAGATGACAAAACTATATACAGTATATAAAATGTCTAATGTCCGGTACACATTGTACGATTTTGGACTGTCCCAGACGAAAGATGACAAATCGTGGCGATTTCTGTGGTTGTGGTTGCTAAACGTTGGTCCTACGTCATACAGTGAGAAAGGTTCAAAGACAGTCGTTGTCACGGTCTTGCGACCAAAGACAGCCTGCGATCATTTTCTGATAGTGTCAGAAATTTAGCATGATCATCTCACAGAGTGTTTGCTGCTGCGATCTGCGTACGATCTACTGACCAGCCCCAAAAAAATGCAACATGAAATGACATATTAATCAACGCACTAAAACGTAAAAATACTTACCTCCACGCTCCATTTGCAAAACTGGCAAGCCAAATTGGCCTCTTATGCCTAGACATGACTGCTTCCATATTCTCTTTCACTTCCTCCTCTTTTTTCAGCGCACATAAAAACATAAAAAAATTCATCTTGCTCTGTTTACCACTAGCGCATGCTGATGACGTTTTATTCTTCTATACCAACTTGCGTCGTAGCCTACGATTCAATAGGTGTCATCATCGTAGAGTCTAATTACTGTACATGTCGTACCCAGATCCACGTCATAGAGTGTGATTTGTAATGATCTTATAGGATTGTCAAAATCGCACAGTCTTTAACAGGCATAACGCCATTCAACAGAGGACCAATATTTTGGTAACTCTGAACCAAGTAATTAAGTAAGTAAATAAATAAATAGACAGTGTTGGGCGCATTATAAGTCTAAGGTTTATGTTTTAGTCTGTTTAGTTTAATTGGTTCTGTACTTTTCCTGTTTCCTGCTACTTGTATTTTGACCCAGTTTTCTAGTGTGTGCCTGATAGTTCACCTGTTGTTTATTTAGTTTCCTTGTTTACCCCTGTGTATTTATACCCTGAGTTGTTGTGTGTTTTCTCCCCATGATATTCTCCTGTGTATTCCTGTATTTTTGGATTATTATATTAAAGACTGTTTGTGTTATCTCTGATCATCGTGCAAATTCATTACAGCCACAGTTTAGGGTGACAATAAGTAACGTGTATTACGTAATCAGATGACCTTTTTGATGTAAGAAGTAACGCATTACTTTATACTAAATGTACACATTGATATTTGGGTTACTCAGTATTTTAAATTAAAGTTCTCTTTCTTCTCCATAACGTAGTCACCTAGACATGCGCATTCACGCGTATTTTTGAGGCATACTAATAATTATAATACATATTTATAATTATACCTTTAAAGAGTATTATCAAAACACACAGCAAACAACACATGTTATGTGTGCAATCATAAAGAGATAGTATTACAATGAACTGGTACAATTATTTAAAGGGATACTCAAAATAAAATTGTATCATCATTTACTCACTCTCATGTTCCAAATCTGTTTTAATGTATTTCTACTGTAGAACACAAAGTAGATAGGAAGCAGGAAGACAGTTGTTTCGGTGAAAATAAACAAGCTGATGTTAGGAAGATCATGAGCATGCAAGTAAATATGCAGAACGCCGGACACTGACTCAGGCAGTTACTCTAAATATCTAATAAGCGATGTAACTCCTCAGAGGAAACGTAGAGAGAACTGCAAAGCAAAGTCTAAGTGGAGTCCTCCAGGGACTGCTTCACTGAAGATAATTAAAAAGAAAACTGTTGCTGCTCCTGTTCTTATTGTATGTTCGTTCTCTCTCTTCAGGAGGCCCGTTGCACAACGCATTAAGAAAAAACAAACCTCATAAAACTTTTATCTTCTCCCAAAAAACATGTTTGACAGTATCTTTTCATTTATTATGTAAGGATATTTGACTGATGCAATAGGATTAACTAAAAGCAGCACAAAGAAAGAAAGAAATGCATGTTGGCAAAGAATAGTTGCTTAAATGAAACATCAAGGAAACCAAACAAGTGATTAAACTAAAATGACAAGCTGAATTTAAAACATCAATCTGTATTGCCAAACATGGTTAAAGTCAGACTGCAGGCAAAGTGGCCCAAATCCAATTTCTTTTTGCTCATAATGTGACTCAGATGTTTATTTTCATATCAGCGTGAACAGCACAAACCACATGCAATCTGATCTTTTCAATTCTGATTTGGGCCACTTCCATACAGTATGTGGCTCTAGATCAGATACAGGTCCATTGCTTAGCAATGTGACCTCAGTCTAAACATTCATATGGGAATTCATCACAATAGAGTGTGTAGGTATTAAGTTTTCGCCGCGGGTTCCTTAAAACTTTTTCTATGGGTTTTAATATTTTGTTTTATAATTGTTTTTTTTCTCCGATTTAAGTGTAAAATAAAGTCTGTGATAAACATAACTTAATTAGACTATAATATATAAGACTATAATTTGCCATTTTGTTCTACAACGTAAATTACACACACCCAGGGCCGTCCATAAGGGGGGATAAAGGGGAACGTTTTCTGGGGTCCCATGCAGTCCAGCAATAATTATGTTCATTCTAAATATAAACAGGTTACCATATTTTATTTTATTTTGAACCAAAAAAAGCACCATTCATTTTTTAAAAAGTGAGAAAAAAATGCATTTTATTTAATGCTGCTTGAGTAAAATGTAGCCTGTGTCATAATGAAACACCCCTCTCCTGAAAATGGTCTGAGCAGGCTATTTTTTTTTTACATAACGTAACGTCAAAAAACGCCAGTGCTTCGCGCCAGTTTGCGGTCAGCAGCAAAGTGACATGAACAAAATAATTATTAGCTATTGTAGTAGCCTACATTTAGTTGGTATGCCAGGTATGTAGTACTCGAGTACATTTCAAAAAAAAAAAAAAAAAAACCTTTTACTTCGTTACGTTGGGTGACATTCCTCTCGTTACTTTATTTTAATGCAATACGTGTTAAATGCGCAGTTTATTCCAAGCGCGCTGTATCTTTTTTTCTGGGCATGAGCGATGCTCAATTCACAAATGAATCACTCTTTTTAGTCGATTCTGTTCAAAGACTTCATCAAAGTTGGCAGATCTGTCTAAATCGGTTCGCGAATCAGTTTGAATGATCTGTTCAGTTCCTGCACGCACTGAATCGTCTGCGCTTTCAATTCACACTTGACTCGAAGTTGTCTAACAGGAAGATTTAAGAACATCACAAGCGTTGGATGAATCGGCCGTGGACTACAGTACAGTCAAGTGAGAGCAAATCTTCAAATGCATCATATTGTTTGCCAGCGTCAGCGATGAAGATCTTTATTAGTTGACCATCTTCTTATGCTGTCTGTGAATTAATGATTCCACAGGACGATACAATCGATTTCATTTCATTCGGGTAATACATTTTACAACCAAACAGATTATTACGCCACGATAGCACTACTACAAAGTATGACATCACCTGTTTTTTGGACATATTAAATGTATGAATTAGTGTACTCATAAATCTTAATTGTTCTTACCTTGAAATGTTTAAGTACAAAATACAATTTGCCAGTTCTGCTTACTTAAACTTTGAATTTCATAACTTGAGGCAATTGATTAGTAAAACACCTTTTTTCGAAGGCTTGATTGTGTTTGTGGGGTGCACTGTAACGTGTTCATGCTTCATTTGTAACTTTACAGATGTTGTTTATGCTCAAACAGCAACATTACACACTAACTAAAGTTAGAAAAGTGAAATCATATTCAACCACCCCTTTAAATGTTTTGAGTTTTGCCAACTTATTCGGGTTTACAGTGCAGATCGTTTGTTAACCTTGGTGTGTGTGTGTGTGTGTGTGTGTGTGTGTGTGTGTGTGTGTGTACCAATGTAGCCCCCATCACTGAGTAAGTCTCTCTCAGTTAAATGTATGTTAATGAGAGAGATAGTGAGAGAGAGAGAGAGAGAGAGAGAGAGAGAGAGAGAGAGAGAGAGAGAGAGAGAGAGAGAGAGAGCACACGCATGATATGAGTAGCCTAGCAGATTTGGGGAGGGCCCATTCACTGGACCTTTTCAGGGGCCCAGTCATTTCTGTGGGCGGGCCTGCACACACCCATAGGGAAAAATGCAAATTTTGAAGCAGTTATGTTAATTTTCGAAAATGTATGTTTTTGAAAAGTAACTACATTAGACAGCTTGGGGTGTGAGTGTGTGCAGTGTACGCTGCAGAACGAATCGCCAAAGTATCGTCAAGTTATGTTTTTCACAGGCTTTATTTCACACATAACATTATAAAACCGGCAGCGAATGAGTCTTCTGGGATCTGACGTTATACCTGCACCACTCTATTCTGCGTCGAAGGGAGTAACTTTCAATTTTTTTACAAACTGGTAGTCCTGTGGTCACTCTGGAAATATGGGTGACAGTTGACAGTTGTAGTAGGCTATTATAAATATTTAAAATTAACCATTTTATTTTTTTCTCCTCATCGTCACCTTTGTCCTCCTTATCGTCATCGCAGATACGCTAGCTTCCGTGGCACATCACCTTCTAAAAATGCGGCGTTCAAGTTAAAATAAGTTAAGTTTAAAAAAAACACATCTCTAGACCTTGTTTTTGACCTTTGCGTTTTTAAACAGCAAAAACACGTTCTGTGCGAACTGGCACTTACAAAAATAACAGGTACTAACAGGTACAAATAACTTCTTACACAAAAAAAAATTCTCTACAAAGTTAATCACTGTATAGGTGTGATGTGGGCCATTAAAATGCAGTTGTGTGTGTGTTGGTGTAATTACACTAGATGACTTTTGATATGCAATCGTGGGAAAGGCGCTGGGAGATATGGAAAAAATCCTTGTCCTGTGAGAGCCATCATCAGTGTAAGAGGGTCCATCAAGCACTCAACAACTAGATAGTTTCTGCTCTTAGTACAGATTAACTGAACCCACCCACTGTGCGATTCTGGAACACAGAAACACAACTAGAAATGAAGACTAAAGGAACAGGAGTGAAGAAGGTACAGCAGAGGTCAGAGGAGTAAACCAAGCATGAGACAAGTCATGATGTGCTCTGCGAGTGAGAGCATGTCATTCCTTTCTGGGGACTATGGGAGATTCCTGTCAGAGTCTATAAATTCATGAAGTGGCTGGGAAGATTAAGAAATGTACAAAATACAACACAATACAGTGTTAAACAGGACACATTTGATTGATCAAAAATGACAGTAAAGACTTTATAATCTTGTTACAAAAGATTTCTGTTTCAAATAAATGCTGTTCCTACACTGCAAAAAAATATTTTCTTACTTAGTCTTTTTGTCTTGTTTACAGTCCAAATATCTAAAAATTCTTAAATCAAGAAGCATTTACTAGACAAGTAAAATGACACAAGTTATGATGTTACAAGTTATGATGATGAAAATAAAAAATGAAGTGAGTTTTTGCTTAAAACAAGCAAAATTATCTGCCAATGGGGTAAGAAAAATAATCTTGTTTGTGAGATTAATAATCTTGAATTAAGATTATGTTTTTTTACCCCACTGGTAGATCATTTTGTTTAAGCAAAAACTCACTTAATTTTGATTTTTTTTTTTTACAGAAAACAAGACATAAAATCTTATGCCACAAGACAAAAATACAAAGTAAGAAAAGCGCTTTTTTTTTGCAGTGTATGAACATCATAATCATCATCATCATCTTCTTCCGCTTATGCGAGGCCAGGTCGTGGGGGCAGTAGTCTAAGCAGAGATTCCCAGACTTCCCTCTCCCCAGTCACTTCCTCCAGCTCTTCCGGGGGGACACCGAGGTGTTCCCAGGCCAGCCGAGAGAAATAAATGTATGAACATATGTGTCCTAAAAAAAATGTGTCAAGCTTTCCATAAATAATATTAAGCAGCACAACAGTTTTCAACACTGATAATAAGGGCTTCTTGAGCAACAAACTGGCATATTAGAAAGAGTTCTTAAGGATCATGTGACACTGATGACTGGAGTTATGATGCTGAAAATTCCATTTGCCATCAAAGGAAAAAAATATTTTAAATTGTAATTTCATGATATGACCGTTTTTCTTAAAGGATTAGTTCACTTTTTAAAAAACTTTTGCTGATAATTTACTCACCCCCATGTCATCCAAGATGTCTATGTCTTTCTTTCTTCAGTCGAAAAGAAATTAAGGTTTTTGATGAAAACATTCCAGGATTTTTCTCCATATAATGGACTTCAATGGTAACCAGACGGTTCAAAGTCCAAATGAGCGTTTCAGTGCAGCTTCAAAGGGCTTTAAACGACACCAGACGATGCATAAGGGTCTTATCTAGCGAAACGATCACTCATTTCAAAAAGAAATAAAAAACTTTAAGTTTTATAAGCACAAACGCTCGCCTTGCTCTGTTCTGTGATGCGTGCTAGTGACGTCACGTAATACGCAATTACGTTGAAAAGGTCACGCTTCTTGACGTTTGTGGAAGTACCGAGTCAGTGTTTACAAGTTGAACGCGCAAACAAAGTCAAACGCCGTTTACAAAAAAAAGAAATTAAAAGGTAAAACAACGATGTCGGGCGATTTTGAACTTAGAGGAGAAGATGAGATGCAGTTTTTCACCTTTCTGAACCGGAATACACAGAGGAAAAGCGTGACCTTTTCAACGAAATTGCGTATTACGTGACGTTACAAACGTGCATCACAGAACAGAGCAAGGCGAGCATTTGTGCTTATAAAACTTAAAATGTTTTATTTATTTTTGAAATGACCGATCGTTAAGCTAGATAAGACCCTTATTCATCGTCTGGTGTCGTTTAAAGCCCTTTGAGGCTGCACTGAAACGCTCATTTGGACTTTGAACCGTCTGGTTACCATTGAAGTCCATTATATGGAGAAAAATCCTGGAATGTTTTCATCAAAAACCTTAATTTCTTTTCGACTGAAGAAAGAAAGACATAGACATCTTGGATGACATGGGGGTGAGTAAATTATCAGCAAAAGTTTTTTAAAAAGTGAACTAATCCTTTAATTCTGATGAAATAAACGTAGCCTTGCTGAGCATATTATGCTTCTTTTAAAAACATAAAAAATAGTACTATTTATATTTTTATATATAATTTTGAGAAGAGAAGAGAAGAGAAGAGAAGAGAAGAGAAGAGAAGAGAAGAGAAGAGAAGAGAAGAGAAGAGAAGAGAAGAGAAGGACAGTGTAAGATTGTGGGCCCACCTGTGTGAGGAGATAAACATTATCTTGAGAGGCTTGCATAAATTAGGCCTGATGGGGAGGTTTGAGTGACAGGTCTGACATTTGAACAAGGATATTTTTTTCTCCCAAAGAATAAATAGCACACGATTGGGCAAACTATAGCCTGACTGTTGCCATCAAGCGGCCAGACCACTCACCATTCAACCTATCCGCGCTCATTAGACAGGAGGAGTAAGTGTGTAAATTCACATGCAGATGATCACAGAGGAAAGAGGCTCTGACTACCCATGATTAAAGAAGCATAAAAGAAGTGGTTAATGCTGCTGCTACTCGCTCTATCGTCCACTCTCTCCTCTAGTCTCTAATTAAATGTCATCATACAAACAGAACCAGTCATGGATGTCTGCTCATATACAGCAATGTCTGAGGTGACGTGTTCTAGACGGTGAAACATGTTCACCCGCAATGCGGACACGCTATCCACGACCCGTCCTCACTTATTTATAGAACTTCAGTGACACGGAGAGAGAAGGTATAATCACTACAGCATTGTTGGTTCTACTCTGCAGAGTCTGAGTCGCAGTGAAAAAATGACAGGGAGAAATGACACAGTCTAATTAAGATCCTCTGAAACCGCTCTGTGCCCCATCACAGGAGACATCCACAGGAAAGTGACGTGCTGCTCTCTCTCACACCGCTGACATTTCAGCATCACGGCTGAGACAGAACGATCAATTCATATAGGAGCTCACAGAGACATATACCGCCTGGAAGTTCTGATATGCTGGATGACACACTGTAGGATTGTTCAAGATTTATCACTGTGGATCAGTGCAGGTTAAGGTCATTTTCCATACCAACATAGCAAAAAATAAGTACATAAATAAACCATATATAACCATATTGCACTGCATTGTGGGATAAGAGAGTAAACAGTTTAATTGGCCATTATGGAGATTAGTATTCCCTTTGGCTGGAATCTTGGAGCTTTTTTTACTTTTTTACTTTTTTAGTGTTACAGACCTGTTATACAAAGAAAATAATCTATGTATAATAATGTATATACTACCAGCCAGTAAGATTTTTTTTTCTAAAAGAAACTTAATACTTTAATTAAGCAAGGATGCATTAAGTTGAACAAAACAATCTATAATAATATTTTTTAAAGATCCTGAAAAAAAAGTATATATATATATATATTAAGCAGCACTGTTTACAACATTAATAATAATAATTTTATAAAAATCACCTGTCAAGTTTATAATATACAATATATTACATCAGCATATGAGAGTCAAATTGGATGACAGGGACTCATCATCTCAAGATCACTAATTTAACAGTTCATCTATTGACAAACTTATGAAAAAAGATCAGTCAAGAATAGAAAATTATTGGAAATATTCAAATCAGGAATGTCAGAATTCCAATCTGTAAGGGATAATCTGGGTCTGTTTCTGTTTTGGGTGGGTTTGTCACATGTTTTAGTTCTGTGTTCTAGTTTTCAGTTAGTTTCTATGGTTTTTCATTGTTTGATTAATTTGCACACCTGTTATTCATTTTGTTGATTGGTTTGTTCTGTGTATTTTAGCCCTGTGTTTCTTTGATCACTTTTTAAAACTGCTGTTCCATTATTACCCCTTGACAGATTTTGACTAAAGTGTGTGTGTGTGTGTGTGTGTTTGTGTGTGTGTGTGTGTGTGTGTGTGGTGACGCCCAACCAGCTAGCTTGTGTAGGACAGTCAGTTTGAAACATTTGGTGGAAAAAGAGCCATTTGAGAATTCACAAAAGATTCTATGCATCAACACATTCACTCTCATTTTTGCTCTCTTTATCTTGTAGACAAATCAACTTAATGCCAACAATTACATAATAATAATATTAATAATATTACCACCAAAAAGTGAGCACTCATGGTACTGTACCTAAAGTGCATGCTGCCATACAGGCGCTGCTGAACATAAAACCCATATTAAAAGATGTGAGAGATGTTACCTTTGAAACTGAACTCATTATTTACTCATCACATCTCTTTTTTTAATGACTCCCTGCCAACGTACCCATTTGTAATTATGCTTATGGTAGTAATTGTCCTCTCCAAAAAAGGAAAGGTACAATTATTGCTTTGTTGATGAAATGGCATCTACAGGCAAAACTGCAAAAAACAACAGAAACCGACAGTCTACATAGACAAGCGTTTTCTAAGGAAGAATCTGAATTGAAACGGAAGTTCAATAAGTGACTGATGTAAAATGTCCAAACTAGGCATCGATTCCATGTGTCATACAAACAGCTCCTCACATAAAGCGTACAGCAGACTCAATTGATTCCAATACAGTTTGGCGTTAAAATGTTGCTAAGCTAAGATAGTGATATGGTAAAATAATTAGTCCTTCTACTACACTGAACTTTTTCTATTGATCATTTTCAATACTGAATGAAATGTGTTCATTAATAAACACGATTTCTCCCACATTGTCCACCAGCTGAGATTGTTAAAATGCACGAAAGGATTATTACATGTTTAGAACAGCCTATAATTCATAGAGAATACATGAATGGATTTAAAATATACCTTGAATGCAATTTAAGTCACTATATGTTGGAACAGAACATAGCCACACATTTATAACTCTCTCTTCAACTTTTTTAGAGACTCATAGATCAGACAGACGTTTAATTATATTTCAGAACCAGAAATCTAGGATATCCATCTGGAATGTTATAGCTTTAAGCATCAGCGAAACTTTAATGTGTTGCCCACAGGTGTGAATGCTGTCTGGTGCCTGAACTCAGCCGTTGACATTTCTCTCTCTGAGACATACCGCACTATCCCTCCCTGTGCCCTTAAAACCCACAGCCATTGACCTCATGTTGCCAGCTTCACCCCCAATTAATTAGGTTTTTAATTGGTGACCTTTAAGAGTCCAGCAACTGTGTAGAGAGAGAGACACTTCATATCTGGCCCTGTGCACCAGCAGCACAGAGTGGAAGGCTCAAATGTAGCCCTCACAGCACTTTAATCTGCCTTTCAAAGAGCTGCTGTCTTCCTCTCATTAGACACTGTGGAATTAGGCTTGCTGTGTCCGGGCCAAGTGGATGTCCAACTCTATTTGATCTTTAGAAATACTGCCATATACTACAAACCAGCTGTGCAAATGAGAAATTGCTAAACTGCAAGCACATATCAGTAATCTGCCAAGAGCCACACAACAGCAGTACCGCTGAGAAATCACTAGACACCAAACATTTAAAAAATCTTCGGCAAGCAATATGATTGCTCTGCACTGTTGTGTCATTTGAAACTGAAATCGAAACATAAAGCGAGACATGATGAAGAAATCATCATAATGAAATGCAACTAACCATGTAATAGTGTAGCAGAGCAAAATAAACAGCTTATCAACTAATAAAAGGAAATTGCTTTCACTTTCATTTTCTGCTGACATCAAAGGCTGTGTGTGTGTGTGTGCCCAAACAAACTTTATGGTATTTTGCTGCAATTCATCTGTCACTTGGTACTGGTAGAAGCAAAATTAGACAAATGCCAACCTGGACAGGTTGCATGACATGCCCTCATACTCGTACTCAAACTAAGTGAAGTAAAAAAAAAACACTGAATAGGAGTTAATTTGCAACAAAGATAAACTGAGTGCATGAACCAATCAATTAATAAATATCTAGAATAAAAAATGCTATGTTATTTGAACCCAAATGCTGTGTTCAGTCTGTTGGGTCATTTTATTTAGTTATGTTTTTTATTGTTTTTACTCAGGTACTGGGTAGTTTTTGTGTAACTCAGCTCCTGTCAATTTTACTGACATGCTCCCTCACACATCCACCCAGAGCTGGGTCAGTGCAACACAATGTTGGGTAGTCTGTGCCAAACCGGTTAAAACCGCATACATTTGTCAACAGTGATTTTGTGTTCTGTTCTGAGAGAAAACTTCCAGAGGGGAATCTTACTAAATGAAATTCAATTGTTTTCAATTGTGTAATCAAATGATTACAGTTGAAACGTCTGTAGTCTCGTATTATACCTTTTTTCTTTAATAGATGTACTTTGCAGCAAATATCTGTTTGGAACGCTAGCCTTCTACAAACCCAGAATATCTACACTCCAGGGCTGAGAGAGACACAATGTGACATCCTTGTCATATGTAACAAAGTTGCCGAGCACATGCAGTGAATACAGCTCCATTGACTACAATGGTAGCTCTCTATTGATCTAGATTGTCATTTAAAGAACTGGAACAGATACAAGGCCATATCATAGTCACTGCATAGTGATTATAAAATGAATAACCTTCAACATCAGGTTCTTTGACCCAGCACCAAGGGGTGAAAAAACAACCCAGCAAATGAAAAAACCCTCACCATGTGTTCTGTACAATATTTACCCAACACTGGGTTGCCTAATGACCCAACATTTTTTTTCATTTATGTTCATTTCAGTTTCATTTTATACAGACATTTTTGTTCACCATTGTACGATAAACAATTTCAGTGTTGAGCTGCCGCTTTGTCCAATTTAAAATCGTAAAGCAAAACCAGTTGAGAAGCGTTGAACTAAAACACAAATTGGCATCTCACCTGGGGGAGATATCACAGCCCTGCTGCATGAAAGCTCCCAATGAGAACCAGAGACTGTTGAAGATGCCAAACTCGTTGCTCTGCTCCTGACTCTGCTGGTTCTGGTTCTGTTGGCCCTGACCCGGTTGGGCGGATGATGAGGAGGGCTGGTTAGGGTTCTGTTCAGCTCCGTCGTCATAGTCCTCTGCGTGCCACTCGTAGGGACTGAAGCGGCTGACTAGGAAAAGCACCACGCTCACGCCGATGTAGGCAAACACAATACACATCCAGATCTCATAGGCCAGAGGGTCCAGGAAAGAGAACACACCAGGCTTGGACTTGGTGGGCTTTTTGATCATGATGGAGATGCCGAGGCTCATGAAAGGCTTGGAGAAATCAATGACTTCCTCCCTGACAAGGGTTATGGTCAGTGGGGCCACAGCTACGTCAGCTTTCTGCAGAGGAATATATGATGTTATTGCAATAAATACCAAGTATATATTTACAAATGAACCAGTAGAACCAGTAGAAGAAGTAAATCTAGGACAAAGTAAATGAAGAGCGGACCTGCTCTGATTCTATCCTCCATCTACAGTAAATGCCTTTCCAGAAGGATTTTTTTCTCTCATTCCGTGTTATTAAGCTTGAGGTAAAAATATGAAGCCTTTTGGTCAATTGCTAAACCTTTTCTCATGAGGTCTGGTTTTCTCAGTACACTAATGTTTAGATTTTCAATAGTGGAATGCTGATTAAAATTATTGAGATTTTAAAACAGCATTTTCTTTTATCAGTAGCATAACTGGTAAAAAAAGCTATTGTGTTCTTTGGCATTCGTCCTTAACACTCTGATATTCGGGTCTGGATTTATGTAGTGAGAAAATAAGAAGTAGCACTTACACCATAGACAAGCTCTCCCACCATTCCATTCCACATCATGGTCTCAGCATCTCTGGCTCCATATTTCCCATCAGCCACTATCTTGAGAATGTAGTGGTATCCCACATGTTTGGCTATCTCTGCTGCCAGTTCCACACAGTAACCTTCATATTTATCATTTCCTGTAAACTGCTCATGGTTCTTCTTCAACATGACATATGGCGATTCCTAGACAGGACACACAAGTAGACAGACATATACAGTGAACAACAAATATTTACATTATTTTTGTGTAACTGACCTGATATTTCTTTAAAGGATAACTAAACCCCTGGTCATAGCCTGACTCCACCCACTGGCAATATTTGAAAAATGCTGGAAAAGTGGGCAGAGCCCAGCGGAGAGGGGGCGTGCACCTGAGACGCATCTCTCTGTAGGCAAGGGTGTGGTTAGCTGGTACCCTCTGACATCAGAGGGTACCAAAACTTCCAATAGGAAAATTCAACTGCAGTAGCCACCGTTCAACCTGAAGAGGGCAGCACTCAGACGTTTTTACACCATATATTGTAGAATTAAAACACTTTAAACCCAAAAAAAATAAATAAATGTACTCGAATCAATGAACAGCATTTATGAAGCTCCATTCTTACAGATCATTAACTAAAAAAAGTTGTTTTAGTGTTTAGTTACCCTTTAACCATTCAACACTAAAAGAATATATGAATAACTATGTATCCTACTTTATTTTCAATGAAAATCGTTTGGTATACAAATGGATGTTTTAATATTTTACATAATATTTTTTACTTTTGTAATATAATATTAATATCACTACATTTTAATAAAAAAATACATATGTCTGTAAAAATATTTTACAGTATTTAAGACAGACAAGGCACATACGATAAAAAAAGAAGTCTACCAACTGAAGGCACACTGCACCGGATGCGATACAATGAGAACTTCTGATGTGGACAGCTCCATTAATTATAGCAGCAATATAGTTTTAGTCTAACTACGGCGACTGAGAGAGCTCAATGTGCTGCAACTGAAGAAAACACATCCAAATAGAAAAACACCCACACATTAAGATCTTCATCAGTTTCACAACACATGTGTGCTCCAAATACTCACAACACAACCAAATACAGAAACGCGCTGCAAATAGAACAGACCACAGCAGAAATGTTTCCAGGGGACCCCAATAAGTGACGAACCCAGCTGGGACGTGCTTATTGCTCGTGAGCATGTCCTACTCCCTTCGAAGGGCAGAGCCGTTGAAGTGGGGACTTTGGAGTGAGCAGAGCACTTGTGTGCCATTATGTAGCCATTTGGAACGCACTTGATGAAGGGAGCAAAGAAATACAATGTAATTTCCTCATTATTTTCACCTGGGATGTTCCCATGACAATGCAGCACGGTGTCCATCAGCTGAATAGCTGTTATTACCAGAAATATCTTATTATTGCTGTTAACATAACTGTTGCAAATAAGCTCATTGTAAACTCTTCTTTTTTCATTTGTATTCTGATTACATTGAACATATTGTTAATACATTTTGTATATTGTATACAAAGTAATATGTCATAAACATATTTTGTTTTCCACACAAAAAAAAGTTTAAAAAAATAAAATAAGTAGACTTTGAGCTATAAGCATGTCCCACCCAGGTTCATCACTTATTGGAGTTCTTGGAAACATTTCTGTTGTGGTCTGTGCTATTTGCAGCGTGTTTCTGTATTTGGTTGTGTTGTGAGTATTTGGAGCACACATGTGTTGTAAAACTGATGAAGATGTTTTCTTAATTTGCGGGTGTTTTTTCTATTTGCATGTGTTTTCTTCAGTTGCAGCGCGTTGAGCTCTCTCGGCCACTGTATCTAGCTCAATAGACAGGCTGTAAGCATTATGGAAACCATATATTAAGACATGGAGAGCTGGGGTAAGAAATAGTTGGCAAAGCAGATAATAAATAGTGGTTTGTTATTTAGAACATGGTGAACTTGACAGGTTTATTTTTAGATGACTTTTCTTGAGCATCAGGGACAGACCTGGCTATCAATTGTGTAGAAAGTGTAGGGTGATTCTATTTGTGGAAGGTCTGTAATATGAGTTAGCAGTTCAATTGTGATATTTCAGAAAGATTGGGCATCCTGAGGAGATTACAACAAATGCCACCAGAGGCCCTGCTGACAGCTCACTCAGTAACAGGACTTTTCTTAGGAGCTCACAATGAACAAATAACATGAGAGCGTAGAGGAGGGAAAGAAAAATAGAGCTTTTCCAGAAACAAACCTCAAAATGCTAAATGCCTGATAACTGTGTCATATCTGCAAATGTTTCAGTATAACAAAACATTTGAATCCAGCTGTGCCGCAATGCATCTTAGAAACAGACCTGAACAGTGGCACCATATTACTTGCTAATGTAGACCTCCGAGATGCCCTACAGTACATGCTGTCTTTCAGAGAAACAGATCATTCTTTAGAACACCCGTGGTGATGCCACTATTTCCAGCCTCTTTGATAAACAGTCTCTGTAGGACAAACAGCATAGCTCAGACTATTTCCTGCAATCCATCCTACACCCTTGTGAGCGCTTAGCCCCTAACCCACACGCTGATCCATTACTGTTCCCCCCACCCCATCACCTATTCCCCCCACGTCCTTCCATCAGGAGGCCGGTCCACTCACTCTGCCCTTTCTCTGGCTTGGAAAGAGACGGGTAGTCCACATATGAAAGGTTAATAAATGCCCTCTGAAGCCTAACTTGCGACAGAATCGCTAAAACGCAGGCTAAGCCCAAAGATCGCCTCAAAAAAGACGAGGATAAAGAAAAGGAAAATTAATCTTTTGTCCACTGCTGGCAATTCAATCCACGGTTCCCCTTTAAGTATAAGATGAAAACACTGTGGCTGGAGGAGCAATAATGTCTCATTTACAGACAGAGCACCAAAGCTTTTTTATCTGCACAGAACAGCATTACCGTCATCATACTGAGGGATAAAAACATGGAGGTGATGCATCAGCCATTCTAAGAAATAAAAAAAAAAATGGAGAAGAACAATCATGAGATGGTGGGCTCTGTCTGAATTCCTGTATTTTTATTTGACCCTGGCCGTAATGTTGGGGAAGATTAGGAAGACTCTAAGGGCCCTGCACCACCCATCGACAGAAATTCGATGCACTGATTTCTATACAAGTACATTTTAAAATGCAATTTATTGCTGTGATGGCAAAGCTGAATTTTTAGCAGCCATTACTCCAGTCTTTAGTGTCACATGATCCTTCAGAAATCATAAGCTGATATGCTGCTCAAGAAACATATATTTGATTTATGTAACTTAAATGTCGTTACTGCTTTTGATCAGTTTAATGCATCCTTGCTGAATTACTGCACTGGCTTCTATGGGGTGAAGCCCAGGGGCCTACTACTGGCTGCACGAAAATAATACTTTTTTCATAATTATTTTTATATATGGGAGATTACAGAAGTGACAACTACATTCTGTAACCGAACTCAGATCCGTAAATTTTCAGAAATCACAACCGCATTTTCGGCAAAGCCCTGCTTTGTGAATGGAACCGGACTGTTTTCTAAACAAAAAACAAAACAACTATGTCTACCAAGAGTGATGTTCACTAAAAATTGGATTGGGAGAAACGTTTCTAAAGTTATGCCAGTTGAATTTATACATACTTGAGCATACTTGGATAAAAGTATTAATTTGTGTAAAAAAAAAAAAAATCTTACTGACCCCAACTATTTGAACAGTAGTATAACATTTAATGTGTTTTCAAACCAGCACAAGTTTAAACCAGTAAATCACAAAAATGATTTGAAGACATACCAGAATAGTGGTAACAATATATGTGCGGTTCTGAAGTCCGTAAGTCTCATTACTGCCTGGCATGTAGGCCGCCGTGCTCACAAATTTCTCATCCTCATTCCAGTAACCCACCTGAGAAAAGATCAAATCAGGGACAGGAACTTGAGCATCATCAGAAACCTTTCTGAGATTTCCCACAGGAGACACTACATCAAATACAGTGCTCATTTAGTTAGGCCAGAGTGGATTGCTGAAACAATAACCATACAGGAGTCTGTGAATGTTTCGTTTAAACTATAAGTGAAGAAATCCATCTGAGAAATGGGAAACAGTCCGTCACATCAAGAGGCTTCCTAATCCTTTTCCTGATATTTAAGTACTTACTTTTTTCGGTCCCGTCGGCCTGAGCTCCATC
Source organism: Gila robusta (assembly GCA_030770095.1). Classification (NCBI taxonomy): domain Eukaryota; kingdom Metazoa; phylum Chordata; class Actinopteri; order Cypriniformes; family Leuciscidae; genus Gila; species Gila robusta. Next base: position 2,979 of record JAVALU010002124.1, on the reverse strand, counting down.
ACACTGACAGTGTAGTTGGTCCTTCGTCCCTTCTCGTTAAACTGAATGTGTCCCGTTAAGCCTTCAATCCGAACCTGAGTAAAAAACACAGAGAAGATGACTTTCTTTCTTTCTTTCTTTCTTTCTTTCTTTCTTTCTTTCTTTCTTTCTTTCTTTCTTTCTTTCTTTCTTTCTTTCTTTCTTTCTTTCTTTCTCCTCCCCAGAAGGGTGTACATCTCTCACAGCGCCTCTTCTGTGTGTACAGTACAGAATGTCTCCCAGGCCGAATGATGGAGTTAATTGACCGAGTTGAACATCAATCTCCCGGGCCTCCCAGCAGATGGACCAAATTGCCTCAGTCCAGCACACATCAGACTCTCAGCAGACACAGCCGTGGGCAACTGTGTGACAGAGCCTACCTCTGCAAGAAGAATGCTACACACTAAGTTTACTACATTGCTTAGACCTCCTCAAACTTATAATTAAGTTAAGTGAAATGGAGAAACGAATGATACGGCTGGAAGTAAATACCAATTTGTTGATGGCTTCTCAAAGAGAGGGCATTTCTAAAAAAGATTTCCAATAAGTCTCATTTGGTTTGGGCTAACAAATTCTGCTCAACCTCGCCTGCCAAATTCTATGCTCTGTGCTTAAATATTCATACGATGCCCAAAGCGAAGAGACAAACATCTGCCTAAGGGTAACACAACAAAGCCAGGTGTTCTTTCCCTCTCTTTGTAAATATAACTTGTCATGTGCTGTTAGGACCAGCATAAATGTTTATCGCCAACAGGCTTTATTATCTGCAGTGTCACATTTGATTGTGATGGTCTCTTTGGTGAATCAATGTGAACTTTATGAGACAAAATAAAGATGTAATTTGCTTATTGGGGTTTCATTTTGTGCACTCAGAATAGATTAGAACCAGTGTCAGTCTTGCAAATTGAACGTTTATGTTTGTGAACAATGTGTTCATTCAAAAATATGTCTGTGTGCAGTCCCAACAGGGCAAGATACCTGCTGAAGTGCTCTCTGAATGTCGATGCCCTGGCCCCAAGGTGCTGGTGGGTTGGCCAGACACTCTCCAGCATTTCCACGCCGAGATATATCTATCCTCTGCCTGCGGAGGTTCTGGAAGGCTGTGGACATGACTTTGACCCCATCATATGTGAGAGCTCCAGTGTACTGCATAAAGAAGTACATTTAATGTATTTAGTTTTATTTAATGTACATACACATTATATATTTAATATATATAAAGCATATATATAAACCTAATTACATGGGGGGTTTTTGTACTTCTTATGTATCAGGTTTAAATTCGTTCTTTACATGGTGAAATGTACCTTCAGCCCTCGCTTGGGAACTTTGGCATCTTTGTTTTCAAAGTCCAACCACTGCTGCACTGTTCTACTAATATTAGGGTTTGCGTAGTTCACCAGCTGGAAGCCTGTTACATTCGCCTCACCCTTCTTAAACTCTGTCAGGTCGATGTCCAGAAATCCCTACAAGAGAAGAGAGAACATGTTAGCATGACATACTGTGATTTCAGTTACAGTAGAGCACACAGAAGGTTTCCAAAGTCAATAAGAAGATAAGAATCCAATTTCAACCAAATGCCAATCATTAAAAGCAAGTAATTGACTCAATTGAAAAGGGAAACCAATCTGAGATTAAATACGATGGTGAATCCCTTGCGATTGTTAAAAAACAAACAAAATACAACTTAAGACCTCGACAAGAAATGCAGGTTGAATTCGCAGCAGAGGGAGTCATTTCCACAATAATGGTAAAAAAGTAATTCAGGGTTTAAAATTATAATAGAAAGAATGGTTGGGTCAATCACTTAATGAAAAAGGCTAATCCCTCTCATCCACTGAGGCTGGTTATCCAAGAAAGCTTGGTTGTTATCCGATGTGGTTCTGGAAAATGCAGGAGCTGTGAATAGGAATTTGAAGTAAAAAAAAAAAACAGTGGCACATCATGAGAGTTTTCTGAAGGTTTGTCTTTAATCCCAATGGCTCTATTCAGTAATTCAAGGACTTTTCTCACAATCCTATCAGTTGAGGCAAGCTGCCCCAGAGCAGCCCACACACTCTCCGTACCAGAGATCATACCGAACTGAATCTAACCTGAAGTATTACGAGGAATGTTTCATGTCATGAAGCTGACTATTTACTCCTATAAGCTCAAATATAAATGTGTGTGTACTAAAGATCAGTTTGTGTTCAGCTCAACAACAAAATACGTTAGTGTGTGTCTCACACTCAGTTTTGAGTGTAATAGCTCTTGTCAGGCTGTAAGTGTGTTGATCTTTGATCTTTTATCCCTTAACACGCTTGGTCCCCCAGGAGCAGTAACATGTCCCTGTGTACCTTGGGAACATCTGCTCCGTAGGACAACGAACAAGACTGACTACGCTTCTAACATGACCTTACGCTTGTGTCTTACTTTAAAGACCCTCACACACACACACACACACACACACACACACACACACACACACACACATACACGTCTATATTACTAACAGGGGACTATCGCTCTACACTGGCCAAGAGGGGACTAGTGTTTCTAGACATTTTGAAGAAACAAAAATGACATACAAAATTTTCTTTTAAGGTCTTTTTTCATAATATAACTTTAAATATGCATTTTTTTATTTTTAAAAAAACATGCCAAGTGGGGACCTGAACGATGTCTACCTTACCAACAGAGGACTCCCATAGACTGCAATGGAACTGTGTGTGTGTGTGTGTGTGAAGAGTGAAGTCTCTTCATTATGTAACTTTATATATATATATATATATTATATATATATAATGTTTATATATTAGATATGTAATATGTAATTATATAATGTTTACACAGGCATCAGACACACACACACACACGTCTATATTACTAAAAGAGCACTGTCGCTCTACACTGGCCAAGTGGGGACTTTCATAGCCTGCAATGGAACTGTGTGTGTGTGTGTGTGTGTGTGAAGAGTGAAGT
>JAVALU010002123.1:32500-113658 GCA_030770095.1 Gila robusta | reverse complement strand
TCCTCAATGTCTTGACTTCATGCTGACCGAGTTTCGTGCCGTTTGTTTGAATTCTCTAGGAGGAGTATTTCACATTCCATTGCGTGTGTTTTACCAACAACCCTAAATAGCCACTTCCTGTTGGGCTGGGGTAAAAAGTAAGAGTGTGAAGTATATATGAAACGAGGAGATCTACATGTGTACCGAGTTTCATATTATTACATGCAAGCGTGTTTGATTTATGGACCATGTTTTCGGACCCCGTTCCAGGGGGCGCTGTCGAGCCCCCCTGCCACGCCCGGGTACCATCTTCAGCCCGGCCCTGATGGCCGCGGGTTCTGACTGTGTGCAAAGTTTCAGGAGTTTTTGAGCATGTTAAGGCCTCCAAAAGTGTCCAAAAGGTAGTAAAAAAAATAATAATAATAAATAATCCTAAGGAAAACAATAGGGCCTTCGCCCTTTCAGGCTTGGGCCCTAATAAGAGAAGAAGAATAATAAATAATCCTAAGGAAAACAATAGGGCCTTCGCCCTTTGGGCTTGGGCCCTAATAAATAATCCTAAGGAAAACAATAGGGCTCTTCGCCCTTTCAGGGCTTGGGCCCTAATAAGAAGAAGAAGAATAATAAATAATCCTAAGGAAAACAATAGGGCCTTCGCCTTTGGGCTTGGGCCCTAATAATAATAATAATAAATAATCCTAAGGAAAACAATAGGGCCTTCGCCTTTTCAAGGCTTGGGCCCTAATAATAAAGAATAATCCTTAGGAAAACAATAGGACCTTCGCCTTTTCAAGGCTTGGGCCCTAATAATCCTAAGGAAAAACAATAGGGCCTTTGCCTTTTCAAGGCTTGGGCCCTAATAAAGAAGAAGAAGAAGAAGAAGAAGAAGAAATATTTTTTTCTTACACTTGAAAGGCGATTTACACCTTTACAAATCTTCTCTTGGACATGCAAATTTAATTTACGCTTGCAATATTATGTACCCTTACACAAATATTACCCTGCACATGCAATTCTTTATGACATAAATTTACCTTTATATTCAACCATCAAAAACTGATCAATTTATTCAAGGTAAAACCAACCTGATTGTCATCTTCACCGCCTTCATCAGAGTAGCGTGGTTCTATTTTGGGACCACTTTTCCTCCTCCTCAGAAACAAAAGCAGAAGACCACCGAGCACTGTGGTACAAGAGACAACATAACTTACTGTACAATAGCAAACTTTAAGATTCAGTAGTAATAAGGAATTAAACTGAAAAGTCTATTTAGGCAGTATAGTTTATATACGCCAACCATCTATCTGCACACAACACCTAGAAGACCAACTATGGTTGCTAAAATGATCAGTATAAAGAGCACACTCTTATTGTGCCACTGCATTGACTTGTACAATCAAGTAAACCTCATTTGATATGACTGCCAAGAGTTAGGACAAATAACGCATGAGAGAAAACTACATACACAGCAAAGCCAAGATTGCTCCCAGGAATCCCAAGCACTCCAGGTAATGACATCCCTGTTAACGGTTTGTCATTTACATTCTCTAATTCAATTACCAGGGTTCCTGTGCTGGTTGCTGGAGATGTTGCTGCACGCAAGCACAAACATATTAGAAAAAGGCTATGCTGCACAAATGCATTTTACCTAGAAACACAAATTACCGTCATCATCCACGGCAAAAATTGTAGCTCTGTATTTTCCAGCAGGATCACTGTCCATTTTATACCTAGAAGGAAAAAAACCTTAAAGGTTAAAGGTTGTATCAGTGATTTCAGTCCCAAACATAAATTATCACATTCATCTAATCTTTCCTAACGATCCGCTAGCTGCCCGCCCCATAAGCAGGCTGCCGTGCACGAGCGCTCAGCGCAAAAACAAGCAACACCCGCCTGTCGGTGATTGGTTGGAACACTATTTATTTTGGTTTTGAGTGGTGGTGTACCCATTTGTTTTTGTGAGCAGATCTCAGAGCCTAGGCTGCCTACAGAGACGTGTTTTTTGACAGGCTGCTTATGAGGCGGGCAGCTAGCGGATCGACAGGAAAGATTAGATGAATGTGATCATTAATGTTTGGTCCTGAAATCGCTGATACAACCTTTAAAACAACAAATGTTCATCAAGAACAACTTAAGGGGATAGTTCACACAAAATTTTGAATTCTGTCAATTTCTCACCCTCATGTAATTAATCATGTAATAATCATGCAAGACCTTCATTCATCTTCAAACACAAATTCGAGATGTTTTTGATGAAATCCAAGCACTTTCTTACCCTCCATGGACAGTAATGGAACTACCACACTCACGGATCATAAACCTAGAAAGGACATTGTTAAAATAGTTTATGTGACATCAGTGGTTCAACCGTAAATCTTATGAAGCTATGAGAACACCTTTTGTCAATCAATCAATCAAGTATATTTATATAGCGCTTTTCACAATACAGATTGTATCAAAGCAGCTTCACAGTATCAATCAAAAACTTAACAATGTTCGTTTATTAGTGGAAAAAACATCCACGTTTGGTAGAGCTGATCAGTGGTATTAAGATTGGTTAATTAATTTGAATATCCCCAACTGAGCAAGCCAAAGGCAACAGTGGCAAGGAAACCGAAAAACTCCATCCAGTGACCTAATGGTGTCCTAACACTCCATCAGGTGACCCAATGGAGAAAAAAAAACTTGGGAGAACCCAGGCTCAGTCGGGGGCCAGTTCTCCTCTGGCGTTTATGAACTAGAGGCCGAATTTACAGTAACTGTAAGATAAAAAATTTATATGAATGCCTGGCTGAAGAGATGCATCTTTCAGTCTAGTTTTAAACTGGGAGAGCGAGTCTGAGCAACGAACAATATCAGGAAGGCTATTCCAGAGCTTCGGAGCTAAATGTGAAAAGGCTCTGCCTCCTTTGGTGGATCTGGATATCCTAGGAATGACCAGAAGCCTCGAATTTAGTGATCTTAAAGAGCGCGATGGACTGTAAGGCGATAGAAGATCCGTTAAATAGACTGGAGCTAAACCATTTAGAGCTTTATAGGTCAGTAAGCAATACCTTGTATTTAATACGGAACTTTATAGGTAACCAATGAAGTGATGATAAAATCGGTGTTATATGATCATATTTTCTTGATCTAGTAAGAACTCTAGCGGCTGCATTTTGGACTAACTGTAGCTTGTTTATTGAAGATGCAGGACAACCGCTAATAAAGCATTACAGTAATCTAGTCTCGAGGTCATGAATGCATGAACTAACTTTTCTGCATCAGAGACTGATAGCATATTACGTAGCTTAGCAATGTTTCTAAGGTGGAAAAAGGCTGTTTTTGTAACATATGAATATGCTTTCAAAAGACAGGTTGCAGTCTAATGTAACACCCAGGTCTTTTACTGTAGCGGATAAAGTAACAGGACATCCTACTATGTTAAAGTCGTGCTGTGAAAGGTTTTGTGGACGGTTTTTAGAACCGACAAGTATTACCTCTGTCTTGTCTGGATTTAATAAAAGAAAATTACGCGTCATCCAATCTTTTAGATCTTTAACACAATCTGTCAATTTGGATAATTTAGCGTATTCATCTGGCCGTGATGAAATATATATTTGAGTGTCATCAGCATAGCAATGGAAACTAATTCCATGTTTCCTTATAATATTACCAAGTGGGAGCATATATATTGAGAATAATAGAGGGCCTAACACAGATCCCTGCGGCACTCCATAGTTTGCCGAAGTAATGAATGATTTCATTGCTTAATTTTGTAAGCAATGAAAGTTTGAACCACTGATGTCACATGGACTATTTAATCATGTCCTTACAACCTTTCGTGGTAGTTCCATTACTGTCGATGGAGGGTCAGAAAGTGCTCGGATTTCATAAAAATATCTTAAATTTGTATTGTGAGGATGAACTAAGGTCTTATGGCTTTGGAACAAGATGAGGGTGAGTAATAGTGGTGCAAGGATGGCGGTTACATAAACAAAAACCGTTGGGTAATAAAAAAATACATTCTGATAAAATTGCAGGTCTGTCAGGGGCGGAGTGGCAATCGGGAGAGTCGGGACTTTCCCGGTGGGCCGGTAGTGTTTCGAGTCGAAACGCGGCAAACTTGTGTGGAATAATTTTTTGCAAGATAACACTAGTGTTGCCTTGCCTTTGGCAAGCACCACTAACTAGAATTACATTCCTGAAGAAAATATGAAGTGGTGCTTGCAGTGTGCAAAACTCGCCGCTCGTTGCTAGAGTGTGGGTACATTATTGCATACGAGCCAACAATCAAGTCTGTACATGTTCTGGTGCAGAGATATGGCTTATTCATGTTGTTCAGTGGTGTGCTAGGCGGTTGCTAGGGTGTTTTGGGTGGTTGCTAGGGTATTCGGGTGGTTGCTAGGCGGTTGGCTAGGGCATTGCTAGGGTTGTTCTGGGTGGTTGCTAGCGGTTGCTAGGGTGTTTATGGGTGGTTGCTATGGTGTTTACTAGGTAGTTGGTAGTGGTCACAGATGGTTTCTATGAAGTTTTTATAGAGTTATTAGCATGTTCTACACTGATTTAACACGTAACTAATCACTATAGCATGTAGCTATTCACTGCTAGCATATGTAGCATGCTGAAGTGCTGTTTGCTAGCATGAGTCAAAAGAGCCAACCCCAATGTCTCTACGATGTTCTGATGCAGAGATATATGTCTTGCTAAATGGTTGCTAGGTACTCTGTTTAGTTGCTAGGGAGTGGCTTGGCAGCTGCCAATGATGAATCTCCAAAGGCTGCTTGTCAGTGTAAATGATATAAATGTGAATGATGTTTTCTCTATTGTTTCACTTTTTTTCATGTTTCACTTTTCCAAGCCAACTTAATAATAAGTTTAAATAGATTTCAGTAAGTTGGCTTTTCCAAGCCAACTAATAAATAATGATTCAATGATGGAGGGCATCTTTCAAGATCAGCTCATGCACTTGATTAAATTCCTCACTCTCATCAAATTAGCCATTAATGACTTGGTAGGAGAAAAATACCCAACAATTTACATGGTGTTACTGTAAGCCCGAGTTTGGAGATCCACATTACATAGTCCTTCTCCGTGCTCGCGATTTTTGTTCACTATAAAACATGGAAACCTCTACAGAAATCAGTCAGAAAAGGAAATAATTAATTTTGTGTCTTACGTTATCTTTGGTGATTTTGCAGAGTCTGGATCAGTGGCTGTGTAAGAAACCAATTCAGTACCAACTGGTGTTTCTTCAGGTTTGACGATAATCTTCTCTTTTGGATTAAACTCAGGAGGTTCATTTACATCTTCTACATTCACTGTGACCGTGGCAGTAGAAGTGGACAAAGAACCAACAAATGGATCATCGTTCTCAACAATCAGAGACAAAACATACTGCTTGGTCTTCTCGAAGTCCAGAGGCTAAATGGAAAAGAAAGTGTATTTTACAAAGGTATGTCATCACAACCAACTGTCTGGGCAAACATAGGAGCAACACACAGTACCTTTACAGTGGTGACGATGCCCTCCAGCTGGCTGGGTCCAGTACTGACATTGAAAAACCCACCCTTGTCACCACTAACAATCTTATAATTGGTTGACCAGGCCGGTGATCCAACTTCATCTCCATCAGAAACTGTAAGTTTGGTCACTACATGGCCTACTTTATTCTCTGGGACAGATACGACGTGCTAAAATATATGTATGGTGTGTGTATATAAGAATTAATTAGTTCAAACTCCTATAACTGGTAGTGGAAAACAATTTTAAATACATAAATATACATTACCGAAGTTTGCTCAAACTGAGGAGCGTTATCATTGCTGTCAGTAATTGTAATAACAGCTGTGCCAGTGGTTGACCAACCGTTTCCTTCCATGTCAGCAGCCACAATTAACAAAGTATATCTGGGCCATTGCTGAAAAGAAACATAGCTGATAAGTTTATTTACATTAAGTCATTTTATTACCACTTTGAGATTCATCAAATGTCACTTCTCACCTTTCTGTCCATGCCTGTTTCTCGCACATGCATAGCTCCAGATAAACTGTTAATATCAAACATGTTTGGTTTTGGAAATGGCGGCTCTTGACTGACAACTGCGTAGTGGACTATACCATTTTGCGTTTTTGGGTCATCTGCATCAGTGGCTGTGATTGTCATAAACTCATCACCTTGATGAGAAAATAAAGACTGATTAGATCAGGGTTCTCCAAACTCGGTCCTGGAGGGCTGCTGTCTTGCAGAGTTTAGATCCAACCCTGATCAAAGACACCTGAGCAAGCTAATTATGGGTTATTCAGGATGCAATTTTTTTTTTTTTTGCAGGGTGGTAAGGGCAGACTCATTAATATTCATTGGGGAACTGATCCGAGATTGGTTCGCCGTGACATCACTCAGATTGACATGGCAGGTCAAGACGGTGTCCCCGCAAAGATGCCGAAGTTCGCGAACAGTCTCCACACAAATCTCCCGGATTTGGAAAAACCAAATGTTGACAGGTATGCCTTACCTTCGTGAAAGTGTCTGTTGTCACGAAGAAGACAATGTCTGTTTTCTCTATCACCACTCTGAGTGATGCGTCATGGCGAGCCAATCGCAGATCAGCTCCCCAATGAATATTAATGAGTCTGCCCCTACCACCCTGCAAAAAAAAAATGCCTTCAGGATCACTAAAAACTCACATGTAGGTGTGTTTGATCAGAGTTGGAGCTAAACTCTGCAGGACAGCGGCCCTCCAGGACCGAGTTTGGGGAACCCTGAATTAGATGGTAAAAGCTGCAGAGGCACTTGAAGGAAGAAAAAATCAGCTAAAAGCCATTTTACTGAGAAAATGCACCATACACCTACCTTTTTCAGCAGCTTCAGGAACATGTCCATTAAAAGGATTTTGAGTAAACACAGGCCTATTATCATTTTGGTCAATCACATTGATGAGAATTTTCATTGGCCTTTCTACTGCATCAACATCAAGTCCTTCAGCATGAGCTACAAGCTAAAAAAAATGAGAAGACATTTGAACATGTTAAGTAATGGCAAATAATGAATGGGTTTCTTTAAAGTGTTTTAGTCCATGCATGTCTATTAACTTTAGGGGCTTTCACACAACGTAGTTCAACTTCAGGACGCTGCGATCGGAGCGGTTTTTGTTGTCTGCTGTGGGTTTCGTGATAACAGAATGTGTTACATATTGCAGCTGAGAATAGAACAACACTGCAGACAACATGTAAATACCATTATCACCATTTTCTATCTTTGTTGATTAAATGTGTTTACATGGCATTTTTAAAATACTAGGTAGTCTGTGTTTCATGTGTGTTTGGCCAATTGCATCTCTGATAGTTCCTACATTTGTTTTAGACCCTACTCTGAAGTAGGAGCTAATTTAGTTCCCTCAAATCTCCCTGGAACTAGAACAGTTCCAAGGTCCTGCGATGCAAACACACCAAAAAGCGAGTACTTCTGCCAATAGTTCTAGGAACTATGAAAAAGTTCCTCTTGTGTGAAAGCCCCTTGAGACACTGGCACTCAAGGGTAGTCCTCAAGATTAATAATCTTTAGTAGATATAGACATTTACAAATACAAAAAAACTGTTTCAAGCCATTTCATCTGATTAAATGAGGAGTTTTCAAAGAATTAAGAATGATCAGACAGTTTAGTGCTAAAATACACCAAGAACTAAATGTTGATTTTTAACGTTATGAGACTAAAATCAACTCACTCTGTATGAATCTTTTTGTTCTCTGTTGAGTGGCTGACTGACAAAGAGATTCCCTGATAATCTTTCAACATAGAAAATCTTCTTTAGGTCCTGATCTGCCCCTTCACCTGTGATGCTGTATACCATTTGAGTTTCCTTGGCAAAGTCTGACATTATCTAAACACAGTAAGAGAAAGTCAATGACAGACAGAGGTTCTCTCTCTCTCTTACCTCTAATTCTGAACAGTTCTTTCATAATCTCCACTCACCTTGCCCAGCTTCATTGGGAATGGACCTCTGCTATTCTCAAGTATATGGAATGTAGGAATATGCCAATCTCTCTTTGCTCCAGTTAAAGACTTTTGAAAAGTCAGAACATGATCAGAGGGCTAATTTAAAAATATTAGTAAAATTTGTTAGTAGAATACATGGAATGATAAACCATTTTCGTTTATAATTAAAGACAGTGCAGTTTGTGTAGTAGTAAATATGAAAAAGAACATTTGCTTATTTCTGTGTGTGACCAAGGCAACTCAAAACTTTTGAACATCAAAATGTTTATTAAAACTAATGATATAAGGCTGTGCAAATAATCGAATACGATTATTAAACACATCTTGCCAGTAAAGCCAGTTCTGTGATTAGTAGTTAATCTCAATCACGTGCTTTCAAATGGAGCAGCATTTACTACCAGGGGTGTGGACTTGAGTCACATCGACTCAGACTCGAGTCCCAAATTTGATGACTTGGCACTCGACTCGACAAAATTAAAGAAGACTTGAGACTCGACTTAGACTTTAACAGCAATGACTCGAGACTTGACTTGGACTTGAGGCCTGTGATTTGGAAAGACTTTATGATCAGATCAGCGCAGTTATCACTCTAGACGACTGCAGCATGCTTGCGCTTGACTGAAAATAAGCCAGAGACTGCGTTCATGGAGCGCTTGATATACAGTAGCCTATATGCTAGTATGAATTAATAGAGTAATAGCATACCTTCAGACAATAGAACCGAGATAAGGAAAAAAAAGATGACATAATTCGTCCAGTCTGCTCATGAAAAGCGCCGCCCAGCAGACTCACGAAGCGGGCGTGAGAAACGCAGCCTCATGATTATACAATTTCTTACATTTATCTCACCTTAATGTTTGATCACTCATTGTGTTTTTACAATGGGGAAATTTGTTAACCATTCTAATTAGAGAACACTCTATTTCAGATTTTACTAGTACCAATTCAGATTAGTGAGTTCTAATTCAATTCGTAAGGGCCTTTTACACCAAGCACGATTAAGCCAAGCGAACGTACAACGCAATGACGCTCTTGACTCGAAACAATTGTTCTTGTTATCATTGTTGTCTGAGAACAGATTTATTCTTACAAGTTCTTTATATAGATTATAATGCGATCTGAAGAGCTTGGAACAGCGTACAGAGCAGGCACGTACACAGGTAAGGGCTCAACCTGTGCAGAGCACATGCCCTTTTTGCCTTCACACTCTAAAGTGCCTTTTTTTGGTGTTTTTCTTTTTCTTTTTTTTCTTTTTATAAATCAATGCTATTGGTCACACTTTACGTCTGTCAGTCTGTTTTACAAATGTTTAGCCAATGAAAGATAACTGATAACTCCGCCCCCTCTATCGTCGTGACTGAATCAATTAACTGAAGCTCCGCAGCAGCCGAAGAGCAGACAGACAGACAGCAGCTGAACGAAGTTTCTGCAAGGGTAAACAAAGATCTTGTTGTTTGAATAAGTACTAAACACTATGTCTAAAAAGGCTAATTTTTTATTTATTTGATATCTGACTGAGACATGCGGGACCTGAGAGAGAAGTCTAGCATTTGCCATCTATTCATAGCCAATACATAGCCTACACTTAAATAGCCTGTGCATACAGTAGCATAGCATTTTACTGTCTATGGTATTTCATCATAAGATTTTGGCCAAATGTATTTTGCTACAACAGGAAAAACTGAGCGCCCAAAAAAACTGAAACTAGTTTGTAACATGTTGTTGAAAATGTAATGTGGCGCCGTTTTAATGACGGACATGTGTGCACATTTGCACACATTCGCCACGCCTGTTAAAAATCCCGTAACTGCATTTGAGTTTGACTTTTGTAAAATGTTGACAATATATTGATAAGTAATACAACAACATATCATTTGTTTTTTTTACCATCAGAAAATGATAATCACAAGCACAGGTGCGCCCCTGCGCTGTTTCGTACGTAGGCCTACTGGAACTTACTCAAAGCGACTGACTGAGTGATCCTCGTCACCTAGGTAACATATATTTCTAAGAAATTTCTTCTTTGATTTATGATGACGTTATGGCAATAATATTACATTATGGTTAATTCAAGGGTGTTAATATGCACGTATTCACTATCTAGCTAAACATGTTTTTCTTAGGGCTTTAATATATTATCTATATTATTATGGTTGTTATTAATAGTAAATAAATCTAAAGCTTTTGAGACTATTATTTTTTGTTATTGAATTTGTCATGAAGACGTGACCATTTCTTTCTTTTATGTAATTTTACTAAATAATCTTAAAGGAACACTCCACCGTTTTTTTAAATTGGGGTTATTCACCGTCTCCCCTACATTTAGATAGGTGGGCAAATGCATTTTTGTCTCAGTGCATGCATTGTCTTAGTCTGGCAGCGCCGCCGCTAGCTTAGCTTAGCATAATGAATGGAATCCTATGTTGTCAGGTAGCATGTCGTGAGAAAAAGTAATAAAAAAAAAACGAATTAATTCTTGTGGCCTGCTTATTCACAACGAGTACAAATAGCAGTGCAGATTAAGTCTAGGCGATTTCCTAGCCAGATATTGACTTGGGACTATATTGGGGGGGAAGCACAGGCGAAGCACTGCTACCTGGGCGCAGAGATATCACGCAACACCTGAAATAAAGCTCATAGATATCATATATAGATAGACGCCCTATCGGCCGCTACAGCCTATTGGCACGAACGAGCCGTGGGGCCGCCATCTTAAGCCCTATTCGCACGGGATTAGTACTATATGGGGACCTCGTGTGATTTAGAAATTACCCCCCCCCCCCCCCACATCTGAATTTCGTGTGGCGCATTGGCACGGGATAACCGAAGCCTGTGATTTTACTCAAATTTACAGACTTATCTCCCAGATGACGTCGAGGCTATTGCTTGGAAATGTCTTGCTGTTATTATAGGTCTATCTGTATGATATATCATAAACAGAAGAATGTTCCTTACCGGATGCTGCTATACATGTCATTCATCTCCATCTAATCATTCTTTTTGTTTTTGCTCTTCTGATGATTTTCAGCTTTCTCTTTCTGCAAATTGTAGTTGTATGGTGTATAGCGATATGACCCAGCACCCAAAATACCCAAAATACTATCAAAACACTCCAGCGCAGCCTCCATTCTTCGCGAAAGATGGATAAAAAGGCGCGCATGAAACAAAAACCTTGAAAAAATCATATACGATCCGCCAAATCGCAGAGATGCCGATTCGCACGGGACTAATATTATCACAGGACCTCTGTGTTCGGCGAAATATGGTAGGTAATTTGCGGGGAATTATTACTTTACAAATTACAGACATGGCCGATTCGCATGGAATTAAGATCACAGACAACCTCCGCAATTATTACAAATGACTAGAGGTCCCCATATATTACTAATCCTGTGCGAATAGGGCTTTAGAACGGTCTCCCGCTCCGCTCAGTGTAATCTGTTTGGAAGGTGATATGAGCAATCAGCGCATTTAATTAATCATATCTCACTGAATACCAAATGATTTTCACGCAGTTTTTTTTGCTGCAAAGGTCATACATGTAGCTATGATACAGGACACATGGGATATTTTATTCACAAAATTAGGGATGCACCGATCCGATATTCAGTATCGGTATTGGTTCCGATACTGCCATTTTTGCCGGATCGGGGATCGGTCAGAAAAGGCCGATCCAAATCCGATATTGTGCGTATATTATTCTGTGTTATTTTTAAGCCCAACAAAAGGCACAAAAACATTATAAAGCACCATAAAGTTTTCGTGTACTATATTATAAGTGTTCTGAAGCCATTGTATATTATAATGTGAGAAAGAAATGAATATTTAAGTCATCAAATTCAAGATCATGTAAACTTTTCCCTCTGCTGCGGCTGTCAATTATTCTTCATTCAGCATTCAAACAGCGCGTCGCGTTCGGTTACGACAGTCAACACGATGAAACTCTCCAAGATGATCCAATGTTACTATTATTATAGTTGATCTGTAGATAAAGGTCTATGGTTTCGAATAAAACAACTTTATCTTGCTGGACTTTACTGCTGTAACTTAATCATGTTACTTTCTACCGGGTGTCTGTTAGATCACAACACGAGAGTCAGAGCACTATAACTGTTCTTCACGCGCACAGTAACTGAAATTTAAAACTGTTAAAAGAAAAAGCTCAATAAACTATTGCATAGATAATTACTGTATAATACACTACGCATCAATATGTATTTCCTTTGTTCTTTGAACTTTTCTATGCGGATTTGAAGCGCTGTGCGCTGTGACTCCATGTTGCTTCAAGCGCATCATTCTCCGCTCGGGATGCGCTTAAGCGCTGTGTGCCGCACTGTATTTGTCAGGATACAGGCAAGGAGACAGAGGTAAGTGAATCCAAACACAGCTTTATTGAACGTGACACAAGTGCATAGGTGAGTATTCTCAGAGTTCAGGTGCAGATGCGGTGAGGGTCTCTACGTGCGGGGCAGACAACAGGTGAGCAGGTCCTCTTCAGGTTAATTGGATGTCAAGCGGTCACAGATCTTTCATACTTGTCTTTTCTCTTTCAGGAGTTGTCATGGATGCGACAACTCGGCGTGAACACAGGGACTCAGGAAGATACAGGATTCCAGGGAACAGGGATCCAGACAGGGCATTCAGGAAACAAGGACTCGGATAGGGTGTCTGAAGACAGTGGAACAGGAATGCAGAGGTTAGTAATTCACAGGTGAGTATACGTTACTTGGGTGGAGATGACGAGGAAATAGGCTTTGGTAGACAGCGGGAAATGGTCTGTTCCTGTTGGAGGCTTGACGGTGAATGAAGCTGTGGTGAGTGTTTTTATGCAGAGGCTTATTGATTGTGAACAGGTGCAGGTGATTAGTATTCTGGGGAGAGTGATCATTGTGTGGTGAAGGATGTGGTGTCTGATTGGTTCCTGACATTACCCCCCCCTCCAGAGTCCGCGCCAGCGGACCTTGGACCCCGACGTCGTGGTGGTCTACCTCTGGGCCGTGGTGCAGGTTTGTCAGGATATTGAGCGTGAAATTCTCGGAGCAGATTGGGATCAAGGACGTCGTTCCGGGGTACCCAACATCTTTCCTCAGGTCCATACCCCTCCCAATCTATCAGATATTCAATCCGACCACCTCGACGTCGGGAGTCCAATATTTCCTTTATCAAATAGATGGGTTCTGGTTCAATAGGCGGTATCGGGGGGTTATCCTCAGGGATCGGTTCCGTGGCTGAGTTGGGTACAGGTGGGTGGTGAGGTTTCAGGAGGGAGACGTGAAACGTGGGATGGATTCGATGTTCTGGAGGTAGGCGGAGTTGGTAGGTGACTGGGTTTACTTGTCTTACGATGGGGAATGGTCCGATGTATCTGGGGTTGAGTTTGCGGCAAGGTTGACGTAGACGGATGTCTTTAGTGGAGAGCCAGACTAACTGTCCGGGTTGATACTCAGGAGTTTGACGGCGGTGAGCATCTGCAAAATGCCATTGGCGATTCACTGCTTGCTGAAGGTGATGATGGGCTTGATTCCACACTTCTTTGCTCTCTTGAAACCATTTGTTTACTGCTGGTACTTCTGAGGGTTCGCCGGACCATGGAAACAATGGAGGTTGGTAACCCAACACACACTGGAAAGGGGTTAGTTGCGTGGATGACTGTCTGAGGGAATTTTGTGCGTACTCTGCCCAGATGAGATAACGACTCCAGATGTTTTGGTTGGAGTGGCAGAAGGTACGCAGGAAACGTCCAACATCTTGGATCTTCCGTTCGGTTTGGCCATTTGTTTGGGGATGGTACCCTGATGATAGGTTTACGGTCACGTTCATGAGAGTGAAAAAGGCCCGCCAAACTCGGGAGATAAATTGGGGTCCCCTGTCAGACACGATGTCCTCTGGGATGCCATAGTTCCGAAACACATGCTCCATCAGAAGCTCAGCAGTGACGAAGGCCGTAGGGAGTCCCTTCAGAGGGATTAGTCTGCATGCTTTGGAGAACCGATCGATGGCGACAAGGATACAGGTGTTTCTGTCGGAGGCTGGTAGATCCGTAACGAAATCTACCCCAATGTGGGACCAGGGCCTATGTGGGACTGGGAGCGGTACTAATTTACCCACAGGGAGATTCCTGGGGACTTTGGACATGGCACAGGGGATACAACCTTGTATGAACGTGGTGATGTCTTGTTGCATATTGGGCCACCAGTACTTGAGTTGGAGAGTTGTGGACGTTTTGCTTATGCCGGGATGACCTGTGCCTACGGAGGAGTGAGCAGAAGCAATGAGAGAGTTGCGGAAGTCCTCTGGGACGTAAATCTTCTCGGGGGGGACATCCTGGAACTCGAGGTTGTTGTCGTGACAGTTCCAATAATTGCTCGTTGATTTCCCACTGGATGGGGTTGACAAACAACTTCTCGGGCAGGATGGTCTCAGGTTCCTCCATCGGGATTTCTGGGGCATGGATGCGAGAGAGGGCATCCGCTCTAGTATTTTTGGAGCCTGGGCGATATGAAATCTTGAAATGGAACCGGGTGAAAAACAATGCCCATCGGGCCTGACGTGGATTCAGTCTCTTCGCATCTCTCAGGTACTGAAGGTTCTTATGATCCGTTAGTACTAGGAATGGATGTTTCTCCCCCTCTAACCAATGCCTCCATTCCTCCAAGGCAAGCTTCACAGCCAAAAGCTCCCGGTTTCCAATGTCGTAGTTGATCTCTGCCGTAGATAATTTCTTGGAAAAGAACGCGCAAGGTATGGTCTTGGAGGGTGAGTCCGAGTACTGGGACAGAATTCCTCCCACCCCGGTAGTGGAGGCATCGACTTCCACCACAAATACCTTCTCTGGATCTGGATGGTGGAGCAAGGGTGCAGTGGTGAAAGCGGCCTTGAGGGAGTTAAAACCATGCTCTGCTTCTGGGGTCCAAAGTAACACCTTCGGTTTTCCCTTTAACAGGGAGGTCAGAGGAGCTGTCAAAAAACTGTATCGGTGTATGAACCGTCGGTAAAAATTTGCAAAGCCGAGGAACCTCTGGAGCTCTTTCACCGACTATGGAGTGGGCCAGGACGTGATGGCTTCGGTCTTTCGCTTATCCATTTCTACACCTCTTTCACTGAGTTGGTATCCCAGGAATTCGACATTAGTCTGGTGAAACGTACACTTCTCTGCCTTTAGAAACAAGGTGAACTCTCTGAGTCTTTGGAGTACCAGGGCCACATGATGTTGGTGTTCAACAGGGTTCTTGGAATAAATCAGAATATCATCAATATACACCAACACAAATTGCCCCAGGTAGTCTCGGAGTACCTCGTCCATGAAACTCTGGAACACGGAGGGAGCGTTTACCAACCCATACGGCATGACCAGGTATTCATAGTCCCCTGCGGGCGTGATGAAAGCAGTTTTCCACTCATCCCCTTCTCTGATTCTGACCAGATTGTATGCACTCCTCAGATCCAATTTGGTGAAGATCTTGGCTTCTCTGAGCTGTTCGAGGGCTGCTGGGATGAGAGGTAGTGGGTAACTGAATTTGACAGTGATTTGGTTCAGGGCTCTGTAATCGATACAAGGTCTTAACCCTCCATCCTTTTTGGCAACAAAAAAGAAACTAGCGGCAGCAGGGGATGTAGAGGGACGAATGTAACCCTGTTGTTACGCTTCCTCGATGTATTTCCGCATAGATTCTTGCTCAGGAATGGAGAGTGAGTAGATTTTCCCCTTAGGAATCGATGCATCGTGGACCAGGTCAATGGCGCAATCCCATGGTCTATGAGGTGGCAAGTTGGAGGCAGTAACAGGGTTAAATATGTCAGAGAACGAGGAATAACAAGAGGGAATATTTGTGGACAGATTCTCCGTGGGGCTCTCGATGGAGGTGGAACTCACAGTGAGCACTTTCTTGGGTTCCGCAGCTGGTGGAGCAGAGTGTGCGCTTTTCTTAAGCGAGCAATGACATCCCCAACTGATTATCTTGCCGGACTGCCAATTTATGGTAGGTTGGTGACGAATTAGCCATGGACGGCCGAGAATGATGTCTGTTTGACTATTTTGAAGAATGAAAGGTTCGAACATTTCATGGTGAAGCTCTTCAATAGACAACTGGATGGGTGTTATTTGAGATGTCACATACCCCTTGTTAATGGGCTCGCCGGTCACTGCATGGATGGAATATGGCTTGGGAATGTCGACCTTCCTGAGGTTAAGTTTCTTGCTGAGCCGCCCTGATATGAAGTTCCCCGCTGATCCGGAATCGACGATGGCTGTTGCAGATACATGGGAATTTAGGATTTTCAAGGTTACAGAGATAGTGAGCGGTGTCGATACATCGTGGTGATCCAGAACGGAGCTTACCGTCATCTGAGGTGGTCGAATGGGACATGCAAATCGAAAATGACCTTTACCACCACAGTACAGACATAACTTAATTTCTCTGCGACGAGAGCGTTCAGCTTGGGTGAGTCGGTGAGTATCGACTTGCATTTCCTCAGGGGTTTTTGCCCGACACGAGAAAGTCGGGCATCTCGATAGCAGCTCTGAGATTGTTGATGAACACGGAGAGTTTGCTGTATGAATTTCTCTAGCCCCAGGTTATCATCATAGATCGCCATTTGGAGACGAAGTGCAGGATTTAGTCCGCCGCGATAAACAGCCAAGAGAGCCTTCTCGTTCCAACCGCTCACTGAAGCCAGAGTCCGGAATTCAATGGAATACTCTGAAACGGGTCTTTTGTCCTGACGAAGTTGCATTAACTTATCACTGATGGTGGAATCACTGACTGGTTGGCCGAAAACTTCCTTGAAATGATTTATGAAATTTTGTAGTGACCTGGTAACCTCAGTCTCCTGTGCCCACAGCGATTCAGCCCATCTCAATGCTGTTCCAGATAACTGCTGGATGATGAAAGAGATTCGTGAACGATCTGTGGGGAATTGATGAGGTTGCTGGTCAAAGATGAGCGAACACTGCAACAGGAAGCCATTGCAATCCTCCGCCCGGCCTGAGAAGGGCGCTGGTCGGGAAGCGGGGCTAGCAATGCATACTAGCGTGGAAGTGAGGTTCGCGGAAGTGGCGGTGGGCTGAGGAAGCGAGCTCGCCGCATCGATTGGCGGTTGTGTTGGATCCATAGCGGTAGTTGGTCAAGCCTTCTGTCAGGATACAGGCAAGGAGACAGAGGTAAGTGAATCCAAACACAGCTTTATTGAACGTGACACAAGTGCATAGGTGAGTATTCTCAGAGTTCAGGTGCAGATGCGGTGAGGGTCTCTACGTGCGGGGCAGACAACAGGTGAGCAGGTCCTCTTCAGGTTAATTGGATGTCAAGCGGTCACAGATCTTTCATACTTGTCTTTTCTCTTTCAGGTGTTGTCGTGGATGCGACAACTCGGCGTGAACACAGGGACTCAGGAAGATACAGGATTCCAGGGAACAGGGATCCAAACAGGGCATTCAGGAAACAAGGACTCGGATAGGGTGTCTGAAGACAGTGGAACAGGAATGCAGAGGTTAGTAATTCACAGGTGAGTATACGTTACTTGGGTGGAGATGACGAGGAAATAGGCTTTGGTAGACAGCGGGAAATGGTCTGTTCCTGTTGGAGGCTTGACGGTGAATGAAGCTGTGGTGAGTGTTTTTATGCAGAGGCTTATTGATTGTGAACAGGTGCAGGTGATTAGTATTCTGGGGAGAGTGATCGTTGTGTGGTGAAGGATGTGGTGTCTGATTGGTTCCTGACAGTATTAGAGCCTTTCATATCATTATACAGTGACGCAATGAAACATTATTAATCGCTTTTCTTGTTCTGTCCTATCTATCATATGTTGCTGTCTCATTAAACAGCTGTGCTATACATTTAAAACATGTCTCAATTTTATAGTAGGCTATAAATAATTGATCTTATTGATTTTTGTTATCTTGTTTTTCATGAATGTATTTTACAACAATACAAAGAGCAATGTGTAGCGTTTTACCAGATTTAGTATTACACTTATTGTCTCTTATTTGATCCCCACTAAATGTTTTTTTCACAAAATGTTCAGATTTTATACAATTACTGTACTCTCGTGATTTTTCTAGATTAAATTTAACTGCTGAATTATCCACTAATCTAGTTTATAATAGCATTTTTGTCATAGATTATGATCATATATTTTTTTATTTGTTGTTTTTCTTTATAATGAAGTCTGTATTAAGTAGATTGTGTTTAACACACAAAAGAGTGATTATCAGTTCAACACACAGAGTTATAGATATTCTACTTGATAAAAAAAAAAAAACTGCGCTGGTATCGGATCGGATCGGATCGATTCTGAAAAAAGTGGTATTGGTGCATCCCTACACAAAATACAACCAATAGTACGGTTATGTTAAATCTTAAATCTTATTAGTGAAAAGTAATTCCCGAGCGATAGTCCGCCGATTTGAGCAGGAATATGCTGCACAGTGCTCTGGCATCTACTGCTGCTATGCAACACAATAAGAATATGACCGGTTAAAGATGCGGCCGGATTTCTCAGTGCCCAGAGGCCAATAGGGCATCTAGCCTCTGTATGATATCTATGATAAACCTTGCCACAAAGAACGGCAAAAGTAATGACTATGCATGAAACATTTGAATTGTTTATTAATAAACTAGTGTTTTCTATGTCAGTGGCTGCAAAAATAAAGTTGACGATGCAGTAGGGCTGCTCGATTATGGAAAAAATCATAATCACGATTAATTTGGTCAGAATTGAAATCACGATTATGTAACACGATTATTTCACATAAAAAAAACAGGGCGTTATTTAACTTTATAAAGGACAATTTTTTAAACCTTACTAAATATGTGTTATCTGCATGTTAAATTCTTACATTTGATCTAATTCAGTTTTAATAAAAAGTGCTGTTATCAATCAAATTAATTAATTTACATGGCAAAATTACAACTGTACTAAATTATTTTATGAGATTAATGTTTAAACCAATAAAAAAATCAAATCAATGATACCTTTAAACAATAAATCAATAGGTGGTGGCAAGTGACCATCTTAATAAATGAATCGAGTCATTCATTAAACCGATTCTTTCAAAATAATGAATCATAACAAAACACAGCGCTTAGTGTTGCTTTTCTTTTGTAACTATTTTCGTTGGTGAAATAGAACAAGCCAGTCAATATTGCGTCTAAAATATAAGTTAATACAAATAAACTATAGGCTACTTGTTTATTAAACTATAAATTCAATGTAATTGCAATTGTGATATTAGAACAGCTACTTAGTTATGTTATGTTACTTAACTATATCATATAGAGGGTATGCATGTGACGTCACCGTTGGCCGGAGTGACTGCGGTTACGCCCACAAGTGGCAAAAACACTGAGCGGCAGCATTGGTTTTCAGTGTGAATGCTGCGGAAAAACACACAAAACACGTCTAAAACGGGAAAGAGCTTTGAGACTGACTGTACAACTAGATTTGACAAGAAATATGAGGTATATTTTTACAGACTACCTAAAGCTACAGAACAGAGAAGCAAATAGATCGCTGCAATTCATAGAAACAACTGGATTCCAGGCAGCGAAAGGTGGATTTGCAGTTATCATTTTTGTGTCAATATGCTGAATTTAGTGGTAAAATCATTCTCTATATATTGTATTGTTATATATTGCAGTGACAACTCATCAATCAAATATTTACCACTGTATATTCTGTATAATTTGACATTTTTAAATAAACACTGACAAAAAAATACACAAGTTTTAAGTCTAGACGATATGATGATATATATAACATTGATATAAGTGATCACCTGGATTTAGACCTGCCTATATTGTATTTATATAAAGCGTTCACAGGCAAATTTGCTGTATGTACTTACCCGGTGTCAAAATCAGGCACATATAAATGTCAGGAAACACGATTCCTGGCTGAATGTCAATATCCATGGATCACTGGATCTTTAGTAAGTTGTAAGGAACACTATATTGAGTCCAATCTTTAGTTTAAACTGATAATCGTTTGTTTTACTTGCGTTTTCGCAGTTTCCCCTATTAAATCCAGTCACGCAGCAGCTCTTCTGCCACTCAGTCCGGCTGAGGGGGCGTGTTCCGGCGGGAAAGTGACGTTATTGCATTCCCTCTATATTATAAATAAAAAAAACTCAAACTTTACCTCCGTATGTTTCTTCTGTGAGTTTGTGTGTGCTGTTTTTTAAGTCTCAGACAGGCAGCGCAGCTTCCAGAAATACACTATCCATTATCAATCGCTCTTTACACTGACTGTATAAGATCAAAGCCATTCGCGCGTTTCGATCGGTCGGGCAAGTAAAACTGTCTTTCACTTGAAACTTTTTAAAAAAATCAACTTTTCCCAGACAAGCAGACAAGTGTTAATGTCGAGCCCGGTGTTCATCGCGATGTGTTTCGTGCTGTAAAGCGGCACAGATGATCAGGTCTTGTGCGCTCGCGCTGCAGTGGTCGAGCAGAGAAAGATCGCGACAGCTCGAGATGGTCTCACTCCAGTAGATATTAAATTAGCCAATTGTTCTTGTGAAGTTTATTGTGCTTGCAATTTATGACTGTATAGGCTGAGAGAGTTTATGGCTTCGGGAGGGGCGGATATGCGCGTGTCATTCAGAACACGAGACAAAATTTATAGTGTTCTTTCAAAACAGAACGTGGCAAAATAATCGTTTTTACTCGATTTTACTATTTTGGAGATCGTTGGGAACCAAAATCGAAATAGAAATTCGATTAATTGCACAGCCCTACGATGCAGACTCGCCGTCTTCGCAGTAGGCTAGTGAACGCGCCTAGAGAGAAATGCACACATATGAATTAGCCTAAGCAGAGAGTAGCCAATATCGTTGAGTTTGTAATTGTTTTGTTTAAAAGTAGACATTTCAAGCGTTCTATATACTTCGCAAGTCTGTGAGACAAGTACACTGAGTTTTGGTTCATAAATGAGACGCGCTCCAGGTCACGCGCCGGCGCCATGTCCTGATTATATTCTACTATATTTGCTTCTTATTTATTAATACAGGCAAGTTTGTTGATGAAACATTGATTAAAATGAAGATACAATTTATACAAAACGAAATTCACTTTAAAGAAATGCTTTCTACAAAAACAAAACTTATATAAGTGGTCAAAATCATGTCTGACCCATTCCAAATATTTTCCTACATTGGTCATCTTATGATCCTATCTTACTCATCTCATGCGGTTCCCTTTTCATATAATCAACATAGACAAATTTAAAAAATAACATTATATTATTTAAACATAAATATGAAACGTATGTTTAAGTTTTTTAACTTATATTTAAGCGTCACACCGCTCCGCTTTGCTCACATGCTCTGGTGTGTAGCCTATCCACAAGTTTCCTACGTCCCATGAGGCCTTGCGTCAAAAGTGGGCGCGTCTTCCGGTTCGAAGTAAACAAGCGAGACGTGACACTCATTTATTGATTCGACTATCGATTAATCATTAATATTTATAATAAAATTTATTATTTAATTTGTTTAACTTTTGTAAAATAAAAAATGCAATGAAAATACAAAAATACAGCGTGTTTTTCCACGATGAGTTCTTTATTACAAGAAGATCAACTTGTGGCAGATCAAACTGGATGTTCGGTTATGGCTAAACTTGAAGTAAGAGCTGCGGTGCTCCGGAACCTGCAGCTGCGAGCCGGCGTTTCTTTAAACAGCGACCCTCGTTTGTTCCTAAATAATAATAAAAAAGAATCATGTTAAATAAAACCGAAAGCGCGATATTCAGATCCACGAACGCGGTCGCGATCAGGCAAGGCAGAATCCCGATACACCCTTCCAACTCCCAGAGATATCCTTCCCGTCCAGATCCAATATAGCTACCATAACTTTACTATTTGTATTATTTGAAGTTAACATTATAAAATTCGTAGACCTACACCACAAAACTAGTTAAATTATTTAAAATTGGGCGATTCCAGGGTTGTGGACGTGACATTTGCAGTCAAAACCTGAATTATAAATTCTCAGAAAATGCATTTAGGCTATTGAAACCTCTGTTTATATATCATACTCCATTAATAAAGGAGTCCAGACATTAGCAAAATATAACACATGCATTTTATATTTAATATGAGGGAAATACACATGAGGGGCGTGACACAAAAACATCTTTAACATTTAGAAAGCTCTAAGCCTTTATTTAAAGTTAATTCGTTTTTTATTAATTGTATTAGTGTTGGGCGATATGCTCTATTTTCATAACGGCCTATCGTTAGCCTGTGAGATCGCCGATACACGATATTATCGTGAGGGGGTGGGGCTTATTTATTTGATTATATTTACTCATTAATTTGCCCGTTTAGTTACTTTGTTTGGTAACACTTTACGGTAAGGGTACATGAATTATCATGAATTCAGGTATAAATTCATGAATGAATTAGGCATTAATTCATGCATTAATATCTCATGAATCATCAGGAACTAACACGAGTTCAACGTTTTTCATTCATGACTTCATGGATGAACAACACCTTAATTAAAACATTAAATAAGATGAGTACATCATCATGAATTATGATTTATTACGCATGATCATGATGTTTTCTTTGTTCACAAAAAAATGTGTCTTTACTATCCATTGTGGATAAAGCTACAGTTATGGTACATGAATCATCATGAACTCATGCATAAAAAAAGCAATAATTCATGCATGCAAGACTACTCTCCAAATTATTAATACAAAAATCCACATTACCTCATGCATGCATACAGGCTAGAACAGTATATCAATTAATGTGAGAACTGTTTTTCTGAATTATGATCTGAGTTTCCAAGCATGTTCATGTCTTCTTCATAGCCTGTAAATGGACAGACCCCAAAATTGGCCAATCACAGCAAATAGCACACAAATTCTGTTAACATTCAAATACAGTCATCATTAACTAAGCATAATCTTTTAATGACTTCATCATGTGTGTGGCCCTCAACTAAAGTGATGACTTGGTCTTTTGAAACACTGATGAACAATGTGTTTTCATTATGATCTGAGTTACCCAGCATGTTCATGTCTTCATAATAGCCTGCAGGTAAATGCAGACCCCAAAATAGACCAATCCCAGCTCATAGCAAATCAATTCTGTTGACATACAGTAGTCATTATCAACTAAGCATTATCTTTTAATGACTTCATCATGTGTGTGGCCCCTCAACTAAAGTGATGACTTGGTCTTTTGAAACACTGATGAACAATGTGTTTTCATTATGATTCGAGTTATCTAGCATGTTCATGTCTCTTCCCAAGTATTGCTGTTGATTTAACTGGTATACTGTTTCAGAATAAACAGCATGGTCTCATTGTTAATACGTAGGTATTAATACGTTATTTTCAAAGATAGAAAACGTACTTTTTTGTACGTTTGGATAGATGCTGAAACGTATAATATGGACATATCTGCAACATTTAAACGTAACATTATTACGATTTTACAGCTACAAAACGTTATTTACGTATATTCCATATCATAAAGATATCTGTATAATTTCCCTTTTACCATGCATTTTATAGATAAATGTAAGATCCCTTAACCCTATTCCCAAACCTAAAACATTTTATACAGAATATAAAAAGGATAAAACGTAATGGACAGAGATGTGTAGAGAAATGGCAGTTTTATTAACAATATAGCATTAAAATATATTTTGAGCCACTAATCCTACCCATAACCATTCCTTAAAACTACGTAACGTTAGACTACAATTATGAAGAAAAACATAACAGACAGACAAGTATAATCACAATAATTTATTTATTTATTGCGAAAATGTCAAAACCGGTACCAAAAGTCGTTCACATGATGATGTGTTGGAGTCGCAGTCCTCTCTAGCAATATTATAATTTTGTATGAGGTACAGAGCAGATTTAAGTTATTTAAGTTAATAATCCATGAAAATGTTAATCCGGCTTCGGTTCGCTCTGTGAAGGCGCGCGCGCTTTTCCATTTCAAATGTACTAGTACACCGTCACCGACTGAAACACGGCATGTCGCAATCTGTGACGAAGCAGGGAAGAGCCAATGAGCGTTTGATATCACTGCCGTAAAACATGACGTAACGCTTCTTGACGGCGCAATTTTTGAATTTGAATTCATCACCGGCGCGGGATTTGACGTTTACGGTCGCTGCTGAGAAATGGAGATGAAGATCACTGGATAAAAGGCTGAATTTGGATCTGTTTCTTGCAAACAACGTATGGATTCTAAAGATTTGGATTACATCAAACTAATAAAATTATAAAATTGATGTCTTTTGTGAATTTATGTTGTGTTTTATAGGAGAAAACGTTTTTTGTGTCTCACAGTAAATAAAAATGGTTAAACGAGTAAAGAAGGTATTTTTAAGGTTTTAAAGTGTTGGCCTATTCTTGTTTAACACCATGCAGGCAAAACGAGCAAAATGTTCATATTTATGAGTATTATATTAATAAATGCGACTGAAAACTTAATTGATAAGACAGTTGAATGCAATAGAGTCGTTTCTGCGTGTATAAAACGTAAATAAATGTACGTATGATAGAACTAACCCAGCTAACATGAGTCCAGCGGTCCAGTGGTGGACCACCGGTGGCAAAGTCGGCGGCCCACTGGCGGACGCCGCCGGCGGATCACTGGCGTTTTGCTCATCGTTATTCTAGCGGACCTCCAGCGGCAGCCGCCGCTTTCCCGACGGTGGTCCACTATCGTGCCGCTGGTTTATAATAAGTGTTTTCTGGCGGACCACGGTCGGTCCACGGTTTATAATCAGTTACTCATGCTAACCAAAATGCCCTTACACTATAATGGATAAAAAATAAGCAATGTACACCAGTCTCAATAGCAGTTGCAAATATATTTTTATTAAATTAATTTTTAGTGGACAGATTAAATTAATACATTTATATTTATCAGATTATTTTACTCAATGTGACTATTAGTAAAGTACATTATAGGATAATTTAAGTATATTTGTAGTACCCTTATGAAAATTAATGGTTTTACCACAGCATTTGCAGTAAAATCATAGTAGCTAACAAAATGAACCATGGTTTCACAACAACCAAGGTTTAAAAACCTATGGTTATTGTGATTGATTACCATAATTTTACAGCAATTATTACAGCAATATTACTAGTTGAACCATGGTTTTGAAAAAAACAAAAAAACATGGTTGGTAGTTTTGCCATAGTAAAACCATATAGTGCTTTTCACAACACAAATCGTTTCAAAGAAGCTTTACAGAAAATGCATGTTCATGGTTACAATCGCAAAATATCCTTTAATCAGCCAGAGGCGACTGCTACTCACTGGAGAGCATCTTCTGGCAACAAAGTAATGTCCATAAGATAATACAAGTCATGAGTTTAAAGTCATGTTCAGTTAAACAGACAAATTTTTGCTATCCTTCAACATTTCAAAAGGGCAAGTTTGCAGATTTTCAACCCGCTATTGTTACAATGTTGGTAATATGTAAATGAACAATGTTTACTCTTTCTCTGAGTTACGTGTACTGAGATATTCCTGTTTATGTGTCAGCAAAACTGTCATGCAAACCTTCCCTTACCTTTCCCGGTTTCACAGAAAAGGCTTAAGTCCCAGACTAAAATGCATGTTAAAACTGTCTCAACTGGAAGCAACTTGCACTGACATATCTTAAAATATTTCAGTGCCATTGTTTTGTCTCAAGATGCACACCAGTAATGTTTTTTTTTTTCTAATTAGATTTTAAAAAGCTACTAAAATATCCTAATTTAACTAAGGCCTAATCCTGGCTTAATCTAAGCCCTGCCTGTGAAACCAATAACATGGTTTCAATATAATTGCCAATGCAATATAAGGTTAATATCTGGCAGTTTTGTATGCCATCTGTATATTCCATCTATAGTTGTCATCATCTGAAGTCTTCAAGAGTGTTGGTGTCATTAGAAGTCTTCACAAGTGAGGTTGGATCCAAACTGGAGCTGCTGTAATCTCCAGTAAACTTGCTGAGCATCCTGAGATAGAAACAGGGAAACAACAGGAGAAAGATTAGCATCTGCTGTCATATTATTTCAGGCAAAAGATGATCATGTGCAGTTTTTACTATTTCATCACATATAACTGTAGTGCAAGATTATGAGATGTGTTAATTGAATGCTTGGATAAAGAGATGTGTCTTTAATCTAGATTTAAATTAGGATTGTGTTAAATAGACCCAACATATGTAAATGGTAGTTTACACTACTGTTCAAAAGTTTGGGTTCAATAGAATTTAAAAAAATAAATATATTCATATTTTTATTCAGCAAGGATGCATTAAATTGACCAGAAGAGAGAGTAAAGATTTCTGTTTCAAATAAATGCTGCTTTTTTCTTTCTATTCATCAAATAATCCTGAAAAACACAAAAAATTAAGCAACACAACTGATTTCAACAATTATTTAAATGTTTTAATATTATTTCACAATATTATTGTTTTTACTGTATTTCTAATTAAATAAATGCAGTCTTGGTGAGCATAAGAGACTTCTTTCAACACATAAAAAAATTGTACCAACAACATTAGTGTGTTTAACATTAGTGTATATTTGAAGTTTTAGTTTAGTTCCTTAACTTTCCACAAGTGGAAATTTGTCTTTGGTTTAGTTTTACTTACTAGTCATATGGTTGATGGTGCCTTAGAGATGATGATCAGCTCAACTCTGCTACAGAGGGCATCAGCATGGAAGATCTAGGAACACAACAAACCATTTGTTACAGAGCCAACAATATTATACAATAACAGGTTTATTAAAAGGAAAGAAGCTACAGCAGAAGTGAATTGCAGAAAAGAGAAAGAATGTACAGAAAATTATTTCTTAATTAGGATAACAGAATTTATGTTTTTAGGTTTACTTATTCATTGTGTTGTGTTCAAAACCCTATAACACTTGTGGTGTTCCTGGTAAAAAATGACCGGCCTTTAAAGAAATAGCTTATAAATCCCTTGTTATGCTATATTATCACCCAATATTGGATTCAATCTTTTTGTCAACTTGTTCTCTTTTAATTAGTACTGGTTTCATATTTCTATTTGCATCTGATTAATCGTAGGCCTCATTTATCTGAGAGTAGGCATCTCATTTTCTTTTGTAAAAAAAGCCTTATTTATAAATAATTTTGAAAATATTAAATAAAATATGAACATCTTCATGTACACATATGTACATGTGTGCAAACATTGAGCACTTGGATCTGTGCATGTGTCGATACATGCACGCGCTACCCAAACAAACACACACATTAAAACATACAAACTATTTTGAGTATTACACATTCTTTTTCACAGAAAGAAACTTGATCCTACCCTGAACTGCATCTAATATCCATTCATCCATCTGATATTCACACACACACACACACACACACGCACGCACACTGGCTTTAGTCTGCAGTAACCCTGTTTCAAAAGAATCTTTCATGTTCTTTGTTTCATCACAGTTTCCAGACAAAATATTATGACATTGTGTTTTGGGACTTTGATGTTCTCTCACAGAAAAAGTTGAAAATTTACAAATATAGATGTTATAGCACAGACACATATAAATGATTCACAGTGTCTTGCTTGTCATTTATTTTGTAGCAGCACAATGGCGAATAAGCTCTCTGTGCATGATGTTCTTCATCAGATCATTGATCGAGATTCTAGTGAGGATGAATCTCAGAAGAAAAACTACCTTGCCTCGTGGGGATGAAGACCAGGACAAACTTACATCTTTAGACCAGAATGTAACCGTAGCATCAGCTGGCCCTCATCATCAGAAGATGCTGCTCATCAGCTGGCCCTCATTGTCAGAAGACTGCTGCTCATCAGTGGTTTCAAGGTCTGTAGCTCAGTGGTGGCTTCTTCTTCTGATACATCTTCTAATGCAAGATTCATCCTGCATCACCTCCTCCTCACTGGTGTCTCGATCAATGATCTGATGAAGAACATCATGCACAGAGAGCTTATTCGCCATTGTGCTGCTACAAAATGAATGCCAAGCAAGACACTGTGAAGCATTTATATGTGTCTGTGCTATAACATCTATATTTTTACATTTTAGTCCCAAAACACAATGTCATAATATTTTGTCTGAAAACTGTGATGAAACAAAGAACATGAAAGAAAGATTATTTTGAAACAGGGTCACTGCGGACTAAAACCAGTTTGTGCATAGATATATAACTTAATCATACCCTTTGTGAACAAAGTCACCAAGTTTCAGTCCAATGCGATGACATTAACTAGTATTTTAGGGAAAAATAAAATCTTCTCTGGGTCAAAATGACCCAAACACAAAATGAGGGTTAATATTGCTCATACAGTGTCACTTACGTTTGGATGTCAAAACCTTAAAATAAATTAAACAAATAAAAAATGTAAATATGAGAAATTTAAAAAATGAGAACAGATGCATGGTGATATAGGTGAAAAATATAGTGAAAAAATGGATATGAGGTTATTTAATGAGCTTCCTCACTCCACCTGTGTTTCCCACTTCTCCAGGAGCAGCTTCCTTCAGAAATGTTGAAGTCGTGGAACTTTCCCTCTGTTGTAGAGGGATTATTTTGTTGCTGCTGAAATCACAGAACAATTTTTATCAATATATATTAACCATTGAGCTAGTTTCAGCCGTGTAAGGGACGTCATCGATTAACAGTTACTTTTATGTTAAATACATACGTTTATGTTAAATAAATTAGCTCACTTCCAAGCAAAATCTTTACAAAACTATCAAAACTTCTCATCTACACATAAGATGTGATTAAAAGCCCAAACCTTCATAAACAAAAGCTCAAGCTATAAAGTTAGCCTAAGTTACCTCTTCTGAAAACGGTTGAGATGCTAACGGACTTTCTCGAAGACACTAAACCATTTCTATAAAGTAAATATTCAACAGAAGCGTGTCAATTACAAGTAAGAGAAGTGTCAAGAACAGTTGTGTGTATTATTTGTGTGATTTTAGAGACTAAACTCACCTGAAAGCAGTGAAATCAACAGCGAGAGTCGGAGTTTTGCTGCTTGTCTGTTGCACTGGTGACGCGTCCTGCGCCGTTTCCATGGTAACTCATCTCTGCTCCAGTGTTTGAAGGCGACTCGAATATTCACGCGCACGTCCATTAAAACGCGTCAAAGTCACGCAGCATTTACAAACATAAACATCTAGAATTAGAACCTTACTTGAATAAAAATCTCATTATTAAATCATGAATTTAAAACTTATTTTGAAGTTATATGACCCGTTCATAGGTGCAAATTACCACTCCAGCACGTGATAGTGGGACAATTGTGGCACTTTTATAATTTCAGATTTTTTTATTATTGTTTTTACGAACACTCAAGCCCCATATTTCATTTGAAAGCGTGCTAAAAGTGCTTATAGGCAGTATTTTTTATACCACCAACACTTTGCTTTTGATATAGCTACTGCTCTATGTCAGTTTCACAATTCTTTTATTCAGTGCTTTCAGATTCTTTTTAACTGTAAAAAATAAATTAAAATAAATATACATTTATAAATTAAAGATGTCCTGTAAGTGCTCAGCAACACTGGACCGACTATCGGCTTGCCACTGGTGTGCCGACGGTGGCCCAGCCGCGGAAAACCGCCGGTGGCGTGCCACCCAAAAAACGCTGGCGGACCGACCGCATTTTCAGATTGGTCGTTTTGCCAATGGTGCGCCGCCGGAGGTCCGACCGTGTCAAGCCGCTGACTTTGTGCCGCCCAAAAAACGCTGGTGGACCGCCAGGTCATTGTTAGCTGGGAACTTACACTTTACGTAAAAATACACACGTATTCTCATGAGATCAAAGCAGTAAAGTTAAGATCAAAGTCCATTTGTGTCCACAGTACATTGTTTGCAAAGGCTTGAACGTTCATGTTCATATTCATGTCATTTCACATTTCACATCAGTGTTTCAAAGGACCAAGTCATCACTTTAGTTGAGGGGCCACACACATGATGAAGTCATTAAAAGATAATGCTTAGTTGATAATGACTACTGTATTTGAATGTCAACAGAATTGATTTGCTATGAGCTGGGATTGGTCTATTTTGGGGTCTGCATTTACCTGCAGGCTATTATGAAGACATGAACATGCTGGGTAACTCAGATCATAATGAAAACACATTGTTCATCAGTGTTTCAAAAGACCAAGTCATCACTTTAGTTGAGGGGCCACACACATGATGAAGTCATTAAAAGATTATGCTTAGTTAATGATGACTGTATTTGAATGTTAACAGAATTTGTGTGCTATTTGCTGTGATTGGCCAATTTTGGGGTCTGTCCATTTACAGGCTATGAAGAAGACATGAACATGCTTGGAAACTCAGATCATAATTCAGAAAAACAGTTCTCACATTAATTGATATACTGTTCTAGCCTGTATGCATGCATGAGGTAATGTGGATTTTTGTATTAATAATTTGGAGAGTAGTCTTGCATGCATGAATTATTGTTTTTTTTATGCATGAGTTCATGATGATTCATGTACCATAACTGTAGCTTTATCCACAATGGATAGTAAAGACACATTTTTTTGTGAACAAAGAAAACATCATGATCATGCGTAATAAATCATAATTCATGATGATGTACTCATCTTATTTAATGTTTTAATTAAGGTGTTGTTCATCCATGAAGTCATAAATGAAAAACGTTGAACTCGTGTTAGTTCCTGATGATTCATGAGATATTAATGCATGAATTAATGCCTAATTCATTCATGAATTTATACCTGAATTCATGATAATTCATGTACCCTTACCGTAAAGTGTTACCCTTTGTTTTTTATATGACAATATTTTTCTATTTTGCTAGCAAAGGTGGAGTGTTTATTAATAGTCTAAATCAGGTTATTTCCCGGTATAGTGAGGTAAACAAAAAAAAATCCTACTCATTCGTATCTGACTCCGAATATTCAAACATGTTAGCGGGAAATTTACGGACGCATATTATCCTCATGCCGTTACAGATGCTGCATTTTGACTGTAGCCTAGCCTACTTCTGAGATGAAAACACGCTTTTATAATTTCTTGGGTGAAGAAAGTGTTTGCGATATATTTCCTCTACTGCTCTCTGTCTGGAAGCATATAAATTCACAGTAAGGATGCTTTCCTGTCATATAGCCTATCATGCGCACTTCAACAAGCCCAAAGAACGCGGGTAAATGTGTTTATAATGCCGGGAGAAATCAGGGCAATGGCCAAAATCTAGCTGAGTCGATCGGTTTATACTTAAAAAACTTGACTCCGATAAAAGAAAACGGGTTAATGGGTTAATGACACATGCACTGTCAGTTTATTCACCACAATCGGGTTAAGAACGTGCAAGTAAACGCACTCATTCCCTGGAAGTGAAAGCAGAAACGGACTGAGCTTTCGGTAGGGCTAGGCGATAACACGATAACGATATGTATCGCGATAGACACGTGATCGATATCAATGAAAAAATTGTTCGATAAAACGTTCGATATTTTTTTTCTTCGTCGGAAGAAACCACAGGTTTGCGAAGCAAGTTTGGTTACATTAACAAAGGCACTCACTCTCTGGTAACCTAGCAACGTAGGGAGTGACACGCTAACAGCCAATCATGTAACAGTGTCATGTTTGGTTGCGCCATATCGTTATCTCGTGCTGCTGGATTCCTTAAACTTTCACAGAGACATCAAACAGAAAGCACGAAACCTTTCTTTAAAGTGAATTTCGTTTCATCTTAATTGTATCTTCATTTTAATCAATGTTTCATCAACCAATTGCCTTGATTTAATAAATGAGTAAATATAGCAGACGATAGATAATCACGAAACGGAGGCGCCGGCGCATGAACTGGAGCTCGTCTCATAAATGAACAGAAACTCAGCGTAGGTAGCCTCTCTCACAGACATCTCACAGACAGTATACTTTTAAACAGAACAATTCAAAACGAACGAAAACAGACATAGACTGCTCTCTGCTTATGTAATATCCGTATGAAATCTGCATTTCTCTCTGGCGCGTTCACTACTGCAAAGATCACGAGTCAGCGTCGTCATCTTTGCATCTTGGCAACTTCATCTTTGCAGCCGACACTGAAAAAAGAAAACACTTCTCCTTGCTATATTTTACATATTCATAATCATTACTTTTGCCGGTTCTTTGTGACAGATTGTAGGTGCTTTATTGGCACCGCTTTAATTGTTAAATGAACGCGTCTCCACCGCACCCACCAGAATAGCCCTGTTTTGTTTTTTTAAGGATTTGTTTAATGTGTGATTCATTTAATGGAAAGCACATTCACTGCTAGTTGTCTTGGTGTTAATTTTAAGTAAACGTAGAGCAATCAGTGTCTGCTCATTTATTCAAACTAAGTTGTCCAATAGCAAACAAACGTCGCACTAAATTCTCAGGTTTCTCTGTTTATATTTAACACTTTGCAATACTTTATTAAGCATTTCTTACATTTTGTTTCATTTTGCACCTTAAATGTTAAGAGATAATTGTTAAGTGTTCATTGTGAATTTAGACTTATGTTTACATTTTAATTATTTGAGTTTTCCATGGTTGTTGACATTTTTGTCTTGGTATTATAATCAGAGGAAGGTAACGTTTAAAATAAAAATGTTAAAATGTAATATATTTTTCTCCTGGTCCTTATTTTAAATGGGTCATAATAAAAAATTAATAATTATCGATAGTGACCGATATGAAACACTTATATCTTGATACAGTTTTCAGCCATATCACCCAGCCCTAGCTTTCGGCATCTGTCGCTGCGTAACGCCACATTTCTCTCAGAGACGACGAAGGATATAACGGTAGGCCTATAGCAACTATCTTATTTTACTGGCTTAATATTTCTCTAAGTTGTGGACCTACATTAATGACAAAGAAATGACCAACAAAATTGAGAAGAATATCTTGTTAAACAAGTTGTTTTTAAAGTGCAAAGCTGCTTTTGATTTTCACAGATGATTGATTTGTGCCGTGTTTGTGAACTAAAGACTGTTGATGTGGGGATGTCGTTATGAATTTAGGCAAGACAAATTAATTGTAGTTCCTAATATTAATTTAATAACAGTATAACCTTATAATAATTATAATAATAATAATAATTATTATTATTATTTATTACATTAATGGGAAACCAAGCCAAATATCGCATTGATATCGTCAAAGGCAGCAGCCATCTGCAATATTTCTGACTATCGTCGATACACGATACTATCGTCTATCGGCACAACCCTAAATTGTATCTTAATTTTAATCAATGTTTCATCTACAAATTACCTGGATTTAATAAATAAAAAGTAAATATAGGAGACAATAATCAAGACACGGAGGCGCCGGCGCCTGAACTGCAGCTCGTCTCATAAATGAACCGAAACTCAGCGTCTACTTGCCTCACAGACCTGAGAAATATATATAGCCTATATATTATATTATATATACTATGAAATGTTTACTGTGAGTGATTCATGTTCTGAATATGTTGCTTCACAGTAGCCTTCACTTAAAATCTTTAGTCCAAGATTGTTGAAATTGTTGAAATGATTGTTTAGTCCGGTTATAGGCCTATGTACTAGGGATGTTAACCGATGACCATGTGACCGATGGTTGAGCGCATCAACGTTAATCGATCAAAGTTCTCGGTAGTCGGTAAAAAAAAAAAGTTTCTCTAAGAAAGG
This sequence comes from Gila robusta, assembly GCA_030770095.1. NCBI lineage: Eukaryota > Metazoa > Chordata > Actinopteri > Cypriniformes > Leuciscidae > Gila > Gila robusta. The sequence continues at coordinate 80,040 of JAVALU010002123.1, read as the reverse complement.
CTATTATAGACAGTGGACTAAACGCTACTACAGTTAGCCATCTCCTTCCAATATTTTTGTGTGAAGTGAACAAATCCCTCACACTCAATGTTTCATAACTCGCCTGTTTGTACTTAATAAACAAATAAAAACATTTGGCGCGAGGTCACAGCGTTTGGGTTGAGGATGTGGAGTTCGAGCAGACGAGCCCCGCTCTTTCTCTCCCTCCCTCGGCACGGGCGAGGCATGCCAGTCGAATTTTCACACGATTATTTGCGCCCCAGCCCAGGAGCAAGCGACACGGTTTCTTTAAGGCTGGAGGATATACTTTTTACCAAGGCTTCCGACTTCGAGGATTTCGGGCCTACTCTCGCCGACGAGGTTATCCCGCCGAGCGGCCAGGAAGCGCGGCCTACGCGGAGCTCGTTGACGTGCTTTCGCGCGCTACGGAGAAGCTCACTATTGATTGGCCCGACGAGCCACGTGAGTCTCAGTTGTCGAAACTCGACGAAAGGCTTCTCAGTGGCCCTAATTCTAGGCCTCAACGGAGGAAGCTGCCATTTTTCAGTGATCTGCATCATGAGATCTCCAGATCCTGGAAGCAGCCTTTCTCTTCGCGCCTCACTAATGCGGCTGCTGCTGATTTCACCAACCTGGTAGGCTCTGTGGAACAGGGCTATTCCGCCATTCCGGCGATTGAGGAAACTTTAGCCGACCATCTTGCTCCGTCGTCTGCGCCGTCTTGGAAGTCGCGCCCCCTCCTCCCTTCTAAAGCATGTAGGACTACTTCCTCTCTCATTGGGAAATCCTACATGGCGGCTGGGCAGGCAGGCATGACCCTGCACACTATGGCCATTCTTCAGGCCTACCAGGCGGACGTCCTGAAGGATATGGACGAGGGCGACGGCGTGACCCCTGAAGCGGTCAAGGAGCTTCGTAAGGCTACGGATTTAGCCTTAAGAGCCACCAAGCATACCGCACGCGCTATAGGTCGCTCTATGGCTGGTTCTGTTGCGGTGGAGCGTCACTTGTGGCTTAATCTCACGGAGATCCGTGACAAAGAGAAGGTTTTCCGCTTGGACGCCCCCATTTCTCAAACGGGGTTATTTGGTGAGGCGGTCAACACAGTGGTTGAGAAATTCCGCTCCTCCAAATCCCAATCGGCCGCGTTCAGACAGTTCATGCCCAGGAGGGCTAGGGAACCTTCTGCTCCCCCCCATGGATGCAGCTCTGGCCCCATTGCGGCTCCAGGGCATCCGTGTTCTAAATTACCTGGACGATTGGCTCATTTTAGCCCAGTCCAGGGAGCTAGTGGCCCACCACGTAGACATCATTCTGAGTCATATCCAGTCTCTCGGTTTGAGGTTGAACTCGGAGAAGAGTGTTCTTGCTCCGGCTCAAAGCACCGTTTTCTTGGGGGTGAACATGGATTCCGTTCTCATGCAGGCCCGCTTGGCCCCTGCACGGATTTCCAGCTTGACGGCATGCTTGGCTCGTTTTTTGCTAGGCCATTATGTGTCTGTGGGCACCTGCCGCAGGATGCTGGGCCTTATGGCCACGGCCTCCTCCGTGCTACCGCTGGGCCTACTCCACATGAGACCCTTCATGTGGTGGGTGAAACTCTCAGGGGTTCGACCCTCCGGGTCAACCCTTCGCCTACTGAAGGTATCGCGCAGTTGCTTTCGAGCCCTGTCAGTTTGGCGGGACCCTCTTTTTCTTCGGAAAGGGGTCAGCATGGGTGCGGTATCTCGTCGCCAGATGATTACGACGGATGCCTCTCTCACCGGCTGGGGAGCGGTTTTCGAGGGCAGACCAGCGTGTGGGGTCTGGACCGGAGAGGCTCTCTCTTGGCACATAAACTGCCTGGAGTTAAGGGCCGTTTTTCTAGCTCTGCTTCATTTCCTCCCTCTTCTGGAGGGTCACCATGTCATTGTCAGAACAGACCACATGGCAGTGATGTCTCATGTGAACCGGCAGGGAGGTTCTCGGTCGCGCACCCTAGACAGGCATGCATGTCACCTTCTCCTGTGGTCTCAGAGCAGATTCCTATCTCTAAGAGCGGTTCATGTCCCAGGGTTCTGAACCTCGCAGCAGATTTTCTGTCGAGACAGAAACTCAGATCGGGGGAATGGATGTTGAACCGCCAGACGATGGCCCTGATCTGGAATGTTTTCAGTAGGGTTGGGCCGATGGACGATGATGGCTGACAGACATCACGATGTTTAGACGGCATCGGCTAAACATCGTGTGTCCCCCCGTTTCCATGGTGACGCGTCATGCTTGGCACGTGATTCACCACAGCCAAAATAGCGCTGTATGACAGATTTAGCGCTTTTATTTCTAAATATTAACAAACTTGCTTACCATGTCATGAACTATCTTCTATTCCGATTCTCAAATATGTGTAAGTGAGTTTGTTTTGTCGTTTAACCCTCTGAGGTCGGCTATCGCGCGGGCGCGATAGTCTCGCTTTTTTTCTTATCAGTGCAAAAGAAACTCAAAATACTCTGTTGATTTTGATCTTACATATTAAGTGTTGTACATCATTCGATCCTGATAAGCGTCTATTTTTTTTCTGGATACTCACAATAAAAACAAAGTGTTGTGCTTTTCGCCAAATAAAGAAAAACAAACATGATGCGCGTTCTGCCTTCTCTCTGTCAGTTAAGTCCATTCTGAAACGCGTCCGAAAATTAACTGTAATTTCGCGAATACTTGTCATACAGGCACGAGTGTTTTTCCATGATGAAGCTTGAACTCTCTTCTTTTAAATGAATTAATTTATATAAAAAACAAATATTCTCAGTTTATGTAATCTGTATGAAAAGAGAGAGATGTCAGTATTTTTCTTTCCAGCTCATTATACCTGATTACGCGTTAATGTGCCACGCCCACGGAGAGCGCGCCGGTATTCAAACGCAAATGATCTAAGGCAAGCCATTCAAACATGCCAACGCCCACCAGCTGGATTATAAAACACAACGTGTTGAGTAAGTATCTTGTACAGCTGTGTACACAGTATTATTCCTCACAGCGAAAGGATACGCTATCTAATAACCCTGGAATAGAAGTGCTGGTAGTTTCATTTGGAGGAGCAAATCCAGCTGATGTAGTAAGTCATTTATTCTTAAGTGCTTTGTTCTAATCGCGATATTGAATAGTGTCTGACTGTAAACCGCAAAAAGACTGTTTAAATATGAATTGCGTGTCTGTGTGTAGGCTAAATGATGAATGAACGGCATGCAGGCGCGCGCGCTTTGTTTACTACAGTTATACAGCGCGTGTCTGTGCCGTTCATTCACTCTCGCACCTACATTAGTAAACGTTATGTTTACATGAACACATCCAATCTATATTGCTATAGCCTATTAAGATGAGTAAAAATAGACTGAAATATGTTGAAATAAAATGTCTGTATAAGCAACAAGCTGCAAATTCACATGTATATAGGCTACTAATATATCATACACAATATGTTACAGACTAAATATGAATGTTTAGACAAGATTTTGTGATTAGTTTTGGATAGATTATAAAGTTTTGACTGTAAAAAAAGACTACTGTCACATTAAATAGTTAAGCTTTTGTTCACCAATTTCTGCTCATAGTTAAATATACTATAGTATGATGTTTTGTCAAAAATAAAGTAGGTATATTGAATTATCAACTAAGATGTTATTATAGTGTTTGTTCCAATATTCAAACTAATGAATCCTTACCTTTTTTAATACGTATGATAAAATGTATACTTTTTACAAAGAAATACACTTGAAATATTGTTAAAATTGTAATTGTTGATGTAATTATAACCTATTTGTAATTGGTTACAATTTCTAATTGTAAAATATGTATATATAGATAATTTCTTTTGTCCTTGCATTCTTTGGGATCCTGTGACTCACCTGTGTGAAAGGGCTAATTAATATGCAGCTCATTATAGGGCTCATTATCCGGCCTTTGTCTTCTCAGGTGTGAACACGCCTCCACGCATATTGCCTTTCCAAACAAAAGGTGTCTTATAAAATTTAAATTAATGTATTGTTTTGTGTAAATGATTAGGCAGGATGATTTTCAGATCATTTTGAAGCAAAAATTCTAGGCAACAACACTCATTAGTCAAAAGTCTTGTGGACACATATTTAGTATGTGTTTTGTGGCCTTATTTCAGACACTTTAAGTTTTAGTTTTTTCAATAACCATGCATAAGCAATATTCTCTCAAAAATACAAACATGTACATACATGTTGCTCACATATTACGGTAGCCCTGTTTGTGCTATATAGAGTGAATTTACACCTTTGCCATTAACATGTTTATAAATAACTGAAAAAAGCTCAAATGTCAGAGCATGTCAGAACACCTCAAGGACCCCAAAAAACCCTTAGACCTCAGAGGGTTAAAAAAACTTTATAAATGATCTTGATCTGTAACGTGAGATTGGCGCCGTGTTTGGGCTGCAGTTCAGAGATTTCTGTCTGTTGGATTTATTACAGCGCGTGAATTCATCAGTTTCTCCCGAAACACATGAAAGTAAGTGGCCGGTGAACTGGGAGAAAAATAGAGTTGACTTTATAGTTATTTACACTGTCTCTCTGATATGAAAAAAAAAACGTCATCAAATATATTTGAATGGGTTGTTATTGCTGCTTCCATAGACACCGTTGTGTATTTTACAAACTATAAATATATTGTTTTGCTATAAATTATATGTATTTAAATGTCTGAAACCTAAAATAAACATTATGTGGTTAAAAACACTGAACAGTTGTGATGTAGCCTATTACAATAAGCGCTGAGCGCGTCCGTCTTTGGCTCAGCGCCAGCCATAGCGCGAAAGCACGCAGTTTGAATCTGGCAGTTATGTTACGTCACTGTACATAGTGCTCAGCTGCTGCGAAGCGTGCCGAAATCGAAATTGCTCATGAGATATAGAGGAAAATATCGCGTGGAAAATGAGAATATTACGAAAATCTATGCCTTCCCGCCCATCAAACTGATCCAGGCGGTCTTGGCCAGAGTGAGAGAAAGCGGAGTCCGCCTCCTCCTGGTAGCTCCGTTCTGGCCATCTCAGCCATGGTTTTTGGAGCTAATTCCTCTACTGGAATCTTCCCCCTGGAGGATCCCGGTCAGGGAAGATCTGCTGTCCCAGCTACAGGGCAGGATATGGCATCCTCGCCCAGACATGTGGAAGCTGTATGTTTGGCCGATCAGAGGCCGTTAGCATTAAGCTCTGGTCTCCCAACTGACGTTCAGGAGACCATTGCGAGTGCTAGAGCCCCTTCTACAAGGAGATTATATTCTTCCAAATGGAAGGTTTTTGAGACTTGGTGCTTAGCACATGATAGGAGCCCAGTTAACTGCCCTGCTGGTTCAGTACTGGAATTCCTGCAGGAGAAGTTTGCAGCTGGAGCAGCCGCTACCACTCTTAGAGTTTATGTCGCGGCTATTGCAGCGCATAGGGAATCGGATGAGATTCCCCTGGGCAAATTAAGGTTAGTTTCTGCCTTTATGCGTGGGGTGAAGCGCCTGAAACCAGCTCGCTCCCCTAGAGTTCCCTCATGGGATCTTTCTGTTGTCCTAGAGGGTTTGACGAAAGCCCCTTTGAGCCCTCCGGAGAAGATTCTGACTCTTCAAGGTTTCTCTTTTATTAGCTTTGTCCTCATTAAAGCGGGTGGGAGACTTACAAGCTCTTTCTGTTAGCGAGTCTTGCTTGGACTTTGCCCCTGGCCTGGTCAAAGTTTCCTTGAGACCGAGACCAGGGTATGTCCCCAAGGTTCTTTCCTCAACTTTCCGCTCACAGGTAGTTAACCTTAACGCTTTCCACCCTCCTCCATTTTCGTCTGAGGAAGATAGGAAGCTTAACTTGCTCTGCCCAGTTCGTTCTCTTAAGATATATGTAGACCGCTCAGGCGGTTGGAGGAAATCTAACCAGCTTCTGGTTTGCTTCGGTGCTAGCCGCCGTGGGCTTGCTGCATCGAAGCAGAGGATTTCTCACTGGGTCACAGAGGTTATCTCGTTGGCTTACGGGGTGCGTGGCTTGCCTTCACCTCTTAGCATTAGAACACATTCCACCAGAAGTGTAGCATCTTCTCAAGCTCTTTTCAGAGGAGCACTTTTGGAGGATATTTGTGTTGCGGCAGGCTGGTCCTCTCCGCACACTTTTGTAAGGTTCTATAGCTTGGATCTTGACATGACCCCGGGTTCCCAGGTTCTTTCTGTTTGAACTCATTTCGGTCGTTGTCTCTTTTATCTACCAGTCATAAAAAGCGCTCTAGCTTGGCGAGTTTGGTAGTCCGTTCCCACTGCGCTTTCCGCAGCGTTGAGTGAACCAATGAAAGAGAACATCTCTGGTTACTTGCGTAACCTATGTTCTCTGAATAGGGAACGAGACGCTGCGTTAGCGGCCAAGGTCCTCGCACTGCTGCTGTTTCTTTTCGGCAGAGAAATCTGAGGAGAAGATGGCGCGCACGCGAATATGTAATGATGCGACATAAGAGCGTCGGGGCGGAGCCATATCACACGGACGCCATCAGCCAATGAATTGGCGTGATTTTATAAGGCTTCAGACAATCGGCACATTCAGAGAATATCCCACTGCCCTTTCCGCAGCGTCTCGTTCCCTATTCAGAGAACATAGGTTACGCAAGTAACCAGAGACGTTATTTCAATAATATTTTTAAACTAATCGGTTAACCGGTTTCAACCGGCTAATGAGGCTCGGTGGTCGGTCAAGAATTTTTTTTTAGTTTTCGCCATCCGTGCTATGTACAACCGCGTACAGCACATGTTGTCCCTGAGCTCCGTAACGACATCTCTCATAAAGGTTTGCGACTTCGTTTAAATAGTAAAACATTATCCGAAAAACACCTAGCCTCTTTGCTAAATAGCACACAAAATACCATTGGTGTGCTACATCCGCCGCCTGACCGGAAGTTGCACCAACATTTTTTTTTACAGTAGCGCCCCCCGGAAACAGGTGGATAGGCTACATGCATGTGTGCATGCATGGTGGAGGGGTGCCAAACATTTTTTTGCTTGAAAATTTCATTTTGTATAAATTGTATCTTCATTTTAATCAATGTTTCATCAACAAACTTGTCTGTATCAATAAATAAGAACAGGGCTCGACATTAAGGCTTGTCCGCTTGTCCGGGACAAGAGGATTTTTTGTAGGACAAGTGGAAGAGAAAATTAGTTGTCCCACTGGACAAGTTAAATTTCAAACAAAATAAAATGCCATGTAACTTAACGTTATGGGCCGCAATTTTACCGATTTGAAACGAAAACATTTTTCGCGCTGCCTGTAAATGTCCTGAATGTGACTCACAGAAAGACGCGCGCTAGTATCATGCGCATGCACAGACCGCACGCCAGAATACAGTTCTCTCACGTGCTTGAACGAACAATAACACACACAATTATGCCAAAATGTCGTTTGTCGAGTACCTTCATTACATAAGAGCAGTCTTGTAGCTGTCATCAGCTGATTATACAGGTTAAGTTCAGTTCATAATGGTAATTTAATTTACGAATAATTTCTGTTTAAAAAATAATTTTATTTGGTAAGCTGAATAGTTTAAGATACACGTAAGAACAAAGTATGTCTAAAGACGCATACAACGTATAATATAGCGGAACTAATATTCTTGTCACAGTGTGGTCGGGTCATTATTAGTGGTACTCTATTAGCATTAGAAAAAAAGAAAGCCTGATCGATCTGAAGGAGAATGATGTATGTGGCTCAGTTGCTGTTTAGAGCTGTTATAAGGATTTATTAAGTAAAGAAGATCAAGCTGGACGGTTCCTTTTACTTCCCTTGAGTTAATTATGCGGCCAATGAGGTATGCAAAGTTATTTGAAGGTTTACGTTGTGTTTATATTTGTTATTGAATAGACGAACTACAGCTAATGTAGCCGAGTTTCACGTGATAATAACGTGATAACATCGTCCATTCTGAATGTAAAGTAAACTACTTATCTGCAAGTTTAACAGCTTCTAGCGTGTGATGTCGATATCAAGTTATATTGAACCTACCAAAACCCTTAAAGATACATATTCACGTACCCACATACCAAAGAAGCCTAAACAAAGAGGACGGAAGGGCAGAAAGAATGAACGAATTTGGGCAGAGCAACTGGAACCGGAAGCCTCAGGAAATGAGGCAATCAATGGCTAATGTCAAATGTTTTCAGTTCCTCTGGGAAAAACCCAAGAAATCAATGTACTTCGGATCCATATATATATGACTGTTTTATTGCTGCATTCTTGATTTTGATGGCTTGTATGCATCCCTGGTAAGAGAATAATCTATCTACCAGTTCAGTTTACTAACTGAAATGTTTGTATTGCTCTGCTGTATTAATGTAACTTGAAGATCTTAAATGAGAAACAAGTTATCTACCTCTATTGCTTGAACTGTGTATAAGGTAAATATTCTTTGTAAGCTTCCACTCATACAGGACTGCCCTCTTGAGATTGGATGAACTGAAGTATTATAACCTGTAACCTTTTGATAATTTTGCTACAAATATTAATCATTGTGTAACCAGTATTTTTATCTTTTGTTTAAATAATTTTTTATTTTATTGAAAAGACAATCAAGTCAAGTCAAGTCAAATATATTTATATAGCGCTTTTCATAATACAGATTGTATCAAAGCTGCTTCACAGTATCAATCAAAACAACTTAACAATGTTTGTTTATTACTGGAAAAAAAGACATCCAAGTTTGGTAGAGCTGATCAATGGTATGATTGGTTAATTAATTTGAATATCCCCAACTGAGCAAGCCAAAGGCAACAGTGGCAAGGAACCGAAAAACTCCATCCAGTGACCTAAAGGTGTCCTAATACACCATCAGATGACCCAATGGAGAAAAAAAAAACCTTGGGAGAACCCAGGCTCAGTCGGGGGCCAGTTCTCCTCTGGCGTTTATGAACTAGAGGCCGAATTTACAGTAACTGTAAGATAAAAAATGTATATGAATGCCTGGCTAAATAGATGCGTCTTCAGTCTAGTTTTAAACTGGGAGAACGAGTCTGAGCAACGAACAATATCAGGAAGGCTATTCCAGAGCTTCGGAGCTAAATGTGAAAATGCTCTGCCTCCTTTGGTGGATCTGGATATCCTAGGAATGACCAGAAGCCTCGAATTTAGTGATCTTAAAGAGCGCGATGGATTGTAAGGCGATAGAAGATCCGTTAAATAGACTGGAGCTAAACCATTTAGAGCTTTATAAGTCAAAAGCAATACCTTGTAATTAATACGGAACTTTATAGGTAACCAATGAAGTGATGATAAAATCGGTGTTATATGATCATATTTTCTTGATCTAGTAAGAACTCTAGCGGCTGCATTTTGGACTAACTGTAGCTTGTTTATTGAAGAAGCAGGACAACCAGCTAATAAAGCATTACAGTAATCTAGTCTCGAGGTCATGAATGCATGAACTAACTTTTCTGCATCAGAGACTGATAGCATATTACGTAGCTTAGCAATGTTTCTAAGGTGGAAAAAGGCTGTTTTTGTAACATATGAAATATGCTTTTCAAAAGACAGGTTGCAGTCTAATGTAACACCCAGGTCTTTTACTGTAGTGGATAGGGGTGGGAATCTCTAGGCACCTCACGATTCGATTCGATTACGATTCAGAGGGCTGCGATTCGATGCTAAAGCGATTATCGATTATCTGAATCTTTGTGTGTGTGTGTGTGAATATAAATACTTTGCTTTGAAAGTACAAAGTAATGACCCATAAAGAATTAACAATATATTTTTATTAACATTGCAAAGAACCAACAGGAAAATAAATGTGTGCCTGAACTAGCAGCATACTTGTAGTAAATTATTAATATAACAACAACAGGTGTTCTGACGATTCATGCTACCCATTGAGATGTGCTACTTAGTGGTTATGCACATGTGCAGACTCATTTTTCTTCTGCTTACCACGCCCATAAATCTATGCATCCTTGCTGTGGAGACTTGTAGGAAACTTTGACAGGTCAAAGATGAATATTTGATGATAATTTTTACTTTTCACACCGTTTTAAAAATAAAAACAGTACAGTATACTGTACTCTTAACTTCGAATTTTATTATAATTGTATTTCATATAATAATGTCATTTTTACTTGTTATATCAAATGTGATAATTGCTAGTTCATTTAAAATATCAAAATATGCTCCCCATACACTTACCCTGATTTAAATGAAATAACGTTGTCATAATATTGTGAGATTTACACCATTATGGAAACAATAAAGAATGAATCAACATTCTCTGTGATCGATTCGCGCTTGGGTAGCATTTTTCGACAAGGCAGCACAAATCGTCTGAACACAGCTTTTAACGAGGAGGGTGTTTGGATTTCGTATAGACAGTAAAAGAAATTGGATTTCGCGCTCAGCCATCACGTCTCTGTTATGTGCACACGCCACAGACGGACCGGGCACTGCACGTCCGCGCTTCAGAGTTCCGTCTTTTGCGTTCCGTCAATATTACGTTATTATAAATATATATCTAAAAAATTTTTTTTTTTTTTTTTTTGAAAATCGATTTTTGACATTTGTGAATCGATTCAGAATCGTCCACGTCCGCATCGCAATGCATCTAAGAATCGATTTTTTCCCCCACCCCTAGTAGTGGATACAGTTACAGGCCATCCTACTATGTTAAAGTCGTGCTGTGAAAGGTTTTGTGGAAGGTTTTTACAACCGATAAGTATTACCTCTGTCTTGTCTGGATTTAATAAAAGAAAATTACACATCATCCAATCTTTTATATCTTTAACACAATCTGTCAATTTGGATAATTTAGCGTATTCATCTGGCCGTGATGAAATATATATTTGAGTGTCATCAGCATAACAATGGAAACTAATTCCATGTTTCCTTAGAATATTACCAAGTGGCAGCATATATATTGAGAATAATAAAGGGCCTAACACAGATCCCTGCGGCACTCCATAGTTTGCCGAAGTTATGATCGATTTTTCTCCATTTAAGGCGAGACACTACAGGTGAATAGGGTAATTGTTTTAACTATCAGATATCACCATGAAACTTTGCCAGTTGATTACCTACATTAAGATGAGAAAAAAATGTATTACAAGTTTTCTGTAATTTAATGTTTAAATATGCAAAAGAGGCATTGTCTAATTAAATATGCGCTGTTTTGCATATATTTTAAAAAACGAAATCTGAGTATTGGACAAAGCCAGGTTCAAAATTATTTTTTCATTGTGTTCACATATCAGATTGGGAAAAAATTACAGAGTGATTTATGGATATCTACTTTTGTTATCCTGTAAATCAGAATATACTGCCAATAGCCTTAAAAAAATGATTTTCGCCATGTTTTTGGGAATAAAATGTTATATAAATCAGGCTAGGAATAATATATTTACAAATCCCTCTGTAAATGTCTTCATAATATAACTAGGTACAAGACTGGAAAGTTTGGTGTATATAGGTGCTACTGAACTGGAGATTTCGGACTTGGAGTATGAGAGAAAAGTCATTTTGAGAAAACGTGCTTTAAAGATTTAGCATCAGCCAATGAGATTGCGCATTTAGAGTAAAATCCCCCTTTTACTTTCGCGATTGGTTGCTGATAAAAAGGAAATGACCATATTTGGATCCGGCAGTCTTGTTCAGGAGAGAGAGAGCTTTCTAACGGTGTGTGTGATGACAGGGTGCAGATCGCGATCGCGGAGCAGCATGATGATTTATAACGACAAGTTTTGATGAATTTATGAGAAATCTACAGACGCAAACAGACAAAGTGTAGTAAAATAAAGACCTAAATGTGTATTTCGGACTTTTTTTCACCACAAGTCTGAAAGAAGACATGTTATTGAAGACAAATATCCCAAAATCTCAAAATTGACCAGTGAAAAAAAAACGATGTTTTTGCCTGCCGTGTCTCGCCTTAAGTAGACGAAATGGTAGCGGTCAGATAAGTATGACCTGAACCAGCTTAATGCTTGTCCTTGAACACCAGTGTCATTTTGTAGTCGATCTAAGAGTATTGTGTGATCTATAGTGTCGAATGCAGCACTAAGATCAAGTAAAACTAGTACTGAGATACAGCCTTGGTCCGAAGCTAAAAGTAAATCATTTGTGATTCTAACAAGCGCAGTTTCAGTGCTATGATGTGGCCTGAATCCAGACTGAAACTTTTCATAGATGTCGTTTTCTTGCAAGAAAGAGCGGAGTTGACTGGACACAACTTTTTCTAATATTTTTGACATAAATGGAAGATTCGAAATGGGTCTGTAATTTGCTAGGTTATTTGGATCTAAATGTGGTTTCTTAATAAGAGGTTTTATAACTGCCAGCTTGAACGTTCTTGGAACATGACCTAAAGATAAAGATGAGTTAATAATATTGAGAAGAGGCTCTTCCACTATAGGTAACACTTCTTTCAGTAGTTCAGTTGGTATAGGATCTAATAAACATGTTGTTGTTTTAGATGAAGTGATAAGTTTATTTAACTCTTTTTGTTCTATGGTTGTAAAGCATTGTAATTGTTCTTGCGGGGTGATAATTGCGGCTGAATTATGAGGCGCGAGTAAAGATTGAACGTTTACGATTTTGATTCTGATGCTTTCAATTTTCTCGGTGAAGAAGTTAATGAAATCATTACTACTAAACTGTAACGAGGTATTTTGTTCAGACGACGTCTGTTTATTTGTTAGTCTAGCCACGGTATTAAATAAAAACCTTGGATTATTTCGGTTGTTTTCTATTAATTTGCTGAGGTGCTCAGCCCTGGCCGTTTTAAGGGCCTTTTTATAACGTGACATACTGTCTTTCCACGCGATTCTAAAGACCTCTAAATTAGTTGACTTTACTTGACTTGACTTGACTTGACAATCAGTGTTCAGTTTTACTTCAGTTAATTAAAACAGTTCTATAAGCAATATAAAGAGCAGTAGTAGGGGTGGGCGATATCTCGATATTTAAAATATATCGAGATATTTTTTTAAACACGATATGGACTTTGACATATCGTATATGTCGAGATATTGTTTATATTTAATTCTGATTTCGCCACTTTGCTTGTTTGCCTTCTCTGACCAATGCAGCGCGAGCCGATCTCGATCAAGCGACACTTTTACTACACAGCGAGATTCAGTAAAGAAATAATTTGTATTCGCCACTGAGTAATAACATCGCTGCGAGATCTAGTGAGAAGCATTCACATTTCTCCGTTATTAACGGATCAAACAGCGCTGACGTTGAAACCAGGAAGAAACATTGTGCCATGAATGAACATTCCAGAGTCCCGTATCAGCAACATTCACCATGGATTTACTGTAGCAACACTAACTGTAACCATGGATTTACTGTAGTAACACTAACTGTAACCATGGATTTACTGTAGTAACTGACCATGAAAGTTTGGCAGGAATAGTAGGCTATAATGCTTTCAAGTAACATTATTGTATATTGTATTTTGACATTATGAATACAATTACTGCACTCAAATGTTAATAAACCTAAACTAAAATAAACCTTTGTCTATAACTACTACAATATTACATTTCATTTTGTTCAAGGAGCCGTTTTGTTTTATATGCTCCATTGCTCAAAGTAAAAAAAAAAAATCATACTTTATGATGTTAATAAAAATATAATACAATTTTTTTAAATCAAGGACATTTCTCTGCCATTTCTTTCTTTTTGCAGTATCGAAAACGTACAGAACCATGACACCAGTGTATCATATCGAACCGAGCCGTGCATTTTGTGAATCGTTACACCCCTAATATGCACTGCCTACCTTGAGTTGCCTACCTAGTTGAGTTGTTTCATTTTTGAATGAAAAGGCAATATGTATTATTTCTTCCTTTATTTTTCTTCCTTTATTTTACAATGTCGCAGAAGCACTTTATTTCTACATGAACTCCCTACCTCTTTGCACTTCAATAAAAAAAGACTGTGGTATTTGGCATATTTGTTTTTGCAGTAATTTTTGGGGGGTTATTTTTCCTGTAAAGATATCGAGATATATATCGTATATCGAGATATAGCAGAATATATCGAGATATATTTTTTGCTCCATATCACCCAGCCCTAAGCAGTAGTATATATTGACAAACCAAGGACAACAACAAGGTCCAGGACCAGATTCAGCTGGAGGGTAAGCATGAATTTGATTTGTGTTTGTTGATAAGTGTTATTGTTCCATGAGAGGTAAGTGAGTAGTGAGGAGGTAAACCTATACTGACCTGACAGCAAAGGCTACATAACTACTTTGATACTAGGGGTTTTCAGGATCTGAGGTAATACCAGGTCTCACCACAAGCGGCAAATGGATGGTTTTGTAAGTTATTTTTGTGTTTGTGAAATATTTGTTTAATGATTATTCTCTATGAGAATGTTTTGTACTCATTTTATGATTTTGTATTTTATTTTGTCTAGTTCTCAGAGCATGATTGACGACGTGAATGTCCGAATAAATGTCTGTAACCAAAGGGAACGCCTTGTGTTCGTGATTTAAACTGGAGGGGAGCAATAAGTCTTATGATGGACATAAAGAGTTGTGACTCGTGAGAGAATGAGGCGCGGGTGAGATCTGCGTCTCTGTCAGAAAGCGGCTGGTCTTAAAGAGCCAGCAGCCAATAAAGCGTTCTGTTAGTAAAGTTAATCAAAGAACAAAGGGAACAGAGAAAATCACTCACTGCTCTTGACTAAAGAACTTGTGTAGCTTTAATAAGGATTAGTCTATATATAATTTTGTTTTGTTTGATCACTTTATTCAATTTCTGTCCTGTTAGACAGTTATTTTTTTATCTAGAGAATGGCTTATTGATCATTATAGGTGTTATCCAATCATTTAGTTGTTATTGCTAATTTCAGAATTATCACTAATCTGTGTGTGCATTTGCTTTAGAACCAAACAAGTTGACTCATGAAACCATTTGTTTATTATATCACAATTGCAATATTGACCTCAATAATTGCAATATGATATTTTCCCCAAATCGTGCAGCCCTAGATAAAATTATAAATCTTTACCCGGATGGACAAGTAAAACATAAATTTACTTGTCCAAAGGACAAGTGCCTCAAAAAGTTAATGTCAAGCCCTGGATAAGCCCCTTCCACATTTAACGTGTAAAAAAACGTAATATTATGACTGGACGTAATATTCAGTCGCACACTCTCAAATTTTGGTCGCAAAATGCAACCATTTGGTCGCAGTCTGGAGCCCTGCTGAGACAAAAATGCATTTGCCCACCTATCTAAATGTAGGGGAGACGGTGAATAACCCCAATTAAAAAAAAAACGGTGGAGTGTTCCTTTAATATAAAAGAAAAGTGAGGGAGGTGCCCTTTTTCAGTTTCAACACATGCCTCTCAAAAGGTCTGTGCACAGCCCTGGTACAGAGTGATGTTTTCTTTTTAAAGCATGACTGTTATGAGTTAGTGAATCGCTCTAGAGCTGTCAATCTATATTATCTGATCATAATTCCTGCCCTTGCGAATGAAGACAACAATTCAGATTAGAGAACTCTCTAATTTAACTCATAATCTAATTAAAGAGTTATCTAATTCAGCTTTTATACAGATGAAACTCTAAAAACTAGAATATCCTGCAAAAGGTATCATTTTGATAATTATGTCTTACAGCTTATGAAAACCCCAAATTCAAAATCTCAGAAAATTTTAATATTACATGAAACCATTAAAAAAAAGGATTTTAAATACAAAAATGTCGGCCCTCTGAAAAGTATGATCATGCATATGTACAGTGCCCTCCACAATTATTGGCACCCCTGTTTAAGATTTGGTCGAGGACTTCTAAATATTCTCCTTTTTTTTCTAAACAAGATAGAACCCAAAATGCAAAAAAAGGAGAAAATCCAACCTTTTATTTAAGTACATTACTTTGGTGGTAAAAAAAAAAAATCACACATTTAAAAAAACAACAACTTGAAATCATGTGTCCCACAATTATTGGCACCCCTAACAATTCCGCTGAAAATTTTAATTGATTTTTTTAAAATATATTTTTCTGTAGTTGCTAAAGTTGGTCAGGGTATCTAGGAACTTTTAATTAGTAATTCATGACTTCCTGTTTCCCTGGGGTATAAATATGATGTGACACAGAGGCCTAATTCTCTTACCCATTTGTCAACATGGCAAAGACAAGAGAACACACCATTCAAGTAAGGCAGATGTGTGTCGACCTTCATAAGTCAGGCAATGGCTACAAGAAAATAGCCACTCGCCTTAACTTGCCTGTATCTACAGTCAGAGGAATCATTAAGAAGTTTAAAACAACTGGAACAGTGACAAACAAGGCTGGAAGAGGTCCCAAGTTTATCTTGCCCCAACGCACAGTGAGGAGGATGGTAAGAGAAGTAAAAAAAAAGTCCTAAACTCACTGTCACAGAATTGCATCAAAGAGTGGCATCTTGGGGTCACAAAGTCTCCAAAACAACCATCAGACGCTCTCTACATGCCAACAAGCTGTTTGGGAGGCATGCAAGGAAAAAGCCTTTTCTCACTAACACTCACAAACGTAAACGTCTGTTACCATCTGTTGAACCTTGTTAGGGTGCATGGCATTATGAATGCTTTGATCTACCAGGACATTTTAAATAAAAACCTGATGGCCTTGTTGGCAAAAGGGGGTTGTACAAAGTATTAACATCAGGGGTGCCAATAATTGTGGGACACATGATTTCAAGGTTTTTTTTTTTAAATGTGTGATTTTTTTTTTTTTACCACCAAAGTAATGTACTTAAATAAAAGGTTGGATTTTTCTCTTGTTTTGCATTTGGGTTCTATGTTGTTTAAAAAAAAAGGAGAATTTTTAGAAGTCCTCGACCACATCTTAAACCGGGGTGCCAATAATTGTGGAGGGCACTGTATATAGTTATATATACAGTCAGGTCCATAAATATTGGGACATTGACACAATTCTAATATTTTTGGCTCTATACACCAACAAAATGGATTTGAATGAACATTTAAATGAACAAGATGTGCTTTAACTGCAGACTTTCAGCTTTAATTTGAGGGTATTTACATCCAAATCAGGTGAATGGTGTAGGAATTACAACAGTTTGTATACAGTGGTTACTCAACCAGAATAATACTTTTACCGCCGGATCTGTATTTGCTACCTTTTACCGCTAAGAGGCGCTACAATCACAGACTTTGAAAGGTGTCCGTTTATTCTCTCTATTGCGTAATCTAACGCCGCGCCGCGGCTCATTCAGAGCGATTGAAAGCTGGTAACAGATGAATTCAAGTGAAACATAAACGAATTCATAATCACAATACTGAAATTAAATTGAATAAATAGTGAAAACATTACAACATAAAACATTGCAACAGAATATATTAGGCTATCAATGGGGGTAAGGAAGAGCATAAGACGATGTTTAACAGCGTTCAGAAGGTAGCTCAGTGGTTAAAGCAACAACATGAGTCTCACTGCGCTTCAAGCGATCCGAGATCTAATTTCGCTGTAGCCAACATTCTGTTGGCCGACTTCATTTATGTTTTACCGTTCTTGATGCTTAAATAGGTAACTGTTTATTAGCGAGTTCACTAACTGTTTATTTATTTAATGTCAAGCGTTTTGTTTTATTATTAATGCCACATTAACGTAAATTTGCTACATTCCATTTAGAGCCGCTGCACGACCAAACTGATGAGGGAAATGAAAATAAATAAATAAAGAAAGCTGATCGCGTCAGAAAATGAAAATAATGATGCTCGTCTTTAATCTGCTAAATTATTGTTTTGTGAAGTTGACTGACAGTGATACCTGGCTGGCCATAGCAACGGGAGCATTTTTTCAAAACAGATCCATACATTGAACAAATCAGAAAAGACTGATTTTGTTGACTTGACAGACTAACTAAATAGTATTAATTTCAATATAAAAACAAATTAAAATGTAAAAGAACACTAAAATTGATTAAGTTTGAATCCCGAACAAACATGGTCTACTTTTTTATTATTAATGCAGAGAGATTTGTCAATAGTTCTAAAACTTTTTTTACCCCTTTTTTTTTTTTTTTTTGCCTAGCCTATATTTTATATTTATAAAATAAAATTACCATGCATTTCCATTTACATTAGGGACCATTTTATCCAACAAAATGACTGAATTTACATCTGCATAATAATAATAATAATAAAAACAGCACAGGGTCTTGTAAAAACACTTTTTTTTATTTTTTCAACAACAATTTTTGACAAGAACAAGACGAGTAAATAGCCAGACGTTTTTAAACGTCACATTAAACTAGCTACATCTTGCAGGCTTTGGAAGTTAAAAGTTGAAAAAGTTATTTTTTATTTTATTATTTTATCCTTATGAAAAATGCACAAAAATACAATTTTCGATTTTTATATGAATATATTTTCCAAACCATGTTTTTTAATCTAAAACTGTAAGAACATCATATAGCTATAAATCTAAAAACATATATTATTTTTATTCTGTATGTGCCTCCCACTTTTTAAGGGACCAAAAGTAATGGGACAGATTAACAATCATAAATCAAACTTTCACTTTTTAATACTTGGTTGCAAATCCTTTGCAGTCAATTACAGCCTGAAGTCTGGAACGCATAGACATCACCAGACGCTGGGTTTCATCCCTGGTGATGCTCTGCCAGGCCTCTACTGCAACTGTCTTCAGTTCCTGCTTGTTCTTGGGGCATTTTCACTTCAGTTTTGTCTTCAGCAAGTGAAATGCATGCTCAATCGGATTCAGGTCAGGTGATCGACTTGGCCATTGCATAACATTCCACTTTTTTCCCTTAAAATACTCTTTGGTTGCCTTCGCAGTATGCTTCGGGTCATTGTCCATCTCCACTGTGAAGCGCTGTCCAATGTGTTCTGAAGTATTTGGCTGAATTTGAGCAGATAATATTGCCCGAAACACTTCCGAATTCATCCTGCTGCTTTTGTCAGCAGTCACATCATCAATAAATACAAGAGAACCAGTTCTATTGGCAGCCATACATGCCCACGCCATGCCCATGACACTACCACCACCATGCTTTACTGATGAGGTGGTATGCTTTGGATCATGAGCAGTTCCTTTCCTTCTCCATACTCTTCTCTTCCCATCACTCTGGTACAAGTTGATCTTTG
This sequence comes from Gila robusta, assembly GCA_030770095.1. NCBI lineage: Eukaryota > Metazoa > Chordata > Actinopteri > Cypriniformes > Leuciscidae > Gila > Gila robusta. Next base: position 60,928 of record JAVALU010002123.1, on the reverse strand, counting down.
TCTCATCTGTCCATAGGATGTTGTTCCAGAACTGTGAAGGCTTTTTTAGATGTTGTTTGGCAAACTTTAATCTGGCCTTCCTGTTTTTGAGGCTCACCAATGGTTTACATCTTGTGGTGAACCCTCTGTATTCACTCTGGTGAAGTCTTCTCTTGATTGTTGACTTTGACACACATACACCTACCTCCTGGAGAGTGTTCTTGATCTGGCCAACTGTTGTGAAGAGTGTTTTCTTCACCAGGGAAAGAATTTTTCGGTCATCCACCACAGTTGTTTTCCGTGGTCTTCTGGTCTTTTGGTGTTGCTGTGCTCACCGGTGCGTTCTTTCTTTTTAAGAATGTTCCAAACAGTTGATTTGGCCACACCTAATGTTTTTGCTATCTCTCTGATGGGTTTGTTTAGATTTTTCAGCCTAATAATGGCTTGCTTCACTGATAGTGACAGCTCTTTGTATCTCATATTGAGAATTGACAGGAACAAATTTCAAATGCAAATAGCACACTTGAAATTAACTCTTGACCTTTAATCTGCCTCTTGTAAATGGGATAATGAGGGTATAACACAGGAATAACACACACATGGCCATGGAACAGCTGAGCAGTCAACTGTTCCATTACTTTTGGTCCCTTAAAAAGTGGGAGGCACATATACAAACTGTTGTAATTCCTACATCGTTCTCCTGATTTGGATGTAAATACCCTCAAATTAAAGCTGAAAGTCTGCAGTTAAAGCACATCTTGTTCGTTTCATTTCAAATCCATTGTGGTGGTGTATTGAGCCAAAATTATTAGAATTGTGTCGATGTCCCAATATTTATGGACCTGACTGTATATTAAATATATTAGTTTCAACTTTTAATTTGAATTACTGAAATACATGAACTTTTGCACGATATTCTAATTTTTCGAGTTTCACCTGTATATTAACAATTGAATTAAGCAGCTTTCTCTCTGTGTAATTGTTACTAGTTAGAATGGAATTAGAGAGCTCGGTAATTCAATTCTTACTAGTAAAATGCAATTACGACAACTAAAGCTTTTTGTAGCCCTTTAAGATAATTCATAAGAAAATTCTCTTAAACATCTGCTTCTATGCTGCATGAAAGAAAAAGAAAAAGTCAGGAAAAGAAAATCACGTGTTTGAAATGACACGGGTCAATAAATGATGACTGGATGTTTGGGTGAACTATTGCTGTAGGCTCCAGTCTCCACATGCCATCCTTGATGTTTTGAGAATGTTTTGTTTGTAAAATAAAAACAATTCTAGACAAAACCAATCATGAAATGCCCAGTGAACCTTAAAGCTGATAGTCTGGTTTTCCTTTTTATATATTTATTATATATTGCATACAAGAGCTAGAAAACAACACAGGCTGAATTTAGCTTTGTTAGAAGTGTTGCCTTGATCTGGAGGGTTCACTGATGGAAGCTGAACTCATTAAAGAAACACTGAAATGCAGAAAACACTAAGAAATCATCCAGAGCTCATTAGACGCAGTGACCCGCAGAGATCACAGGCAGAGTTATCTTTACAGGGCAAATTCCTGTTGTAGTTACAGATTTTGTGCATTTTTTTTTTTTGTATGTTTTATGTGTTTATATTTTAATGTCAGTGATACTGGTACAATAGACATCTTCATATACATTTTAAACAAATTGTTTTTTTGTAAAAAAAATTAAGATCTTGCCCGAGACCTTTATTAAAAGATGCACTTTTTATGATCGGATGATTTGTATTGACAAAGCCAAGATTGATACTAGAGAGAGGTGTGTGTGTGTGTGTGTGTGTGTGTCTGTGTCTGTGTCTGTGTCTGTGTGTGTGTGTGTGTGTGTGTGTGTGTGTGTGTGTGTGTGTGTGTGTGTGTGTGTGTGTGTGTGTGTGTGTGCGTGTGTGTAAGAGCACCATATGCAAATTTATGATGATGCTGCGAGCATTTCAGAGGACATCTATTTAAAAATCTATTGGTTGGCCAGGATCCAATTTTAGTCACTATCCAGCTGCGCATTCCCAGAACACTCCCAGAAGTGCCGTTAAAATAGACGTATTTTTTACCTGCACGAAGAGCATCAACAGTGTGATTATGCAGGCATCAAACAGACGCATGACTTCACTCGCTCTGAACCTGTGTAAACAATGCAAAAAAAATGTATTATCTATTTTGTAGGTAATGTATTATACTGAAATCAAAGCAAGAAAAAAAAAATCAATTGTATTGGTCCCACTTTATAAGTGGCTTTAAGTACAATGTACTTGCATTGAAAAATAAGTACAATGTACGGGTGGGTTTAAGGTGTAAGGGAATGGTCAACAGTGTAATTAAAAATGTAATTACATAAATTAATTACAGCTGTAATTACATGCAGGTATTTTCAAAATATAAGGACAATGTAAACATCCATGTACACAATAAGTACATTATATCAAATTAATAATTTCAATAAGTACATACTTAAAGCCACTTACTATAAAGTGGGACCATAGTATAACTATGAAACATCATTGCATTGCACCACGTGTTTTACAGCCATCCATCATTAAGGAGTTTACATGCCAAGTTAAAGTATTTTCCCCCCTAATATCACTATTGTGTTGTATAGGGTTCTCTTACGAGAGTATCTCTTGTACTGCGTAATATCTTAGGCTATCGGGAAAACCTCTTTTCCACGAGATATTGAAGCCAAAAATTATCCTTAATTTTGAATTAATGTAAAACGCTGTGCAGCAGCATGCAGACATAGGCAGGACAGCTCGCGCGCCTATTGGCTGCCCTGCGGCAACAGCAGCAGCCTATCGAGAGAGGCGCTGCGTGATACATATCCAATGGGGGCATTTCGCGCCCATTTCGTCACGTCCCGCCAGAAAGGGCGTGGTCTCGCCCTACAAATATAGCTCGATAAGGCTGGTAACACTGATTTTCATCTCTTCAGCGGAGCATCACGCATCGCTGGATCCGGAGTGAGAAGCCACGCCGTCTGAGGAAAAGCACACAGCGGGACGAGCCATTGAGTCTGAAGTCGCTGGCATCGCCGCCTTTAGCCACCGTACCTGCTACGCTTTCCGGCGTTATATCCTTTTCAAACTGTGTGTGTGTGTTCGCCGCTGCGACACACATTTTTTCACTGTCTCTCTCCCTCTGCTAAAAGAGCTGCGTCTTTTTCAAGATGCAAAGATCCTGCGGCTCGTGCCGAGCCACACTCAGCGACGGGGACCGTCATGTCATCTGCGTTTCCTGCCTGGGTGAGGAAGGATCATGCAACTCTCGCTCTCGTCGACGGCGGATGCCCTCACTGTGAGCTACTGCCTTGTATGGTGACTCTGAGGACTCGCCTGGCATCTTTCTCAGAGCCTACACTTCAGCCCGCTGTAGCGCCGCGCCGTAAAAGCGCCGTGCCCAGCGCGGCCCCGAGCCTTCTCCTGTCCGCCAAAGCTCGCCGGTTCGCCCGCCAGCTTCGCCGGCATCGCTCAAGTCCCTCGCCGACGGACAGCGGCCGCCGTCTGCCGCCGCTTCCGCCATTGAGGTCGACGAAACAGCCCTGAGCCTTCTCCAGCCCGTGATAGCTCGCCGATTCGCCCGCCAGCTTCACCAGCTTCAATCGAGTCGCTCGCTGACGGACAACGGCCGCCGCGCGCCGCCGCTTCCGTCATTAATGACGACGAGATAGCTGCATCTGTAGAGAAGGCCAGCTTCAAAACCGCGGCTAGCTTTCTTTACGTTATAAGAAAGCTACCCCGCCCCCGCCCCCCGTGGGCATGCGTCACCGGCGAAATGAGGAAAAGTGTGTTTTTAGTCCCGCCGAGGCCGGACTAATCTCCATTTCTCTAACATTTCTCAGCTCCTCTTAGTTTGAGCGGCTGAGAATGTCAATATTGCAGCAATGAGCCTGTTGTATAACACGCACGCCTGCAAACAAACGCCAACACACACAAACTGTGATGACGCTCTCTTATCTGCTCGAGCTATTTTAAGCTTTTGTCGTTTCCTCCTGTGGCTCAGCGGCGAAACCCAAAGCCTTCGCACGGGAGACCCGTGTTCGATCCCAGGTCTCGCAGCAGATAAAAATTTTGTCTCGCCGCGGCCAGACTTGCACCGAAACATTTCGCTCGTTCAGTTACAAGAAAATGCGACTGTTCCAGTGTATTTTGCAGTAAAGAAGCCGGTACCATGGCCCGCTTGCCTGCACAAAAATGCCGTTTCCACGGCGACCCAGAAAAATCATTTAAGCAGTGTATTTTCTGGTATTCCGGCCACAGCCGATGGTGTTATGAGTGTAATAAAAATGCCCACAGCCCACTGTTCATTTCTACACACAAACGCAGCCCGCCACAGTGCAGGGCACGCACAAATGAGATCGACTCATGTCATTGTGCATTAAATGTAGTGAATGTGCCCACAACCCAGTGCCCACAAACACTACACACTGCATGTGCCACGTTTTCTGTAAAACGAAACCAACACACATACAGTCAGCTAAAACCCACGGTGTTTAAGTCTCGCCGCGGCCAGACTCCACCAAAACTTCTCGCTCGTTCAGTTCCAAACAATGTGACTGTTCCAGTGTATTTCGCAGTAAACAAGCTGGCACCACAGCCCGCTTGCCTGCACACAAATGCCATTTTTACGGCGACACAGATAAATCCCAAAAGAGTGTATTTTCTGGTATTACGGCCACGGCCGATGGTGTTATGAGTGTTGTAAGAATGCCCACGTCTCAGTGCCCATTCCCACACACAGACACAGCCTGCCACAGTTCAGGGCTAGCACAAATAAAATCGACTCATGGTGATTGTGCAAAACTGTAGTGAATGTGCTCACGACACAGTGCCCACAAACACTACACGATGCGTGTCTCTCGTTTTCTGTAAAAACGGAACCGACACACATTCAGTCAGCACAAGCCGACGGTGTTCTCAGTGCAGTGAATGTGCCCGCAGTCCCGCGCCCACATTCCTTCACAGACACGCTCAACCCACGGGGTGCTCAACCCACGGGGTTTGTCCCGCTCGCTCTCTCTCCAAAACCTGTCATAGAGAATTTGAGCGCGACCAGGTGGCCCGCCATGATCGGCGCGCCTCCCGCCTCGCACACTATAAACACAGTGTTTATGTCTCAGCACACCGAAGCTCTGCAGCCGCCGCTATGCTGCGGCCAGAGCCAGGATTTCATTCTACCCCTAGCTATTCACGCAGATGCGTGGGCAAAGCTTCCCGGGGTATCAGAATGGGTGTTGAACACTATAAAAGAGGCTATTCGCTACAGTTCGCTCGACGTCCCTGCCGTTACACGGCGCGAGTCGAAACCACGGTAAACAGTGAAGTATCACATCTACTTCGAGCCGGAATAGCGAAACTGCTGAGCAAAGGGGCCATAGAACCTTTATCTCAGGCTCAGAGCGAAGGGGGGCTATACAGCAGATATTTTCTGGTACCGAAAAAAGACGGGGGTCTCAGACCCATTCTAGATCTGCGACAGCTGAACAGAGTGCTTATGAAGCGCCAGTTCAGAATGCTGACAACCAGGAAAATCCTCGCGCAAGTGCGCCAGGGAGAATGGTTTATGTCAATAGATCTGAAAGACGCCTATTTCCAAATACAAATAGCGTCACGTCACAGAAGATTCTTGAGATTCGCCTTCAAGGGCCAGGCATATCAATACACAGTCCTACCGTTCGGCCCCTAGCACCCCGTACATTTACGAAGTGCATGGACGCGGCCCTCGCACCCCTGAGACTTCAGGGCATGCGAGTTTTTGAACTACTTGGACTGATTCTAGCTCGATCACATTCAGAGCTCACAGAACACAGAACCACATTACTCGAGCATCTCGAGAATCTGGGTCTCACAGTCAATTGGGCGAAGAGTTCGCTGTTTCCCAGCCAGAAAATCTCTTTTCTGGGAACAGTACTGGACTCGCTGTCTATGACAGCACGTCTGTCGCCAGAGTGAGAACTGGACATTCAGCGCGCGCGAAATCCTTTCGCCGCGGCTCTATAGTCCCGCTCAAAGATTTCAGAAAATGCTGGGCCTCATGGCCTCGGCATCTTCAGTACTCCAGCTGGGCCTGCTTCGCATACGCCCACTGCAGTTATGGCTGAAAGTGCGAGTTCCACCCCGGGCATGGACCTCTGGTCTGTTTCGCCTCAGGGTCGAAATGAAATGCGTTTCGGCTCTGGAACCTTGGAAAATAGCTGACTGGTGTCAGTCAGGCGTGGGTCTGGGGACTCCCTCGAGTGTGACGGTGGTGTCCACGGACGCCTCCACCTCGGGATGGGGAGCGCTGCTCGAGGGCAGACCGTTCTTCGGCCAGTGGTCAGAACGGGAAAAGCTCCTACGCAAATGCTGGCAGTCGACAACGCGCTAGGGCGTTTTTGTCCCCAGATAAAAGGCCGCCACGTATTAGTCCGGTCGGACAACATGTCAGTGGTGGCATACATAAATCACCAGGGTGGCGTCAGGTCCCGAAACCTTACAGGCTGACGGAACGCCTCCTGGTCTGGGCTCAGCACAACCTGCTTTCCATGAAAGCAGCGCATGTGCCTGGTCGCCTGAATCTGGGACCAGACCGTCTGTCCAGAAACAATGTCCCAGCAGGGGAATGGTCGCTGCACCTGCAGACGATCCAACTGCGGTGGGAGACATTCGGCAGAGCGCAGGTGGACCTGTTCGCGCCCCAAGAAAACGCTCACTGTCCAAACCTTTTTCTCCAAGAGCAGGGATGCGCTGGCCCACGTATGGCCCCGCTGCCCCCTCTATGCTTTTCCCCCCGTCTCGCTCCAGCCTCAAGTGCTGGAACGAATCAGGGAAAACGGATGCCCAGTGCTACTCGTGGCTCCGCTCTGGACAAACCAGAATTGGTTCCCAGTCCTAATGCGGCGGACCAGCACTGCCCCGTGGCCGATACCAGTGAGGAGAGACCTCCTCTCTCAGGCAAAGGGCTCGATTTGGCATCCTCGCCCGGAATTATGGTCCCTACATGCATGGGCCATCAACGGGTACCCGCTAACCTCCCAGAGGGAGTGTTAAATACAATCACGCAGGCTAGAGCCCCGTCTACTAGACGGCTCTATTCCTCAAAGTGGTCAGTGTTCTCTGCCTGGTGTCAAGCTCAGGGCTTTTCACCCGCAGACTGCGGGGTTACGGAAGTGCTCTCCTTCCTTCAGGGGACGCTGGATAAGGGCAGAACCCGATCCACGCTCAAAGTATACGTGGCGGCCATAGCGGCGTTTGCAAAACCGACGTATGGCCAGTCACTGGGGAAAACGACCTGGTCGTGCGATTCCTCAGGGGAGCTCGGAGGCTGAATCCTCCAAGATATATAGGGGGGTTACCTTGCAAGATATCTGTACGGCCGCGGGCTGGGCCTCGCCGTCTACATTTATAAGGTTTTATAACCTGGAGGTTCCCGCCTTACAAGCCAAGCTTCTGTCGGTATAGAATCCAGTACTATCTGCCCCGCTGTGCCGGCCCAGATGCTGAGTTTTGCTTGTGCATCGCTCACTGGGCGATAACACGGCTCCATGGGTGTTGAATAACCTGTACTATTACCCAGTTCAGGCTGAACACGTTCACCCTGTCTGTGTGAAACACTATTAACATAACTAGCTCCTATAGGATGCTATTTCATGGGGAATGATGCTTGCAGCCTCTCTTCTCCGACTCTCTGTGAGTCTATGGTGATTATGCACTACATGAGCCCCACGCTACTGCCCTTGGGACTTTGGTGTCGGATCCCAGTACGCACGGCGTTTTGCATTGTGTTCCCCATAGCGTAAGATATTACTCAGTACGAGAGATACTCTCGTAAGAGAACGTACTCGGTTACTAACGTAACCTCGGTTCTCTCTAGAGAGGGAACGAGTACTGCGTATCTTGCCGTGCATACAACAGCGCTGGTTCGCTTCGGCGATGAAAACCAGTGTACCAGCCTTATCGAGCTATATTTGTAGGGCGAGACCACGCCCTTTCTGGCGGGACGTGACGAAATGGGCGCGAAATGCCCCCATTGGATATGTGTCACGCAGCGCCTCTCTCGATAGGCTGCTGCTGTTGCCGCAGGGCAGCCAATAGGCGCGCAAGCTGTCCTGCCTATGTCTGCATGCTGCTGCACAGCGTTTTACATTAATTCAAAATTAAGGATAATTTTTGGCTTCAATATCTCGTGGAAAAGAGGTTTTCCCGATAGCGTAAGATATTACGCAGTACTCGTTCCCTCTCTAGAGAGAACCGAGGTTACGTTAGTAACCGAGTACGATTTCCCGAGTGAAACGGCTTTTAGAACAAAAGCAAATGTGGGCGGGGCTTGATTGTGTCTGTGGGGAATTGATTGGATGGTTGTGGTTTGCTACTGGCTGATCTCATGAGATCGACAGGTTGCCCCGCCCACATCAGAGAAATGAAGTCGATGCAAGAGAGCGGAAGTTGTTCAGTATTATAGTGCTGCTAACCATTAAAATCTAATGGTAATTAACAAAAGAAGATGTAAATATATCTTCAGATCATAAAATTGTAGTGCTGGGCGGTTTGACCAAAAATTTATATCACGTTTTTTTTTTTCAAAATTAAGGCGGTTTCCCGGTTTATGGCGAGTTTTTTTTTTTCATGCATAATGAGGTGTTCAAAGCATTCTCTACTGGTTGATAGAGGAATTACTGCAATAAATTGACTTAGGATGGTCTATTTTATTCTCATTAGTTAATATTGTAGAATAGAATAGCGCCGAGTATAACCTAAAATAGTTATTTCTTAACGTTCTACTAACATTCTTATAACCAAGCAAGAACGTTAATACAACGTTGATATAACAGGAGAATTGAACGTTCTTATAACCAAGAAATAACGTTAATACGTCTAAAAAAACTGGACGTTTTATTTTCCTAAAACATTCAGAAATAACGTTTTTATAACTTAATGGGAACGTTATGAAAACGTTCTTACAACCTAAAATTGTTAGCTGGGGAAGATGAGAGATTCGTGATTGCACTGAACACGTTTTAAGTGCAGGGTTCTCTGAGCGAGCCCAGATTAGTGATGTTACGTTCGTGAACGAATCGTTCTTTTTGAACGAATCTTTTAGGTGAACGAATCATTCTCGTTCACGTTATCTGAAATTCCTCCCTCCACCACTGCGCGCCGCTATTGCGTGCATGCGCAGCTCAATGAACCGTGTAGCTCTGTGGACCGTTTCATCTGTCAAAGACAAGGGGTGCTTCTCATTTCTTATTTGTGCATCCTCGTTTCCTTTCCTCGCTTCCTTTCCTAGCGCCTCAGCTCCTCCCCCTGTAGGTTGTGAGGGAAGGACGCAAGGAAAGAAAGTGAGGACGGAGGAATCGAATGAAAGCTTTTTTTATACATTGGAATACTTGATCACTCGAGCGTCACTTCATAGCGTCATCAGCAGCGCTCAAAGGATCTGCCATTATGTTGTTGAAGTTTGTTTATTTAAGAAATTCATAATGAATAATAATAAAGCAAGATACCCTGTTGAAATATGTGAGATGTGTAGTTTATATAAACAGCAAGGGTAAAGTATAAATTAAAAAGATTGTGACCGATGTGAAGGGGGAGGAGAATTTATACGTGCGCCACGTTTAGTCAATAAAACACTTCCGCATAGGATACACCTGTGTATCCTCACTCATAACTCCTCTGAAAGCCTCCTCACTCCTCGATCCTCGACTCCTCGCGGTGCAATTAGAGAATTGAGATGTCCTTCAAGATGGCTGTGCTTGATTGGTTTCCGGGTCATAGGATGGAGGACAGAGGAGCGAGGAGACGAGGAGGGATATTGAGAAGCACCCAAAGAGTGACTAAACCTCGAGCCAATAGCCTTCGAGTATGATACGAGGACGGAGCATGTGATTTGTTGAATCTAGTGAACGAATACGCCCTTTATTGAGTTGCTTTGAGTTTGAACGAGTCAAATGAACTGTTACATACATCTCGTTCATGAATTATATTGCTCTCTGTTTTGAGTCTGAACGAGAGAGAGATCTCCCGTTCGTGAACGAATTGAACGAAGTAGTTGCTATACCCAGTTCGTGTACCAGGTCGGCCATTCTGTCAATCTAGTTCATCAATCAGCAGAAAGTGAATGCAAAGCGCAGGTATCCGTACTGTGCACGCGCAATTCATATCTTACATACAGAACATAACTCCTCGTTTAACTCGTTCTGACCAAACAAATAAAATGTTAACTAGCCTGCCTAGTATGCAAACAAATTAAAAAACACTTGTGATTTGGTCATCCGAAAAGAGTGTAATTTAAAAGATAAAAAGCGTGTAAAGACTTTGATCGCTTATTTAGACTTATTTTATCCATTTAATGAGTAGGGCACCATTTTTAATAAAGTCAAATCAGTTTTTATTTTGTAACAAGTAAATACGTTAGTTGAACAACTAGAGTTGGGGTACTTGAACTCGGACTCGAGTCCAATTTTGAATGAACTCGGACTTGTCACGCACTCGGATGAATTTATACTCGGACTTGACACGGACTCAGACATTTTAGACTCGGAAAAATGTCCGAGTCCAGTCGAGTCCGGGCACTAGAGGACACAATATTATCAAAGCCAGTATACGGAAAGCCTGTTCACTCCCTATTAAGCCCTATTGTACCGAATTTTGGTTGTAGTTCCACCAGAGTTCCACTGGGGGGCGATCGCCCTGAGTGCAAAATGAATGGGAGTCTATGGAGCTAGACGGCTAAATTTGTCCCTTTCACCCGATTGCCATTGAGAAATCTCAGGTTTGATTGTAGATTTTACAAGTTCAACATGGGTTATAGGTCGAAAGTTGAATGAACGAGTACTTATGTCCTTTCGATTTCTTACAGGTTGAGTTGTTGTTGCCCATTACACGCTAGCATTCTGCTAATGAACGCTGATTGGTCAGTGAAGGACTGATTACGACCAGAGATACCGCTTGATGGCATCATGCCGTGTGTGTATTTTCGGCGTGGTCTTTTAAAACAACACAACAAAAACTCTTCTAGCACGTGTATTTACCTGTGTCAGCTGTGTTGTCGATGCCTCGAGAGAAAAGAAAGTGCAGAGCGCGAAAGCACCAAAGTGACTGAAGGATTGCCGTAAAGCAGTATCTCTGGTGGATCGATGTGTATGACGTCATTGACATTTTAAAAGACTTTTTAAAGCAAATGAGTGACTCTAAAAAATCTAACACCCAGCAATGAGTAATTTCTTTGCATCTCCTTTCGAATACAACATTCAAATTACTAGACAAAAAATTATATTCTGAGAAAAGTGGATTTTGGGGGGTATAGCTCCATAGACCTCCATTCATTCTGCACTCGTCCTGTGAGCGCCCTCATATGGAACCAGAGTGGAACTGCAACCAGTTCAGAAGCCGGAAGTTTACTGAGTGAACGTTCTCCCCATATTAGAAATTCTCTGATATTATTCAAAAACGAAACCAAACTACTTGTGTTGTTTCCGCGTTGAGCATTAGCCAATCACAGACTTGTATATTAAGCGCATGAACACAGTGGCAAATCAGAGGCATTTTAGAGTCAACATGCGGAGATTCGAGAATTCGCTTAAAATGTATGTTCAGAATCAGCCCAAGCTTTATCCTTTCGCAAATCCCCTCATAAACAAAGTCTTGACGCGATATAAATGAGAGATTCACTGTGCAGTGTGGACACTTCAGTGTTTATGACGAGAGTTTTAGGGAGAGTGCAGAACGCGGTAAGTGATGGCTTAAAGGGAGCGCTATCGACAATCTAAATAATAGTTTTGTTTTTCGTGCTTCTAGAGGACCAGTGGTTACGTTCACACTGTAAATTATAAAGAGTGATAAATGCATTTAAATGTGGGAGTGAATCCGCTAAATTTTAGTCCTGTGAGTCTTGAAATTGCGATGATTGACATAGTAACCATAGCAACATGAGAAAGTGATAACCATAGCAACATTTTGGTGTCTAATAATTTAATGATTTTTGTTACATTTACACTTTAGTCATAAGTTTACATACACCTTTCAAAATCTCCAAAATGGAATATTTATTTATTTATTAATAAGTAGGATCATAAAAACATTGTTTCTATTTAGTACTGCACTGAAAAAGCTTTTTCACATAACAGATGTTTAATAGCCTAGTCCACAAGACAAAATACAAACACAAAATACAAGACAAATTACTTGATTGTAAATATCATTACCTGACACACAATATTACAATCAAGTAATTTATTTTGTATTGTGTGTTTGTATCCACGACTGTTTTTTTTTTTAATTTTTTTTTTGTAATGGTTGTTCATGAGGAAAAATCCTCCAGCTCCTTCACATTATTTGCTTTTCCAGCATCTTCTGCATATTTGACTCCTTACTAGCAGTGACTATGATTGTGAGATCCATCTTTTCGCACTGGTGACAACTGAGGGACTCATACACAACTATTACAAACCCTGCAAACACTTAGTGATGCTCAAGAAGTCCATTAAGGATGAAACTGGATGTAAATTGTTCTTATTTTGTTGAAAATGTATATTAATTTAGTCCTGCCCTTCAGAGGCTAAAAAAAGATATTAGCATGTAAAACAAAATAAGAAAACTTTAAACATCACCATTATTTGCTCAAAAGTTTACCCCTGGCTCTTAATGCATCGTGTTGCATTCTTAAGCATTACCTTGCAGATTCTGAAAGATGTACAATAGGTAAACGTATGACTTTGACTATACATTGCAATCATTTTGTAAGGTTTAAAATATTAATTTAAGAGCTCAGTGTTGAGACCTTTCGCCGGAATTTGATTGACAGGCGATCTGACCAATCATAATGCAGATACCGCCATTTTTGTCCGACAAACAAACCAAATCAGTTAGTAGATTAAAATCAGTGGACTTGAACTTGAAAAATGGTGTGTATTGATATCTTTTTGCAGTTCTGATTTTCATTCATGTTTAATTTGTGCTATAACTAAGAGATTATCAGTTCATGTGCTGCTTGAACTGAGGCCTACACATTAAAGCACCACAAAACAGTATTTATTGTTTGAATTTCATAATAATTATAAAAATGTAAAAGATGAGACTATTTCATACCAAAAGTAGGCTGCTCGGTCTTGTATGTTGGCGCATATTCAGTGTCCTCTTTGCTCCGCAATATATTTTTCACTGTGTGAGAACATGTGGAGTGAGAGCGGAACGGCTTGTCGGACGTAGCAACAGTAACTAAGAGGGGCGGGTCTTTGTGAAAGGTCAATTTCAAATCATTTAAATCTTTGTGGACTCGGCTGGACTCGACTCGGACTCGGATGTTAAGGACTCGGACTCAAGTCCGACTCGGCCCTCTTTGGACTCGGACTTGGACTCGGACTCGATTGTTAAGGACTTGGACTTAACTCGGACTCGACAAAGGTGGACTCGGACCCAACACTATGAACAACACATTTTGCCGCACCTGCTGCTGACGTATTTGTGTAAAATGGAAAACAAAACACTGAACAAATCAGTGAACGAATCTGAACGAATCATTTTGGTGAACGAACTAAAAATGAACGAGTCTCTGGAAAGAATCAAAATTTCCACCACTAGCCCAGATAAAATAGACCTAGCTATTTTTACAAGAGCAGCGTGTATCTGAGAACGCGTTCTCGCTCGTGCATTATATTAATTTACTTTCGCGCTACAATAGTGCGCTCTCGACATTTCCCAGACAAATAACGCCATAGTTCTGCAGCATCCACCTACCCTGTAACACCAGACTCAGAGCACTGCTAATCGATTTCAAGTACAGCTCGGTGCATCCTGCGGTGGATATCCAACCCGGCCCACATCCAAGTGTGACGTCAGAAGCCACGCCCATGTCCAAATACGGCACGTGACTCGATATGTTGTACGCATGCGCAAAATGGCGCTGCTTCCTGTCGGAAATATGTTTACGGTTGTTATCATAGTTATTGGTTTATAATAAAGATGAGGTTATTTGTGTAGAGGTGTGACGCTACAGATTATTGGTGCAGTTAAATTGTGATGCTTTGGCAGTCTTGGAATGGTCTAAATCACAATCACTCCCTTCTGTATTAGACAATACGTTACCTCTGCATTGCTCACTGGTTTTGTAAGTTAATGACATGGTAGTACAAGTAAACAATGTTCCTTAAAACGATATTCTTGTATTTCTCTTGTATTTCTGTTACACAAATGGTAATCAATAATCATGGTTTTGCTATAATAAACGTATAAGGGAGCATCTATACTTAAACTAAAACGAGTTTTTGTCACTTTCTTAATTATATGGGATCCAAACTGCACTTATAGTTACCCCTTCTAAATAAAACAAATAAATGTAAACTTTTTTTACATTTCTTTCTATATGGTTATAGAAATATTGCATTTTTACAACCAAATTAAGAATTCACTTATTAGTTAATGCCTGTTATAGCAAATGACTTTGAAATCAAATAATAGAACAGGAGAATGGAATTTATGTAAACCTTAAATTAAAGAACCAATATGGTGAAACTCGAAAAATTTGAATATCGTGCAAAAGTTCATTTATTTCAGTAATTCAACTAAAAGCTGATACTAATATATAATATAGACTCATTACATGCAAAGTGAGATATTTCAAGCCTTTATGTGTTATAAATTTGATGATTATGGCTTACAGCTATGTTGAATTACTGAAATAAATGAACTTTTGCACAATATTCTAATACATAAAAAACAGTTAATTTCTCGCTTCCCCTTCTGTACAGGTTTTATGAGTTTAACATATCAAAATATCATCATAGTTCAAAATATCTTGGTAACAAATAAAAAATTTTATGTAATATTTTTGTGTTAATACATCAAGTTTACACACATGGGTCTAAAATGACCCATCTATGCAAGCGTGATAACTTTTTGTTAAAATGACAAATGTCACAGTTGTTCAGAGCACAGTTGCTAATGAGAATGTGTCCAATTTGGGCATGGGCGTGGCTTCTGACGTCACACTTGGATGTGGCCGGGTTGGATGTCCACCGCAGGATGCAGCGAGAGGCGATTTGGGGATTCACTATACGGGGGTTTCAGTACCACGACGCAAACGGGGCGTATCCGAGGGTGTGGCCGTCACACCCCTTTCAAAAAAACTTTTTTAAATAATTTGCAGGTCACCGCACATGCGCAGAGTATAGTGCCTTCTTCCCGCACACTTTTTTTTTTTTTTTTTTTTTTATGCTGAGAACGGGAACATACAAAAGAGAAAGCATACGTACATCACATAATATCAACCAAAACAATAAAGGAGACAATAGCGAGAGAGAAAAAAAAAAAAAAAAAAAGGTAGGGCCATTACATCACATAAAAAAAGTTCACATGAAGAGGTCAAAGGCAGTGCAGATTCTAACAGTCCTTATAGCTTTCATATGAGTGGATACTGAAATCACATTTAGATAATTTTCTATCTCTTTTAAGAAGACAGAGAAGACAGGTTTACAGTTTGAGAATTTGCATTTGTGAATGTAAAATTTGCTTAGGAAAAGAATTAAATTAATAACAAAGCAGACATTAACGTTTGTGGGGTCTGAGTCAAAATACCCAAATATAATGTTTCTCATATGTATTGAAAAGCCTGGCCAAATCTTACACTTAATAAATACATCAATATCATTCCAAAGCTTCTGAGTATAGCGACACGACCAAAATAAGTGAACCACTGTTTCTTCAGAATTCAAACAAAAAGAGCATGTTAGCTCAATGTCAGATTTAAATCTTTGTAAAAATGTCTTAACAGGATAGAACCTGTGTATGAGCTTGAAGGAAATTTCTTTCACTTTATTTGTGAGAAAGAATTTCCGCTGTAAAGACCAGATTTTTTTCCAATTAAGGTTAACAAACAAATTATTCCAAAAGGAAATAACAGGTGGAACAGAAATCAAATCCTTAAGAAATAAAGATCTTATTTTATAGTTTTTAGCTTTTGACTCAGAGAAACAGATTTGACCAACAGAAGTATCACAAGGTTTAGGAAAAGATGCAGTAGATACTGCGGAGGAGTAATTACAGTTTTTAAAAAGCATACATAAACCAGAGGGAATAGCTCCCATTACTGTAGCGAATTCTTTTGGGCTTATTGATATTTGGTATTCGGAAAGAAATTCTGAATATCTGAACAAAAGACCTTGCTTATCAAACAACTGCTCCACTAAAAATAAACCATTACTGAACCAATTATCATAGAGATTTATTCTTGAATAAGATGTTCTTATTGTTCCAAATATAACATCTCTGTGGTGAAAAGTTATGTTTATAAATTAGAGCCCATGCTAAGAGAACCTGACGATGAAAGTTGGAGAGTTTGATAGGAAGTTTGGAAATATCATATTACACATTAAAAGAAAATTAATGCCACCAAGTTGTGAGAAAACAAGTGGAGGAAAAACATTCCAAATAGAAGATGGTTTGGTTAGATACTGATTCAGCCAATTAATTTTAAATGTATTGTTGAGGGAATCAAATTCAATAAAATTCAGACCACCATTATTATAAGAGTTTAATATGACTGATTTTCTCATATAATGAGGCTTGTTTTTCCATAAGAATTTTATTAAAACCTCATTAATTAATTTAGAAGTGGGCTTATCCACAAAAAGAGACTGAGCTGCATAGGCCAAACAGGACAGACCCTCTGCCTTAGTGAGCAGTGTTCTGCCTTTTAAGGACAGATCCCTTTGTAACCAGCAATTGCATCTTTTTTGAGTCTTGGTAATAATAGGTTTGAAGTTTGCTGAGCACCTACATTCATCTTTAGTAATTTGTATACCTAAATATGTTACCCTATTTTTAACAGTGATATTCTCAGTAGAGGTAAGAGTGCAATTTTTAATGGGAAGCCATTCACATTTATTAAAACTTAGATTTAGTCCAGAGGCTTCAGAGAAGGACTGAAGAATACTCAAAGCCACTGGAACTTGTGAAGAATCATTCAAGAATAAAGCTGTATCATCTGCTAACTGACTCATTTTTATTTTAGTGTTGCCAATTGTGATACCCTTTAAAGAACTACCATTGATATGTACGCTAAGGAATTGTGTTGCAATTAGGAATAGGTAAGGGGAAACTGGACATCCTTGCCTAACTCCTCGTTTTAAAAAGAATCTAGGTGAAGTACCATTACTTTGCTTCATTGAGCTGTTTCCATTTATGTATAGCATTTGGACCATCCTGCAAAAGGAGTCGCCAAAGCCAATTTTTCGAAGAGCCTGAAATAAAAATTAGTGTTCCAATGTGTCGAAGGCTTTGTAATAATCTAAAAAGAAAATGAAGCCATCATTGTCAATTAATTCTGAATAGTCTAACATATCTAGTACTAACCGTATATTATTAGAAATGTGTCTTTTCTGCATAAATCCTGATTGTGTTTCGTCAATTATAGAGTTCAAAACATATTTTAATCTTTTTGCTAGGACTGCAGCTATTATTTTATAATCATTATTTAATAGTGTAATTGGACGCCAATTGTAGGAGGGGATCTTTATTTAATTTTGGTATAAGAGTTATTAATCCTTGACATAATGTGGCTGGAAGTAACGCTTTTTCTATACTTTCCTCATACACCTTTAACAAGAATGGGGCTATATTATGATTAAATAGCTTGTAAAATTCGGAGCTAAGTCCGTCTGTTCCGGGAGATTTGTTGGCTTTTAAACAGTTAATAGCTTCCTCTATCTCCTTCAATGTGATAGAGGCGTCACAAAAGTGTTTATCTAAGTAACTTAACTGGTTTATATAATGATTTAAAGAAATCATCCATATGTTGTTGGGAAAATTTAGAAGTATACAAATCACTGTAAAATTTGGCACAGAACTTTACGATACTTTTAGGGTCATCACTAATATTACCGTTAATCATTAGTTTTTGAATTTGGTTGTTTTTAGCTTGCTGTCTTTCCAATCTGAAAAAATATGCAGAATTTTGCTCACCCTCTTCAAGCCATTTTCTGCGCGATCTAATAAATGCCCCTTCAGCTTTATGTTTATATATGTTGTCTAATTTGCACTGTAATTCAACCAATTCTGCTTTTTCACAATCAAGTAAATCATACGCATTTTTAGATAAAAGATTGGTGATTTTGCATATAACGGAGTGTTCATCATTTTTTTTCTTTTTTTGCCAAATCAGTACTAAATTTCCTAAGATATTTGCCAATTTCATATTTAGTAAATTCCCAGTTGCTGCTGTAACTATTCTCCTCTCTTGCTTTATTCCAATTTTTGTGAATTATCTTATTAATTTCATCTTCTACTTCACTGTAAGACAGAATGGAGTTGTTGAGTTTCCAATAAGAAGTGAATCCGAGCACATTGTCAGAGGCAAGAAAGTACGAATGAAGATACTCTTGTGGTCAGAAAATGGTGATGGCAAAATGTCAGTAGAGGTATTGCATAATTCTTTAGAGATAAGCCACATGTCAATTCGGGACTGGGAGGAGAGAGAGTTATTACTCCATGTGAACATCTTTAGAGAGGGATGTAACACTCTCCAACTATCGGTCAAAGAGAATCTTTGCATAAACGTTTTCAAGTATAAACTAGTATTATCAGGGAGTTTTGGAGGCCATCTGTCTATGCTGCCATCTATGGCAACATTAAAATCTCCGCCAAAAATAAGCATGGAATTTGGATATTTAGTTAATAATTTTAACACATGTTCCTCTAAACGACTAAAAAAGGCTTCATTTTCTTTCTGCTGGTTATAGCCATAAACACAAACAAGAATACACGTCGATTTTGAAATTTCAGCGACAAGACAGATATAACGTCCACCTAAATCACTTACATTAAGTAACACCTTCCCTTTAAACTGATTTTTTAAGATGCATACACCGGCTGAATGTGTCGTACCATGAGACATCCATATGTCCAGTCCCCATTGTGACCTCCAGAAATTACGATCCTCTACAGTTGAATGACATTCTTGGAGGAAACAAAAATCTGATTTCAATTGTTTGAGATATAAGAAATCAGCCTTACACTTAATAGGATTTCTTAGCCCTTGTAGCCACATCGAGATGTGCCTTAATTAGCTCAAATTATTTATAGGGAATTTTAATAATTAATCATGAATATGATTCATGTCTTGCATGTTACAGTTAAATTATCGAAACTGAAAATAGATCGATTGTATATATGAATGGTAAATCATAACGAATTATAATTCCTCATTCATATAGGCTATCAATGGTCTCATTACAGATCGATTATATGAGATAACTTTAAGGGAATTAATTTAGTTATCAAACAATCGGTTTGTCCAGCAAACAGCCATAAGATTAACTTATCAAGTTCTCAACAAAGTTATCCCTTTTTATAAACTCCAAGAAATCTCAATGTTCCGGCCGTGAACATTAATTTTCTCGTGTTTATAAAATTTACGTTACTGAAATAGTAACAACTTGTAAAGCTTTGTAGCTATAAGATCATCATTTCATTGACTCGTAATATAAGCTCTTAGACAGAAAGCAATCAAGAATATGGTTTTAATAATTGCACGGCTTTTTTGTAACAGCGCGCGCGGCGCCGCGTCCGAGGATGAACGACTTAAAGCCGAATCTGCCCGAGCATGTACGTCTCACCGCACCGGCACGCAGTGTGCGCGTCTAAATTGCAAAGTTCATTGCAATGTTTTTTTTTAAGGATTTGTTTACTGTGTGTGATTCATTTAATGGAAAGCACATTCGCTAGTTGTCTTGCTGTTCATTTAAAATAAACGTAGAGCAAGTACCTAATCAAATCAATTTGATTACTACCCCCCCCCCCCCCCCCCCCAATTTGATTTGAGTCTGCATGACATTCTCTCGACTCATTTGGGTGTTTCTTGAGAGAAAGGCAGGCCGGTAAACTTTGCACGGAGCCAGATTGTCCACAAGGAACCCTTTTTCAACCATAATTGCCATGTCTGGTGTGAGTAGGTTTGCGATGCCAGACAGCTTGAAGATCTCACGGTCACTCATTGATCCTGCATACAGACCAGACACGAATGTAATGGCACCGTGGGGCGCCATACCGATCGTGGCCTTGAATGTAGCATGTGACTTGTATGTAGAAAACACCTCACTCTGCAACAGGAGAGAGGATGGAGTCTGGCAGAATATTTCAGTGCAGTCAAGCACCACTTGTATGTCAGGGAAAGCTGAAAACTCTGGTGGAAGGTGAGCTCTGACAGTTTCTCGTGGGATCCACAGACGTTGGCTTCCAAGGAGGTTGTATAGGAAGTGTGTCCACGTGGTAATAATCCTGCTGGCTGTGGTACGGTGAATGTCAAACCGTTCTGCGAGATCCCTGAGAGGCAGGCCCAGACAGATGCATGAGGAACAGCAGCAGCTCATCTATGGGTTGAAGTTTCTGTGAAAAAAAAAGTGTTAGGCCTAGATACTGTTATACACAGTGGTGGAATGTAACTCAGTATATTTACTTAAGTACAATTTCATGGTTAACAGTATTTTTACATTGTGGTATTAGTACTTTTATTAAAGTAAAAGATCTGAATTACATTCATTGTACACATGCATACCGTAGTTGGTTGAGAGAACTCAGAGCTGCTGGCAGATGCAGCCTTGACGTTGGTGATCCGCACCATCTTGGTGTTGACTGCAGGCTCCACTAGTCGCCAAAAGGCTTGGAAATGTTTGTAGGAGGCAAATCTAAGAATGTAATGTTGTTCAAGTTAGGTTTTGTTTTATTTTTTTAAATTCGCTTCCTCAAAATTAAACATAACTCATACATGGGTCAAATATAAGACATGTAGATTTGGTGTCCAAATGTCATTCATTTAACATAAAAAGATAAATGTGTAAATATAATATTAAATCACTTAACTCTTACCCTTCTTTTGACCCAGAAATATTTGTGTTGCAAACTATTAAATGAAGGGAGTTACTGAGATCTAAAGTGTCAACTTGTTATTAATATCAAATCACAATAAAAATTAATTATTGGCTTTATTCTCGGATATAACTAATATAAGGGCATAAGTGACACTCCAATGAACATTAAAAAAAGCCTTTTAGGGGATTATAATTGCTGTTTTATTTTTTGCTACTTTGAAAACCTTATACTTGACCCACATAACACATTGATTAACAAGTTATAAACCAACCTGGTGTAAAAACGAATGTGCTCGTCCGACCCTGCGAAGCGTTGTATGCCGAAACGGGTTCGCAGCTGTAACACTTCCAGTTGGTGTTGGAGATACCTAATTTTCCGATGCAAGGCTTCATTCTCGTTGGCCATCTCATTTGCCATCACTGCCGTCGCTGGAGTCACACAGTAATGCGATATTTTTTTTCACAGGATGGTAGGGGAAGACTCATGAATATTCATTAGGGAACTCATCCCTGATTGGTCTTAACCCCAGTGACTGGTAGGTTTAGGGGCGGGGTTAGAGGTAGGTCATCAGACTCCCAGTGACGGGTAGGTTTAGGGGCGGGGTTAGGGGGTAGGTCATCAGACCAATCAGGGATGAGTTCCCTAATGAATATTCATGAGTCTTCCCCTACCATCCTGTGAAAAAAAATATCACGTGCGGGAAGCGTAAACCGGAAGTACTGACGCGTACTCTCATATAGCGGAAGTTGATAGGCGCCATCTTGTGCACGGAGCGAACATACTGTCTATGGGAGCGAATTAGATACAGAACTGATGGATGATGAAGAGCAGACGGGTAAACATTAAACAGCCATGGACAATCAAGGACAAAACAGCTAATTCGGTAACTGTTTTTGAGGTTTTATTATGATCAAAAGGGAAACGGTTTTTGTGAAAGATGCGGTAGGATTCTAATGTAAGGAGTGGTTTCACGTGAGATAACGTTATCATGTTTCAGGGGCGGCTGGCCAATAGAGGGCGCTAGGGGTTTCGTTCCGATCGGCCTCCGTTAACCTCGTCTCACAGGTGCTCAAACTTCATTGGCCGATGGCGGCCATGTTTTTTGAGATACGCCAATGTCCTTATATACATACATGGGGCCTTGGACCAAGACACTGCATACCAATTTTCAAGTCAATCGGACTAACGGTCAGGTGGTCAGAGCCCTTTTTATGTTTTTTTACATGTTATAGCGCCACCTAGTGTCCAGATCGTCGCGATTTTTTTACTGTGACCTCAGAATGAACTCATTCACATGTGTACCGAGTTTGGTGAAGCTATCTCATTTCCTTCTTGAGTTATAGCCATTTTAGTAAAATAGGCTCCGCCCACAACGTTCATTTTGCGCCCCCTAGCGACCGTGAATCAAAATTTCAACTTTTTTTCGATAATTATTGATATTCAGACTCCAGAGAACATTTCTGCACTGGTTTGGTTCCGATCGGGCAAAAAACCAGGGACTAGTTCGCAAAAGTAGTTTTTCGACAAAATTCAAAATGGCGGAAAATCTATCATGGCGGAAATGAAATCGGAGATATACGTTTTGTTACGTCAGGATTCCAGCTTTCCAATGATATAAGACACTTGAGTCTACGACATACGGTCTAGGAGTTATGAGCAGTTTTGCGCAATTGGTTGCTATAGCGCCACCTATGGGCCAATCGGGCTCATAATTTGATAACCTCTCCTCGATTTTTGTACTACCATCTGACAAAGTTTCAAGCTCTCTAGCCCTTACGGTTTGGGCTGCACGATGCGTTTTACGGCAGAATAATAATAATAATAATTAAAGCTGCAAGCAGCATTTAGCGGTGTTCAAGCAGTTAAGGCCTTTAAGGCCGTTAAGCACAAAAGCATCAAAAGACATTAAGTTGTATGTAGCAAGCATGATTTACCATGATATACTACATTTCAGTGTGATTTTTCATGATTTACCATGTTCCAGTATGATTTACCATGAATCTAACATGATTTTCCATAGTTTACCTTGATATACCATGTTATAGGATGATTTACCATGATATAGCACATTCTAGAATAATTTACCAGGATTCTAGCATGATTTACCTTTTTTACTATGATTTACCATGTTTCTGGCGTTATTTACCATGATTTACCATGTTGATAGCAATTATTTGAAGCATCAGAACAATTGAACTGATACACTCTGACAGAATATGAATGTGTTTTAATAGTAATTGTTATATAAGTGATTTTATAGTGTCTATATACATGTGAAAAGACTATTAATAAGAAGAGTGGCCAGCAGAGGGCAGTAGAAGACCACTTATTGGCTCACTTTCATTTTCAACTACTTTATTTCTCCAGTATTCTTCACTGAAGCAAACCATTTTTATCATGTTAAGTCCATAATGCATGCTTACACACACACACACACACACACAAACATTTTTGGGATATGTTATTGTGAAAATCTGTTTTAATGGTATATGAGCATTTCACATATTTCTTTGCAATGTAATAATATAAAACTAATTAAAGAAAATGCTTTAAGCATTTGTTTGTTAGCCAATGCTGAAAGCTGATAAAAAGATTAAAAATGTCTAATGCTGCTGCTCCATCTAGTGGACAACAGTGCTATTACAGCCTACTTATACAATATGCCATGTTTTTCATATCATTTAATCTACACACACTCATTCTGTTGTAGATAGAGACATTTGGAACTTCAGGATCCAATGTGACTCAATTGTCACTTCAATAGATGAATTTTGACTAAATGTTATTGTAAATGTTAAAAGAGTGAATTTATAAAGTCTAAATATTAATTATAGTTGAGTAGTGTGACAAAATGACTTTTTTTAAACAGCAGGGGGCAGTAAAATACCACTTATTGGCTTAATAGGCCATTATGTTCATATCATTTTCACCTTTTTAACTGTTATACAGGCCTATTTTGTCCAATCTGTCCGAAAATTTTCATGATTATTTGGAGTCATGGCCCACATGTTCAGACTTGTTTTTAATAAGATCTGAGCATTCATCGAAGAGATATAGGCTTTCGAGCACACTCGGTCAAGGCTACACATTGAAGTGACCCTATTATAGCCATCAAAATGCAGAAGTTCAACCTTTTCTGATAATTATTGCTCTAGAGAGTCCAGAGAATTGTACTGCACTGGTTTTGAACGTTATTATATGAAAATTATATGATCTTAGATGGAACAAACCATTTACAGTCAATACTGGCAATTTACCATAGGGAATACATGGTTTTTAAGATTTTTAACAGTTATAGCGCCACCTATTGTCCGATCTCCATGAAACTTTGCATGCTTGTTAATGATGTTATGTCACATATGCTCACCAATTTTTGTGAAGTTCCGAGTTTTTATTTATGATTTATAGGCTTTTGAGTGTGTTTTGACACGCCCCTTTTTATAAATGATCCTGTTATAGCAGACCAAAGGGCAAAGTTCAACTTTTTTTCGATAATTATTGATCTAGAGAGTCCAGAGAATTGTCCTAGACTGGTCTGGTTCCGATCGGGCGAAAAACCAGGGACTAGTTCGCAAAAGTAGGTTTTTAACATATTCGTGAATATTTAATGAACGGTTTGATTGACAGCAATGGTTCTAGAGGCAAAGTTGTTCAGCATGAGGAGATCTATCAAATGATATGCATATTGTGGGGATGTGTGCAACACCACGTGATTACAGAGCCGTAAAACTCGTTAGCGCCAACTAGTGGCCGATTTCTTTCAAAACTCTTACAGACCTCTTGGGCCATGAGTCGAACATGCCCATCGAGTTTCGTTCCGATCGGCCTCCGTTAACCTCGTCTCACAGGTGCTCAAACTTCATTGGCCGATGGCGGCCATGTTTTTTGAGATACGCCAATGTCCTTATACACATACATGGGGCCTTGGACCAAGACACTGCATACCAATTTTCAAGTCAATCGGACTAACGGTCAGGTGGTCAGAGCCCTTTTTATGTTTTTTTCATGTTATAGCGCCACCTAGTGTCCGATCGTCGCGATTTTTTTACTGTGACCTCAGAATGAACTCATTCACATGTGTACCGAGTTTGGTGAAGCTATCTCATTTCCTTCTCGAGTTATAGCCATTTTAGTAAAATAGGCTCCGCCCACAACGTTCATTTTGCGCCCCCTAGCGACCCTGAATCAAAATTTCAACTTTTTTTCGATAATTATTGATATTCAGACTCCAGAGAACATTTCTGCACTGGTTTGGTTCCGATCGGGCGAAAAACCAGGGACTAGTTCGCAAAAGTAGTTTTTCGACAAAATTCAAAATGGCGGAAAATCTATCATGGCGGAAATGAAATCGGAGATATACGTTTTGTTCGTCAGGAGTCCAGCTTTCCAATGATATAAGACACTTGAGTCTACGACATACGGTCTAGGAGTTATGAGCAGTTTTGCGCAATTGGTTGCTATAGCGCCACCTATGGGCCAATCGGGCTCATAATTTGATAACCTCTCCTCGATTTTTGTACTACCATCTGACAAAGTTTCAAGTCTCTAGCACTTACGGTTTGGTCTGCACGATGCGTTTTACGGCGGAAGAATAATAATAAAAATACAAATACAAGTTTCAGACTTGCTGAAAGCTAATGCTAGCAGCATTTAGCGGTGTTCAAGCATTTAAGCCATTTTAGCACATAAGCATTAAAGACATTTAGCAAGCATGTAACCACTGACATAATAGATGGAAAACCATTTACCATGATTCTAGCATGATTTGCCATAGTTTTACCATGATTTACCATGTTCTAGTATGATTTACCATGAATCTAGCATGATTTACCATAGTTTACCATGATATACCAAGTTCTAGTATGATTCACCATGATTTACCCTGTTGTAGCATGGTTTACCACAATTGAACACATTCTAGTATGATTTGCCATGTTATAGGATAATTGACCATGATATACCACATTCTAGAATGATTTACCAGGATTGTAGCATGATTTACCATGATTCATCACATTGCTAGCATGATTTGCCATGATACACCATGTAATAGTATTTTTTACTATGATTTACCATGTTTCTATCATGATTTACCATGATTTACCACATTGCTGCATTGATGTGAAGTGTCAATAAAAATGAAGTGATAAACTCTGACAAAAAAATTATTGTCTTATAATAGTTAACATGGAAAAACTGGTTTGCTTCAGAATACTGGTGAAATTAAAGTCTGTCAAAATGAGAGTGAGCCAAAAAGTGGTCTTCTACTGCCCTCTGCTGGTCATTCTGCTTATTAATAAAGTGTTTTCAGAGATGCTTTTGCACTCATATGTAGACATTTGCACACACACACACACACAAACACACTTTTGGGATGTTATTGTGAAAATCTAATTTAGTTTAATATAGTTGATAAAATCTAATTTAGTTTAGTTGAATATTTAGGTAATATAGTTTAATAATATTAAACTATATTACCAGTCCATCATAATAATAAAAAAATAGCTTTAAGAAGTAAAATGGCCAGCAGAGGGCAGTAGAAGACCACTTATTGGCTCACTTTCATTTTAAACTACTTGGTTTCATTAGTATTCTACACTAAAGCAAAGTAGTTTTTTCATGTTAACTCCATAATGCATGCTTACACACACACACACACACACACACACACAACACACACACACACATTTGGGATATGTCATTGTGAAAATCTCTTTTAATGGTCTATAAGCATTTCACATATTTCTTTGTGATGTAATAATATAAAACTAATTTTAAAAAATAGCTTTAAGCATTTGTTTGTAAGCCAATGCTGAAAGCTGATAAAAAGATTAAACATGTCTAATACTGCTGCTCCCTCTAGTGGACAACAGTGGTATTACAGCCTATATAGAGTTGAAATGAATGAATGGAAATTTGGTTTTTCACTTATATCTCGGGAACGAGAAAGTGAAAAAATCTGAAACTCAGAACTTAGATAGTGTCCGAGGAGCTCTGTTGAACGAGACCATCCCGGTGTTGGTGGCCGATCGGGGCCGTGAGTTATGCCAGTTGAAAGGCATATCTTTTGGGGCTTATATCTCGGGAATGCCCAGGCCAAATCGCACCAAACTCGAATCGAAGCTAGACGAGGACGGGCTCTTTCCAACGAGCTATCCCACAAGAATCTAGGTGGTCTGGGTCGGGAGTTACAGCTGTTCAAAGTCGGGGGTCTCTCGGATTAGCGATCCGCGGGGGGCGCTCCCGAGGCCCGCGACGATAGATTTCGATCAAGGCCCAATAGAGGACCTTACCATCCAAATTTGAGCGTGCAGGGAGTTTCCGTTTTCGAGTTATGAGTGAATTTGTACTGGGAGGGCGTGGCCTAACGTTATACTTTCGTTTTCAGCCTTCCTGTGACACAATTGTGAATAATACAATGAATTTGAACAAAATGTGATTGTAAATGTTAAAATAATGATTGTATAAAGTCTAAATATGAATTATATATAACAATATTAGGGAGTAGTATGATGAAATGACAGCAGGGGGCAGTAAAATACCACTTATTGGCTGTTATACACCCTATTATAGCCATCCAAATGAAGAAGTTATACCTTTTTTGATAATTATTGATCTAGAGAGTCCAGAGAATTGTACTGCACTGGTTTTAAACATTATGATTTGAAAATTATTTGATCATAGATGGAAAATACCATTTACAGCCAATACAGGCAATTTACCATAGGAAATATATGGTTTTAAAGCTTTTTAACAGTTATAGCGCCACCTATGGTCCGATCTCCATGAAACTTTGCATGCTTCTTCACATTGTTATGACACATATGCTCATGAATTTTTGTGAAGTTCTGATTTTTTATTTATGATTTATAGGCTTTTGAGTGTATTTTGACACGCCCATTTTATAAATGACCCTGTTACAGACACCCGAATGCAAAAGTTCAACTTTTTTTTGATAATTATTGATCTAGAGAGTCCAGAGAATTGTCCTAGACTGGTCTGGTTCCGATCGGGCGAAAAACCTGGACTAGTTCGCAAAAGTAGGTTTTTAACATATTCGTGAATATTTAATGAACGATTTGATTGACAGCAATGGTTCAAGAGGCAAAGTTGTTCAGCATGAGGAGATCTATCAAATGATATGCATATTGTGGGGATGTGTGCCACACCACGTGATTACAGAGCCGTAAAACTCGTTAGCGCCAACTAGTGGCCGATTTCTTTCAAAATTCTTACAGACCTCTAAGGCCATGAGTCGAACATGCCCAGCGAGTTTCGTTCCGATCGGCCTCCGTTAACCTCGTCTCACAGGTGCTCAAACTTCATTGGTCGATGGCGGCCATGTTTTTTGAGAAACGCCAATGTCCTTATATACATACATGGGGCCTTGGACCAAGACACTGCATACCAATTTTTAAGTCAATCGGACTAACGGTCAGGTGGTCAGAGCCCTTTTTATGTTTTTTTCACATTATAGCGCCACCTAGTGTTAGATCGTCGAGATTTTTTTACTGTGACCTCAGAATGAACCCATTCACATGTGTACCGAGTTTGGTGAAGCTATCTCATTTCCTTCTCGAGTTATAGCCATTTTAGTAA
>JAVALU010002123.1:0-27500 GCA_030770095.1 Gila robusta | reverse complement strand
AGATATACGTTTTTTACGTCAGGAGTCCAGCTTTCCAATGATATAAGACACTTGAGTCTACGACATACGGTCTAGGAGTTATGAGCAGTTTCGCGCAATTGGTTGCTATAGCGCCACCTATGGGCCAATCGGGCTCATAGTCTGATCAACCTCTCCTCGATTTCTGTACTACCATCTGACCAAATATCAAGTCTCTAGCACTTACGGTTTGGGCTGCACGATGCGTTTTAGGGAAAATAATAATAATAATTAAAGCTGCAAGCAGCATTTAGCGGTGTTCAAGCAGTTAAGGCCTTTAAGGCCGTTAAGCACAAAAGCATCAAAAGACATTAAGTTTTATTTAGCATTAATTTAACCACTGACATAATAGATGGAAAAGACCATTTACAGCCAATACAGGCAATTTACCATAGGAAATATATGGTTTTAAAGCTTTTTAACAGTTATAGCGCCACCTATGGTCCGATCTCCATAAAATTTGCATGCTTGTTAATGATGTTATGTCACATATGCTCACCAATTTTTGTGAAGTTCTGAGTTTTTATTTATGATTTATAGGCTTTTGAGTGAATTTTGCCACGCCCATTTTCTAAATGACCCTGTTATAGCGAACCAAAGGGCAAAGTTCAACTTTTTTTCGATAATTATTGATCTAGAGAGTCCAGAGAATTGTCCTAGACTGGTCTGGTTCCGATCGGGCGAAAAACCAGGGACTAGTTCGCAAAAGTAGGTTTTCAACATATTCGTGAATATTTAATGAACGATTTGATTGACAGCAATGGTTCTAGAGGCAAAGTTGTTCAGCATGAGGAGATCTATCAAATGATATGCATTTTGTGGGGATGTGTGCAACACCACGTGATTACAGAGCCGTAAAACTCGTTAGCGCCAACTAGTGGCCGATTTCTTTCAAAACTCTTACAGACCTCTTGGGCCATGAGTCGAACATGCCCATCGAGTTTCGTTCCGATTGGCCTCCGTTAACCTCGTCTCATAGGTGCTCAAACTTCATTGGCCGATGGCGGCCATGTTTTTTGAGATACACCAATGTCCTCATAGACATACATGGGCCTTGGACCAAGACACTGCATACCAATTTTCAAGTCAATCGGACTAACGGTCAGGTGGCACACCCCTTTTATGTTTTTTTAATGTTATAGCGCCACCTAGTGTCCGATCGTCGCGATTTTTTTACTGTGACCTCAGAATGAACTCATTCACATGTGTACCGAGTTTGGTGAAGCTATCTCATTTACTTCTGGAGTTATAGCCATTTTAGTAAAATAGGCTCCGCCCACAACGTTCATTTTGCGCCCCCTAGCGACCGGAATCGAAATTTCAACTTTTTTTCGATAATTATTGATATTCAGACTCCAGAGAACATTTCTGCACTGGTTTGGTTCCGATCGGGCAAAAAACCAGGGACTAGTTCGCAAAAGTAGTTTTTTCGACAAAATTCAAAATGGCGGAAAATCTTCATGGCGGAAATGAAATCGGAGATATACGTTTTTTACGTCAGGTGTCCAGCTTTCCAATGATATAAGACACTTGAGTCTACGACATACGGTCTAGGAGTTATGAGCAGTTTCGCGCAATTGGTTGCTATAGCGCCACCTATGGGCCAATCGGGCTCATAATTTGATAACCTCTCCTCGATTTTTGTACTACCATCTGACAAAGTTTCAAGTCTCTAGCACTTACGGTTTGGGCTGCACGATGCGTTTTACGGCGAGAATAATAATAATAATAATAAAATAATCACATTAAAAGCTGCAAGCAGCATTTAGCGGTGTTCAAGCAGTTAAGGCATTTAAGATTTTTAACCACACAAGCATCAAAAGACATTACGTTTTATGTAGCAAGCATTTAACCACTGATATCATAGATGGAATAGACCATGTTTTAGCATGATTTACCATGATATACCACATTTTAGTGTGATTTTTCATGATTTACCATGTTCCAGTATGATTTACCATGAATCTAGCATGATTTACCATGATTTACCAAGTTCTAGTATGATTTACTACGTTCTAGGATGATTTACCATAGAGCAGTGGTTCCCAAACCTGTCCTGAAGGACCCGTTTTCTCTGTCTCTCTAATCAATCACACCTGATTCAACTCATCAGCTCATTAACCTATGTGATTATGAGCTGATGAGTTGAATCAGGTGTGTTTGATTAGGGTTCCCAACACTGCCATAGAGTACCGTGATTCTAGCATGATTTACCATAGTTTATCATGATTTACCACATTGCTAGCATTGATGTGAAGTGTCAGTACAAATGAAGTGATAAACTCTGACAAAATATGATTGTGTTATAATAGTAATTGTTATACAAGTGATTTTATAGTGTCTAAATATGAATGCACCTGTTAAAAGACTTCATTAATAAGTAGAATGAGCCAATAAGTGGTCTTCTACTGCCCTCTGCTGGCCACTTTCATTTTGACAGTTTTTCCATTTTAACTCCTTTATGCAAGCTTACACACACACACACACACACACACACACACACAAAATCATTATGAAAATATATTTGAATGTTATTTCATACATGTCTTTGCAAACTATTAATCAGATTATTCAGAATTTATTCAGAAACATAGGACTACACACACATTCTGTTGTAGATACAGAGATTTGAACTATGTCTCATTCAGGATTCACATTTGTCAATGTGACAGAATTGTCAATAGTGATACTTCAATAGATGAAATTTGACTTAATGTGATTGTAAATGTTAAAATAGTAATTTTATAAAGTCTAAATAGTAATTTTGTCACACTACTCAAGTATAATTCATATTTTAAACAGCAGGGGGCAGTAAAATACTACTTATTGGCTTAATATGCCATTATATTCATTTAATTTTCCCATTTTTAACTGTTATAGAGGCAAATTTTGTCCGATCTGTCTGAAATTTTTCATGATTGTTTGGAGTCATATGGCACATGTTCTGACTTGTTTTTAAGAAGATCTGAGCATTCATTGAAGAGATATAAGCTTTTGGGGACACTAGGTCATGGCTACATTGTGAAGTGACCCTATTATAGCCATCCAAATGAAGTTGTTCAACTTTTTCTGATAATTATTGATCTAGAGAGTCCAGAGAATTGTACTGCACTGGTTTTGAACATTATGATATGAACATTACATGATAATAAATGCAAAACACCATTTACAGCAAATACAGGCAATTTACCATAGGAAATACATTGTTTCAAAGCTTTTTAACAGTTATAGCGCCACCTATGGTCCGATCTCCATAAAATTTGGCATGCTTTTTAAGGATGTTATGTCACATATGCTCACCAATTTTTGTGAAGTTCTGAGTTTTCGTATAGGATTTATAGGCTTTTGACTATATTTTGCCACGCCCATTTTATAAATGACCCTGTTATAGCCAACCAAATGCCAAATTTCAACTTTTTTTTGATAATTATTGATCTAGAGAGTCCAGAGAATTGTCCTAGACTGGTCTGGTTCCGATCGGGCGAAAATCCTAGGACTAGTTCGCAAAAGTAGGTTTTAAACATATTTGTGAATATTTAATGAACGATTTGATTGACAGCAATGGTTCTAGAGGCAAAGTTGTTCAGCATGAGGAGATCTATCAAATGATATGCATTTTGTGGGATGTGTGCCACACCACGTGATTACAGAGCCGTAAAACTCGTTAGCGCCAACTAGTGGCCGATTTCTTTCAAAACTCTTACAGACCTCTTGGGCCATGAGTCGAACATGCCCATCGAGTTTCGTTCCGATCGGCCTCCGTTAACCTCGTCTCACAGGTGCTCAAACTTCATTGGCCGATGGCGGCCATGTTTTTTGAGATACGCCAATGTCCTTTTATACATACATGGGGCCTTGGACCAAGACACTGCATACCAATTTTCAAGTCAATCGGACCAACGGTCAGGTGGTCATAGCCCTATTTATGTTTTTTTAATGTTATAGCGCCACCTAGTGCCCAATCGTCGCGATTTTTTTACTGTGACCTCAGAATGAACTTATTCACATGTGTACCGAGTTTGGTGAAGCTATCTCATTTACTTCTTGAGTTATAGCCATTTTAGTAAAATAGGCTCCGCCCACAACGTTCATTTTGCGCCCCCTAGCGACCGTGAATCAAAATTTCAACTTTTTTTCGATAATTATTGATATTCAGACTCCAGAGAACATTTTGGCACTGGTTTGGTTCCGATCGGGCGAAAAACCAGGGACTAGTTCGCAAAAGTAGTTTTTCGACAAAATTCAAAATGGCGGAAAATCTATCATGGCGGAAATGAAATCGGAGATATACGTTTTTTACTTCAGGTTTCCAGCTTTCCAGAGATATAAGACACTTGAGTCTACGACATACGGTCTAGGAGTTATGAGCAGTTTTGCGCAATTGGTTGCTATAGCGCCACCTATGGGCCAATCGGGCTCATAATTTGATAACCTCTCCTCGATTTTTGTACTACCATCTGACAAAGTTTCAAGTCTCTAGCACTTACGGTTTGGTCTGCACGATGCGTTTTAGCGGAGAAAATAATAATAATAATAAATAATAATAATTAAAGCTGCAAGCAGCATTTAGCGGTGTTCAAGCAGTTAAGGCATTTAAGATTTTTAACCACACAAGCATCAAAAGACATTACGTTTTATGTAGCAAGCATTTAACCACTGATATCATAGATGGAATAGACCATGTTTTAGCATGATTTACCATGATATACCACATTTTAGTGTGATTTTTCATGATTTACCATGTTCCAGTATGATTTACCATGAATCTAGCATGATTTACCATGATTTACCAAGTTCTAGTATGATTTACTACGTTCTAGGATGATTTACCATAGAGCAGTGGTTCCCAAACCTGTCCTGAAGGACCCGTTTTCTCTGTCTCTCTAATCAATCACACCTGATTCAACTCATCAGCTCATTAACCTATGTGATTATGAGCTGATGAGTTGAATCAGGTGTGTTTGATTAGGGTTCCCAACACTGCCATAGAGTACCGTGATTCTAGCATGATTTACCATAGTTTATCATGATTTACCACATTGCTAGCATTGATGTGAAGTGTCAGTACAAATGAAGTGATAAACTCTGACAAAATATGATTGTGTTATAATAGTAATTGTTATACAAGTGATTTTATAGTGTCTAAATATGAATGCACCTGTTAAAAGACTTCATTAATAAGTAGAATGAGCCAATAAGTGGTCTTCTACTGCCCTCTGCTGGCCACTTTCATTTTGACAGTTTTTCCATTTTAACTCCTTTATGCAAGCTTACACACACACACACACACACACACACACACACAAAATCATTATGAAAATATATTTGAATGTTATTTCATACATGTCTTTGCAAACTATTAATCAGATTATTCAGAATTTATTCAGAAACATAGGACTACACACACATTCTGTTGTAGATACAGAGATTTGAACTATGTCTCATTCAGGATTCACATTTGTCAATGTGACAGAATTGTCAATAGTGATACTTCAATAGATGAAATTTGACTTAATGTGATTGTAAATGTTAAAATAGTAATTTTATAAAGTCTAAATAGTAATTTTGTCACACTACTCAAGTATAATTCATATTTTAAACAGCAGGGGGCAGTAAAATACTACTTATTGGCTTAATATGCCATTATATTCATTTAATTTTCCCATTTTTAACTGTTATAGAGGCAAATTTTGTCCGATCTGTCTGAAATTTTTCATGATTGTTTGGAGTCATATGGCACATGTTCTGACTTGTTTTTAAGAAGATCTGAGCATTCATTGAAGAGATATAAGCTTTTGGGGACACTAGGTCATGGCTACATTGTGAAGTGACCCTATTATAGCCATCCAAATGAAGTTGTTCAACTTTTTCTGATAATTATTGATCTAGAGAGTCCAGAGAATTGTACTGCACTGGTTTTGAACATTATGATATGAACATTACATGATAATAAATGCAAAACACCATTTACAGCAAATACAGGCAATTTACCATAGGAAATACATTGTTTCAAAGCTTTTTAACAGTTATAGCGCCACCTATGGTCCGATCTCCATAAAATTTGGCATGCTTTTTAAGGATGTTATGTCACATATGCTCACCAATTTTTGTGAAGTTCTGAGTTTTCGTATAGGATTTATAGGCTTTTGACTATATTTTGCCACGCCCATTTTATAAATGACCCTGTTATAGCCAACCAAATGCCAAATTTCAACTTTTTTTTGATAATTATTGATCTAGAGAGTCCAGAGAATTGTCCTAGACTGGTCTGGTTCCGATCGGGCGAAAATCCTAGGACTAGTTCGCAAAAGTAGGTTTTAAACATATTTGTGAATATTTAATGAACGATTTGATTGACAGCAATGGTTCTAGAGGCAAAGTTGTTCAGCATGAGGAGATCTATCAAATGATATGCATTTTGTGGGGATGTGTGCCACACCACGTGATTACAGAGCCGTAAAACTCGTTAGCGCCAACTAGTGGCCGATTTCTTTCAAAACTCTTACAGACCTCTTGGGCCATGAGTCGAACATGCCCATCGAGTTTCGTTCCGATCGGCCTCCGTTAACCTCGTCTCACAGGTGCTCAAACTTCATTGGCCGATGGCGGCCATGTTTTTTGAGATACGCCAATGTCCTTTTATACATACATGGGGCCTTGGACCAAGACACTGCATACCAATTTTCAAGTCAATCGGACCAACGGTCAGGTGGTCATAGCCCTATTTATGTTTTTTTAATGTTATAGCGCCACCTAGTGCCCAATCGTCGCGATTTTTTTACTGTGACCTCAGAATGAACTTATTCACATGTGTACCGAGTTTGGTGAAGCTATCTCATTTACTTCTTGAGTTATAGCCATTTTAGTAAAATAGGCTCCGCCCACAACGTTCATTTTGCGCCCCCTAGCGACCGTGAATCAAAATTTCAACTTTTTTTCGATAATTATTGATATTCAGACTCCAGAGAACATTTTGGCACTGGTTTGGTTCCGATCGGGCGAAAAACCAGGGACTAGTTCGCAAAAGTAGTTTTTCGACAAAATTCAAAATGGCGGAAAATCTATCATGGCGGAAATGAAATCGGAGATATACGTTTTTTACTTCAGGTTTCCAGCTTTCCAGAGATATAAGACACTTGAGTCTACGACATACGGTCTAGGAGTTATGAGCAGTTTTGCGCAATTGGTTGCTATAGCGCCACCTATGGGCCAATCGGGCTCATAATTTGATAACCTCTCCTCGATTTTTGTACTACCATCTGACAAAGTTTCAAGTCTCTAGCACTTACGGTTTGGTCTGCACGATGCGTTTTAGCGGAGAATAATAATAATAATAATAATAATAAAAACAGTACAAAACAATAGTTTTCAGCACTTCGTGCTTGAACACCTAAAATCAGTACAAAAATAGTTTTCAGCACTTCGTGCTTGAACACCTAATTAAAGCTGCTAGCAGCATTTAGCGGTGTTCAAGCATTTAAGCCATTTTAGCACATAAGCATTAAAGACATTTAGCAAGCATGTAACCACTGACATAATAGATGGAAAACCATTTACCATGATTCTAGCATGATTTGCCATAGTTTTACCATGATTTACCATGTTCTAGTATGATTTACCATGAATCTAGCATGATTTACCATAGTTTACCATGATATACCAAGTTCTAGTATGATTCACCATGATTTACCCTGTTGTAGCATGGTTTACCACAATTGAACACATTCTAGTATGATTTGCCATGTTATAGGATAATTGACCATGATATACCACATTCTAGAATGATTTACCAGGATTGTAGCATGATTTACCATGATTCATCACATTGCTAGCATGATTTGCCATGATACACCATGTAATAGTATTTTTTACTATGATTTACCATGTTTCTATCATGATTTACCATGATTTACCACATTGCTGCATTGATGTGAAGTGTCAATAAAAATGAAGTGATAAACTCTGACAAAAAAATTATTGTCTTATAATAGTTAACATGGAAAAACTGGTTTGCTTCAGAATACTGGTGAAATTAAAGTCTGTCAAAATGAGAGTGAGCCAATAAGTGGTCTTCTACTGCCCTCTGCTGGTCATTCTGCTTATTAATAAAGTGTTTTCAGAGATGCTTTTGCACTCATATGTAGACATTTGCACACACACACACACAAACACACTTTTGGGATGTTATTGTGAAAATCTAATTTAGTTTAATATAGTTGATAAAATCTAATTTAGTTTAGTTGAATATTTAGGTAATATAGTTTAATAATATTAAACTATATTACCAGTCCATCATAATAATAAAAAAATAGCTTTAAGAAGTAAAATGGCCAGCAGAGGGCAGTAGAAGACCACTTATTGGCTCACTTTCATTTTAAACTACTTGGTTTCATTAGTATTCTACACTAAAGCAAAGTAGTTTTTTCATGTTAACTCCATAATGCATGCTTACACACACACACACACACACACACACACACACACACACATTTGGGATATGTCATTGTGAAAATCTCTTTTAATGGTCTATAAGCATTTCACATATTTCTTTGTGATGTAATAATATAAAACTAATTTTAAAAAATAGCTTTAAGCATTTGTTTGTAAGCCAATGCTGAAAGCTGATAAAAAGATTAAACATGTCTAATACTGCTGCTCCCTCTAGTGGACAACAGTGGTATTACAGCCTATATAGAGTTGAAATGAATGAATGGAAATTTGGTTTTTCACTTATATCTCGGGAACGAGAAAGTGAAAAAATCTGAAACTCAGAACTTAGATAGTGTCCGAGGAGCTCTGTTGAACGAGACCATCCCGGTGTTGGTGGCCGATCGGGGCCGTGAGTTATGCCAGTTGAAAGGCATATCTTTTGGGGCTTATATCTCGGGAATGCCCAGGC
The DNA here is from genome assembly GCA_030770095.1 of Gila robusta. Lineage (NCBI taxonomy): Eukaryota > Metazoa > Chordata > Actinopteri > Cypriniformes > Leuciscidae > Gila > Gila robusta. Next base: position 18,583 of record JAVALU010002123.1, on the reverse strand, counting down.
CAAATCGCACCAAACTCGAATCGAAGCTAGACGAGGACGGGCTCTTTCCAACGAGCTATCCCACAAGAATCTAGGTGGTCTGGGTCGGGAGTTACAGCTGTTCAAAGTCGGGGGTCTCTCGGATTAGCGATCCGCGGGGGGGCGCTCCCGAGGCCCGCGACGATAGATTTCGATCAAGGCCCAATAGAGGACCTTACCATCCAAATTTGAGCGTGCAGGGAGTTTCCGTTTTCGAGTTATGAGTGAATTTGTACTGGGAGGGCGTGGCCTAACGTTATACTTTCGTTTTCAGCCTTCCTGTGACACAATTGTGAATAATACAATGAATTTGAACAAAATGTGATTGTAAATGTTAAAATAATGATTGTATAAAGTCTAAATATGAATTATATATAACAATATTAGGGAGTAGTATGATGAAATGACAGCAGGGGGCAGTAAAATACCACTTATTGGCTGTTATACACCCTATTATAGCCATCCAAATGAAGAAGTTATACCTTTTTTGATAATTATTGATCTAGAGAGTCCAGAGAATTGTACTGCACTGGTTTTAAACATTATGATTTGAAAATTATTTGATCATAGATGGAAAATACCATTTACAGCCAATACAGGCAATTTACCATAGGAAATATATGGTTTTAAAGCTTTTTAACAGTTATAGCGCCACCTATGGTCCGATCTCCATGAAACTTTGCATGCTTCTTCACATTGTTATGACACATATGCTCATGAATTTTTGTGAAGTTCTGATTTTTTATTTATGATTTATAGGCTTTTGAGTGTATTTTGACACGCCCATTTTATAAATGACCCTGTTACAGACACCCGAATGCAAAAGTTCAACTTTTTTTTGATAATTATTGATCTAGAGAGTCCAGAGAATTGTCCTAGACTGGTCTGGTTCCGATCGGGCGAAAAACCTTGGACTAGTTCGCAAAAGTAGGTTTTTAACATATTCGTGAATATTTAATGAACGATTTGATTGACAGCAATGGTTCAAGAGGCAAAGTTGTTCAGCATGAGGAGATCTATCAAATGATATGCATATTGTGGGGATGTGTGCCACACCACGTGATTACAGAGCCGTAAAACTCGTTAGCGCCAACTAGTGGCCGATTTCTTTCAAAATTCTTACAGACCTCTAAGGCCATGAGTCGAACATGCCCAGCGAGTTTCGTTCCGATCGGCCTCCGTTAACCTCGTCTCACAGGTGCTCAAACTTCATTGGTCGATGGCGGCCATGTTTTTTGAGAAACGCCAATGTCCTTATATACATACATGGGGCCTTGGACCAAGACACTGCATACCAATTTTTAAGTCAATCGGACTAACGGTCAGGTGGTCAGAGCCCTTTTTATGTTTTTTTCACATTATAGCGCCACCTAGTGTTAGATCGTCGAGATTTTTTTACTGTGACCTCAGAATGAACCCATTCACATGTGTACCGAGTTTGGTGAAGCTATCTCATTTCCTTCTCGAGTTATAGCCATTTTAGTAAAATAGGCTCCGCCCACAACGTTCATTTTGCGCCCCCTAGCGAACGTGAATCAAAATTTCAACTTTTTTTTGATAATTATTGATATTCAGACTCCAAAGAACATTTCTGCACTGGTTTGGTTCCGATCGGGCAAAAAACCAGGGACTAGTTCGCAAAAGTAGTTTTTCGACAAAATTCAAAATGGCGGAAAATCCATCATGGCGGAAATAAAATCGGAGATATACGTTTTTTACTTCAGGTTTCCAGCTTTCCAATGATATAAGACACTTGAGTCTACGACATACGGTTTAGGAGTTATGAGCAGTTTCGCGCAATTGGTTGTTATAGCGCCACCTATGGGCCAATCGGGCTCATATTCTCTGAACCTCTCCTCGATTTCTGTGCTACCTTAATCCCAAATATCAAGTCTCTAGCTCTTACGGTTTGGTCTGCACGATGCGTTTTACGGCAGAAGAATAAATAATAATAATAATTAAAGCTGCTAGCAGCATTTAGCGGTGTTCAAGCATTTAAGCCATTTTAGCACATAAGCATTAAAGACATTTAGCAAGCATGTAACCATTGACATAATAGATGGAAAACCATTTACCATGATTCTAGCATGATTTGCCATAGTTTTACCATGATTTACCATGTTCTAGTATGATTTACCATGAATCTAGCATGATTTACCATAGTTTACCATGATATACCAAGTTCTAGTATGATTCACCATGATTTACCCTGTTGTAGCATGGTTTACCACAATTGAACACATTCTAGTATGATTTGCCATGTTATAGGATAATTGACCATGATATACCACATTCTAGAATGATTTACCAGGATTGTAGCATGATTTACCATGATTCATCACATTGCTAGCATGATTTGCCATGATACACCATGTAATAGTATTTTTTACTATGATTTACCATGTTTCTATCATGATTTACCATGATTTACCACATTGCTGCATTGATGTGAAGTGTCAATAAAAATGAAGTGATAAACTCTGACAAAAAAATTATTGTCTTATAATAGTTAACATGGAAAAACTGGTTTGCTTCAGAATACTGGTGAAATTAAAGTCTGTCAAAATGAGAGTGAGCCAATAAGTGGTCTTCTACTGCCCTCTGCTGGTCATTCTGCTTATTAATAAAGTGTTTTCAGAGATGCTTTTGCACTCATATGTAGACATTTGCACACACACACACACACACACACACACACCACACTTTTGGGATGTTATTGTGAAAATCTAATTTAGTTTAATATAGTTGATAAAATCTAATTTAGTTTAGTTGAATATTTAGGTAATATAGTTTAATAATATTAAACTATATTACCAGTCCATCATAATAATAAAAAAATAGCTTTAAGAAGTAAAATGGCCAGCAGAGGGCAGTAGAAGACCACTTATTGGCTCACTTTCATTTTAAACTACTTGGTTTCATTAGTATTCTACACTAAAGCAAAGTAGTTTTTTCATGTTAACTCCATAATGCATGCTTACACACACACACACACACACACACACACACACACACACACACACATTTGGGATATGTCATTGTGAAAATCTCTTTTAATGGTCTATAAGCATTTCACATATTTCTTTGTGATGTAATAATATAAAACTAATTTTAAAAAATAGCTTTAAGCATTTGTTTGTAAGCCAATGCTGAAAGCTGATAAAAAGATTAAACATGTCTAATACTGCTGCTCCCTCTAGTGGACAACAGTGGTATTACAGCCTATATAGAGTTGAAATGAATGAATGGAAATTTGGTTTTTCACTTATATCTCGGGAACGAGAAAGTGAAAAAATCTGAAACTCAGAACTTAGATAGTGTCCGAGGAGCTCTGTTGAACGAGACCATCCCGGTGTTGGTGGCCGATCGGCGCCGTGAGTTATGCCAGTTGAAAGGCATATCTTTTGGGGCTTATATCTCGGGAATGCCCGGGCCAAATCGCACCAAACTCGAATCGAAGCTAGACGAGGACGGGCTCTTTCCAACGAGCTATCCCACAAGAATCTAGGTGGTCTGGGTCGGGAGTTACAGCCGTTCAAAGTCGGGGGTCTCTCGGATTAGCGATCCGCGGGGGGGCGCTCCCGAGGCCCGCGACGATAGATTTCGATCAAGGCCCAATAGAGGACCTTACCATCCAAATTTGAGCGCGCAGGGAGTTTCCGTTTTCGAGTTATGAGTGAATTTGTACTGGGAGGGCGTGGCCTAACGTTATACTTTCGTTTTCAGCCTTCCTGTGACACAATTGTGAATAATACAATGAATTTGAACAAAATGTGATTGTAAATGTTAAAATAATGATTTTATAAAGTCTAAATATGAATTATATATAACAATATTAGGGAGTAGTATGATGAAATGACAGCAGGGGGCAGTAAAATACCACTTATTGGCTGTTATACACCCTATTATAGCCATCCAAATGAAGAAGTTATACCTTTTTTGATAATTATTGATCTAGAGAGTCCAGAGAATTGTACTGCACTGGTTTTAAACATTGTGATTTGAAAATTATATGATCATAGATGGAAAATACCATTTACAGCCAATACAGGCAATTTACCATAGGAAATATATGGTTTTAAAGCTTTTTAACAGTTATAGCGCCACCTATGGTCCGATCTCCATGAAACTTTGCATGCTTCTTCACATTGTTATGACACATATGCTCATGAATTTTTGTGAAGTTCTGATTTTTTATTTATGATTTATAGGCTTTTGAGTGTATTTTGACACGCCCATTTTATAAATGACCCTGTTACAGCCACCCAAATGCAAAAGTTCAACTTTTTTTTGATAATTATTGATCTAGAGAGTCCAGAGAATTGTCCTAGACTGGTCTGGTTCCGATCGGGCGAAAAACCTAGGACTAGTTCGCAAAAGTAGGTTTTTAACATATTCGTGAATATTTAATGAACGATTTGATTGACAGCAATGGTTCAAGAGGCAAAGTTGTTCAGCATGAGGAGATCTATCAAATGATATGCATATTGTGGGGATGTGTGCCACACCACGTGATTACAGAGCCGTAAAACTCGTTAGCGCCAACTAGTGGCCGATTTCTTTCAAAACTCTTACAGACCTCTAAGGCCATGAGTCGAACATGCCCATCGAGTTTCGTTCCGATCGGCCTCCGTTAACCTCGTCTCACAGGTGCTCAAACTTCATTGGTCGATGGCGGCCATGTTTTTTGAGATACGCCAATGTCCTCATAGACATACATGGGGCCTTGGACCAAGACACTGCATACCAATTTTCAAGTCAATCGGACTAACGGTCAGGTGGTCAGAGCCCTTTTATGTTTTTTTCACATTATAGCGCCACCTAGTGTTAGATCGTCGCGATTTTTTACTGTGACCTCAGAATGAACTCATTCACATGTGTACCGAGTTTGGTGAAGCTATCTCATTTACTTCTGAGTTATAGCCATTTTAGTAAAATAGGCTCCGCCCACAACGTTCATTTTGCGCCCCCTAGCGAACGTGAATCAAAATTTCAACTTTTTTTGATAATTATTGATATTCAGACTCCAGAGAACATTTCTGCACTGGTTTGGTTCCGATCGGGCGAAAAACCAGGGACTAGTTCGCAAAAGTAGTTTTTCGACAAAATTCAAAATGGCGGAAAATCCATCATGGCGGAAATAAAATCGGAGATATACGTTTTTTACTTCAGGTTTCCAGCTTTCCAATGATATAAGACACTTGAGTCTACGACATACGGTTAGGAGTTATGAGCAGTTTCGCGCAATTGGTTGTTATAGCGCCACCTATGGGCCAATCGGGCTCATATTCTCTGAACCTCTCCTCGATTTCTGTGCTACCTTAATCCCAAATATCAAGTCTCTAGCTCTTACGGTTTGGTCTGCACGATGCGTTTTACGGCAGAAGAATAATAAATAATAATAATAATTAAAGCTGCAAGCAGCATTTAGCGGTGTTCAAGCAGTTAAGGCCTTTAAGGCCGTTAAGCACAAAAGCATCAAAAGACATTAAGTTGTATGTAGCAAGCATGATTTACCATGATATACTACATTTCAGTGTGATTTTTCATGATTTACCATGTTCCAGTATGATTTACCATGAATCTAACATGATTTTCCATAGTTTACCTTGATATACCATGTTATAGGATGATTTACCATGATATAGCACATTCTAGAATAATTTACCAGGATTCTAGCATGATTTACCTTTTTTACTATGATTTACCTTGTTCTACTGGCGTTATATTACCATGATTTACCATGTGATAGCAATTATTGAAGCATCAGAACAATTGAACTGATACACTCTGACAGAATATGAATGTGTTTTAAATAGTAATTGTTATATAAGTGATTTTATAGTGTCTATATACATGTGAAAAGACTATTAATAAGAAGAGTGGCCAGCAGAGGGCAGTAGAAGACCACTTATTGGCTCACTTTCATTTTCAACTACTTTATTTCTCCAGTATTCTTCACTGAAGCAAACCATTTTTATCATGTTAAGTCCATAATGCATGCTTACACACACACACACACACACACACACACACACATTTTGGGATATGTTATTGTGAAAAATCTGTTTTAATGGTATATGAGCATTTCACATATTTCTTTGCAATGTAATAATATAAAACTAATTAAAGAAAATGCTTTAAGCATTTGTTTGTTAGCCAATGCTGAAAGCTGATAAAAAGATTAAAATGTCTAATGCTGCAGCTCCATCTAGTGGACAACAGTGCTAATACAGCCTACTTATACAATATGCCATGTTTTTCATATCATTTAATCTACACACACTCATTCTGTTGTAGATAGAGACATTTGGAACTTCAGGATCCAATGTGACTCAATTGTCACTTCAATAGATGAATTTTGACTAAATGTATTGTAAATGTTAAAAGAGTGAATTTATAAAGTCTAAATATTAATTATAGTTGAGTAGTGTGACAAAATGACTTTTTTTAAACAGCAGGGGCAGTAAAATACCACTTATTGGCTTAATAGGCCATTATGTTCATATCATTTTCACCTTTTTAAACTGTTATAACAGGCCTATTTTGTCCAATCTGTCCGAAAAATTTCATGATTATTTGGAGTCATGGCCCACATGTTCAGACTTGTTTTAATAAGATCTGAGCATTCATCGAAGAGATATAGGCTTTCGAGCACACTCGGTCAAGGCTACACATTGAAGTGACCCTATTATAGCCATCAAAATGCAGAAGTTCAACCTTTTCTGATAATTATTGCTCTAGAGAGTCCAGAGAATTGTACTGCACTGGTTTTGAACGTTATTAATATGAAAATTATATGATCTTAGATGGAACAAACCATTTACAGTCAATACAGGCAATTTACCATAGGAAATACATGGTTTTTAAGATTTTTAACAGTTTATAGCGCCACCTATTGTCCGATCTCCATGAAACATTGCATGCTTGTTAATGATGTTATGTCACATATGCTCACCAATTTTTGTGAAGTTCCGAGTTTTTATTTATGATTATAGGCTTTTGAGTGTGTTTTGACACGCCCCTTTTTATAAATGATCCAGTTATAGCAGACCAAAGGCAAAGTTCAACTTTTTTTCGATAATTATTGATCTAGAGAGTCCAGAGAATTGTCCTAGACTGGTCTGGTTCTGATCGGGCGAAAAACCAGGGACTAGTTCGCAAAAGTAGGTTTTTAACATATTCGTGAATATTTAATGAACGATTATGATTGACAGCAATGGTTCTAGAGGCAAAGTTGTTCAGCATGAGGAGATCTATCGACTGATATGCATATTGAGGGGATGTGTGCAACACCACGTGATTACAGAGCCGTAAAACTCGTTAGCGCCAACTAGTGGCCGATTTCATTCAAAACTCTTACAGACCTCTTGGGCCATGAGTTGAACATGCCCATGAGTTTCGTTCCGATCGGCCTCCGTTAACCTTGTTTAAAAGTGCTCAAACTTCATTGGCCGATGGCGGCCATGTTTTTTGAGATACGCCAATATCCTTTACACATACATGGCACCTTGGACCAAGACACTGCATACCAATTTTCAAGTCAATCGGACTAACGGTCAGGTGCCACACCCCCTTTTATTGTTTTTTTCATGTTATAGCGCCACCTAGTGTTCGATCGTCGCGATTTTTTTACTGTGACCTCAGAATGAACTCATTCACATGTGTACCGAGTTTGGTGAAGCTATCTCATTTCCTTCTGAGTTATAGCCATTTTAGTAAAATAGGCTCCGCCCACAACGTTCATTTTGCGCCCCCTAGCGACCTGAATCAAAATTTCAACTTTTTTTCGATAAATATTAATATTCAGACTCCAGAGAACATTTCTGCACTGGTTTGGTTCCGATCGGGCAAAAAACCAGGGACTAGTTCGCAAAAGTAGTTTTTTCGACAAAATTCAAAATGGCGGAAAATCTATCATGGCGGAAATGAAATCGGAGATATACGTTTTGTTCGTCAGGAGTCCAGCTTTCCAATGATATAAGACACTTGAGTCTACGACATACGGTCTAGGAGTTATGAGCAGTTTCGCGCAATTGGTTGCTATAGCGCCACCTATGGGCCAATCGGGCTCATAATTTGATAACCTCTCCTCGATTTTTGTACTACCATCTGACAAAGTTTCAAGTCTCTAGCTCTTACGGTTTGGGCTGCACGATGCGTTTTAGGCGGAAGAATAATATAAAAATAATAAAATCTACAATACAAAGGTTTTCAGCATCGTGCTTGAATAATAATTAAAGCTGCAAGCAGCATTTAGCGGTGTTCAAGCAGTTAAGGCCTTTAAGGCCGTTAAGCACAAAAGCATCAAAAGACATTAAGTTGTATGTAGCAAGCATGATTTACCATGATATACTACATTTCAGTGTGATTTTTCATGATTTACCATGTTCCAGTATGATTTACCATGAATCTAACATGATTTTCCATAGTTTACCTTGATATACCATGTTATAGGATGATTTACCATGATATAGCACATTCTAGAATAATTTACCAGGATTCTAGCATGATTTACCTTTTTTACTATGATTTACCATGTTTCTGGCGTTATTTACCATGATTTACCATGTTGATAGCAATTATTTGAAGCATCAGAACAATTGAACTGATACACTCTGACAGAATATGAATGTGTTTTAATAGTAATTGTTATATAAGTGATTTTATAGTGTCTATATACATGTGAAAAGACTATTAATAAGAAGAGTGGCCAGCAGAGGGCAGTAGAAGACCACTTATTAGGCTCACTTTCATTTCAACTACTTTATTTCTCCAGTATTCTTCACTGAAGCAAACCATTTTTATCATGTTAAGTCCATAATGCATGCTTACACACACACACACACACATTTTTGGGATATGTTATTGTGAAAATCTGTTTTAAATGTATATGAGCATTTCACATATTTCTTTGGAATGTAATAATATAAAACTAATTAAGGCGAGACACTACAGGTGAATAGGGTAATTTTTTTAACTAGCAGATATCACCATGAAACTTTGCCAGTTGATTACCTACATTAAGATGAGAAAAAAATGTATTACAAGTTTTCTGTAATTTAATGTTTAAATATGCAAATGAGGCATTATCTAATTAAATATGCGCTAATTTGCATATATTTTAAAAAACGAAATCTGAGTATTGGATAAAGCCAGGTTCAAAATTATTTTTCATTGTGTTCACATATTAGATGGGGAAAAAATTACAGAGGGATTTATGGATATCTACTTTTGTTATCCTGTAAATCAGAATATACTGCCAATAGCCTTAAAAAAATGATTTTCGCCATGTTTTTTGGAATAAAATGTTATATAAATCAGGCTAGGAATAATATATTTACAAATCCCTCTGTAAATGTCTTCATAATATAACTAGGTACAAGACTGGAAAGTTTGGTGTATATAGGTGCTACTGAACTGGAGATTTCGGACTTGGAGTATGAGAGAAAAGACATTTTGAGAAAACGGGCTTTAAAGATTATAGCAATCAGCCAATGAGATTGCGCATTTAGAGTTAAATCCCCCCTTTTACTTTCGCGATTGGTTGCTGATAAAAAGGAAATGACCATATTTGGATCCGGCAGTCTTGTTCACGAGAGAGAGAGCTTTCTAACGGTGTGTGTGATGACAGGGTGCAGATCGCGATCGCGGAGCAGAGGGATGATTTATAACGACAACTTTTGATGAATTTAATGAGAAATCTACAGACGCAAACAGACAAAGTGTAGTAAAATAAAGACCTAAATGTGTATTTCGGACTTTTTTTCACCACAAGTCTGAAAGAAGACATGTATTGAAGACAAATATCCCAAAATCTCAAAATGACCAGTGAAAAAAAACCGATGTTTTTGCCTGCCGTGTCTCGCCTTAAAGAAAATGCTTTAAGCATTTGTTTGTTAGCCAATGCTGAAAGCTGATAAAAAGATTAAAAATGTCTAATGCTGCCGCTCCATCTAGTGGACAACAGTGCTATTACAGCCTACTTATACAATATGCCATGTTTTTCATATCATTTAATCTACACACACTCATTCTGTTGTAGATAGAGACATTTGGAACTTCAGGATCCAATGTGACTCAATTGTCACTTCAATAGATGAATTTTGACTAAATGTTATTGTAAATGTTAAAAGAGTGAATTTATAAAGTCTAAATATTAATTATAGTTGAGTAGTGTGACAAAATGACTTTTTTTAAACAGCAGGGGGCAGTAAAATACCACTTATTGGCTTAATAGGCCATTATGTTCATATCATTTTCACCTTTTAACTGTTATACAGGCCTATTTTGTCCAATCTGTCCGAAAATTTTCATGATTATTTGGAGTCATGGCCCACATGTTCACACTTGTTTTAATAAGATCTGAGCATTCATCGAAGAGATATAGGCTTTCGAGCACACTCGGTCAAGGCTACACATTGAAGTGACCCTATTATAGCCATCAAAATGCAGAAGTTCAACCTTTTCTGATAATTATTGCTCTAGAGAGTCCAGAGAATTGTACTGCACTGGTTTTGAACGTTATTATATGAAAATTATATGATCTTAGATGGAACAAACCATTAACAGTCAATACTGGCAATTTACCATAGGGAATACATGGTTTTTAAAGATTTTTAACAGTTATAGCGCCACCTATTGTCCGATCTCCATGAAACTTTGCATGCTTGTTAATGATGTTATGTCACATATGCTCACCAATTTTTGTGAAGTTCTGAGTTTTTATTTATGATTTATAGGCCTTTGAGTGTGTTTTGACACGCCCTTTTTATAAATGATCCTGTTATAGCAGACCAAAGGGCAAAGTTCAACTTTTTTTCGATAATTATTGATCTAGAGAGTCCAGAGAATTGTCCTAGACTGGTCTGGTTCCGATCGAGCGAAAAACCAGGGACTAGTTCGCAAAAGTAGGTTTTTAACATATTCGTGAATATTTAATGAACGGTTTGATTGACAGCAATGGTTCTAGAGGCAAAGTTGTTCAGCATGAGGAGATCTATCAAATGATATGCTATATGTAGGGGATGTGTGCAACACCACGTGATTACAAAGCCGTAAAACTCGTTAGCGCCAACTAGTGGCCGATTTCTTTCAAAACTCTTACAGACCTCTTGGGCCATGAGTCGAACATGCCCATTGAGTTTCGTTCCGATCGGCCTCCGTTAACCTTGTTTAAAAGGTGCTCAAACTTCATTGGCCGATGGCGGCCATGTTTTTTGAGATATGCCAATATCCTTTTACACATACATGGCACCTTGGACCAAGACACTGCATACCAATTTTCAAGTCAATCGGACTAACGGTCAGGTGGCCACACCCCCTTTTATGTTTTTTTAATGTTATAGCGCCACCTAGGGTTAGATCGACGCGGTTTTTTTACCGTGACCCCAAACTGTCCTCATACACATGTGTGTCAAGTTTGGTGAAGATATCTTATTTACTTCTTGAGTTATAGCCATTTTAGTAAAATAGGCTCCTCCCACAACGTTCATTTTGCGCCCCCTAGCGACCGGAAATCGAAATTTCAACTTTTTTTCGATAATTATTGATATTCAGACTCCAGAGAACATTTCTGCACTGGTTTGGTTCCGATCGGGCGAAAAACCAGGGACTAGTTCGCAAAAGTAGTTTTTTGACAAAATTCAAAATGGCGGAAAATCTATCATGGCGGAAATAAAATCGGAGATATACGTTTTTGTTCGTCAGTTGTCCAGCTTTCCAATGATATAAGACACTTGAGTCTACGACTTACGGTCTAGGAGTTATGAGCAGTTACGCGCAATTGATTGCTATAGCGCCACCTATGGGCCAATCGGGCTCATACTTTGATAACCTCTCCTCGATTTTGGTACTACCTAGTGGCAAAGTATCAAGTCACTAGCCCTTACGGTTTGGGCCACGATGCGTTTTAGGGGAAAATAATAATAATAATAAAATAATAATAAAAATCGACAATTAAATAGTTTTCAGCATTGGCTTGAAACCTAAAAAATCAGTACAAATACAATAGGTTTTCAGCACTTCGTGCTTGACACCTAAAAATCAGTACAATTACAATAGGTATTCAGCACTTCGTGCTTGAACAACTAATTTAAAGCTGCAAGCAGCATTTATCGGGGTTCAAGCAGTTAAGGACCTTAATAAGGCCGTTAGCACAAAAGCATCAAAAAGACATTAAGTTTTATTAGTAAGCAAGGATTTACCATGATATACTACATTTCAGTGATTTTTCATGATTTACTCATGTTCCAGTAGATTTACCATGTTCCAGTATGATTTTCCAATAGATTACCTTGATATACCATGTTATAGGATGATTTACATGTAATAGCACATTCTAGAATAAATTTACCAGGATTCTAGCATGATTTACCTTTTTTTACTATGATATTACCATGGTTCTAGCCAATGCTGAAAGCTGATAAAAAGAATTAGAAATGTGTAATGCCTGCTGCTCCATCTAGTGGACACCAGTGCTATTACAGCCTACTTATACAATATGCCATGTTTTCATATCATTTAATTCTACACACACTCATTCTGTATGTAGAGAGAGTCATTTGAGTGAACTTTCCGGAACCAAATGTGACTCAATGTCACTTCAATAGATGATTTTTGACTAAATGTTTTTAGAAAATGTTAAAATAGTGACTTTTTATAAAAGGTCGAAATAGTCATTATATGTTGAGTAGTTGAGACCTAAAATGACTTTTGTTATAAAACATGCGAGGGGGCAGTAAAATACCACTTAAGTGGCCTTAATAGGCCATTATGTACATACATATCAATGTTCAACCTTTTTATAACTGGTAAACGCCCCCCCCCCTCCTCCGCACCCCATCGGCATATTATGTCCAATCTGTCCGAAATTTTTTCATGATTATTTAGAGTCATGGCCACAAGTTCAGACTTGTTTTTAATAATCATCTGAGCATTCATTGAAGAGATATAGGCTTTCGGGGACGCTCAGTCAAGGCTTCACATTGAAGTGACCCTATTATAGCCATTCAAAATGCAGAAGTTTCAACCTATTCTGATAATTATTGCTCTAGAGAGTCCAGAGAATTGTACTGCACTAGTTTTGAACGTTATTATATTAAATTTATATGTATCTTAGATGGAACAACCAATTTACAGTCAAATACTGGCAATTTTACCATTGGGAATACATGGTTTTTACGATTTTTAACAGTTATAGAGCGCCAGCTATTGTCCGATCTCCATGAAACTTTGGCATGCTTGTTAATGATGTTATGTCACATATGCTCACCAATTTTTGTAAAGTTCTGAGTTTTTATATATGATTTATAGGCTTTTTGAGTGTAATTTTGCCACGCCCATTTTTCTAAATGACCCTGTTATAGTGAACCAAATGGGCAAAATTCAACTTTTTTTTGATAATTATTAATCTAGAGAGTCCAGAGAAATTGTCCTAGACTGGTCTGGTTCCGATCGGGCGAAAAACCTAGGACAAGATTCGCAAAAGTAGGTATTTTAACATATTCGTGAATATTTAATGAACGATTTGATTGACAGCAATGGTTCAAGAGGCAAAGTTGTTCAGCATGAGGAGATCTATCAAATGATATGCATATTGTGGGGATGTGTGCCACACCAACGTGATTACAGAGCCGTAAAAACTCGTTAGCGCCAACTAGTGGCCGATTTCTTTCAAATTCTTACAGACCCTCTAAGGCCATGATTCGAACATGCCCCATGCGCGTTTCGTTCCGATCGGCCTCCGTTAACCTCGCTCTCACAGGTGCTCAAACTTCATTTGGCGATGGCGCCAAGTTTTTTGAAATACGCCAATGTCCTTTATATACATACATGGGGCCTTGGACCAAGACACTGCATACCAATATTTAAGTCAATCGGACTAACGGTCAGGTGGTCAGAGCCCTTTTTATGTTTTTTTTTCACATTATAAGCACCACCTAGTGTAGATCGTCGCGATTTTTTTTACTGTGACCTCAGAATGAACCCATTCACATGTGTACTGAGATTTGGTGAAGCTATCTCATTTCCTACTCGAGTTATAGCCATTTTAGTAAAAATAGGCTCCGCCCACAACGTTCATTTTGCGCCCCCTAGCGAACGTGAATCAAAATTTCAACTTTTTTATTGATAATTATTGATATTCAGAACTCCAAAGAACATTATCTGCACTGGTTTGGTTCCGATCGGGCAAAAACCAGGGACAAGATTCGCAAAAGTAGTTTTTCGACAAAAATTCCAAATGGCGGAAAATCCATCATGGCGGAAATAAAATCGGAGATATACTTTTTTTACGTCAGGTTTCCAGCTTTCCAATGATATAAGACACTTGAGTCTACGACATACCGTTTAGGAGTTATGAGCAGTTTTCGCGCAATTGGTTGTTATAGCGCCAACCTATGGGCCAATACGGGCTCATAATTCTCTGAACCTCTCCTCGATTTCTGTGCTACCTTAATCCCAAATATCAAGTCTCTAGCTCTTACGGTTTGGGCTGCACGATGCGTTTATACGGCAGAAGGAAATAATAATAATAATAATAATAATAATAATAAAAATCAGTACAAATACAATAGGTTTTTCAGCACTTTCGTGCTTGAACACCTAATTAAAGCTGGCAAGCAGCATATAGCGGTGTTCAAAGCAGTTAAGGCCTTTAAGGGCCGTTAAGCACAAAAGCATCCAAAAGACATTAAGGTTTTATTTAGCATTATAATTTAACCACTGACATAATAGATGGAAAAGACCATTTACAGCCAATACAGGCAATTTACCATAGGAAATATCATGGTTTTAAAGCTTTTTAACAGTTATAGCGCCACCTATTGTCCGATCTCCATAAAATTTTGCATGCTTGTTAATGATTTATGTCACATATGCTCACCAATTTTTTGTGAAGTTCTGAGTTTTTATTTATGATTTATAGGCTTTTGAGTGAATTTTGCCACGCCCATTTTCTAAATGACCCTTTTATAGTGAACTAAAGGGCAAAGTTCAACTTTTTTTCGATAATTAATGATCTAGAGAGTCCAGAGAATTGTCCTAGACTGGTCTGGTTCCGATCGGGGGCGAAAAACCAGGGACTAGTTCGCAAAAGTAGGTTTTCTAACATATTCGTGAATATTTAATGAACGATTTGATTGACAGCAAATGGTTCTAGAGGCAAAGTTGTTCAGCATGAGGAATCTATCAAATGATATGCATTTTGTGGGGATGTGTGCAACACCACGTGATTACAGAGCCGTAAAACTCGTTAGCGCCAACTAGTGGCCGATTTCTTTCAAAACTCTTACAGACCTCTTGGGCCATGAGTTGAACATGCCCATCGAGTTTCGTTCCGATTGCCTCCGTTAACCTTGTCATAGGTGCTCAAACGTCATTGGCCGATGGCGGCCATGTTTTTTGAGATACACCAATGTCCTCATAGACATACATGGCACCTTGGACCAGGACACTGCATACCAATTTTCAAGTCAATCGGACTAACGTCAGGTGGCCAAACCCCTTTTATGTTTTTTTAATGTTATAGCGCCACCTAGTGTTCGATCGTCGCGATTTTTTTACTGTGACCTCAGATGAACTCATGCACATGTGTACCGAGTTTGGTGAACCTACTCATTTACTTCTGGAGTTATAGCCATTTTAGTAAAATAGGCTCCTCCCACAACGATGCTTTTGCGCCCCCTAGCGACCGGAATCAAAATTTCAAACTTTTATTTCGATAATTATTATATTCAGACTCCAGAGAACATTTCTGCACTGGTTTGGTTCCGCAATCGGGCAAAAAACCAGGGACTAGTTCGCAAAAGTAGTTTTCAGACAAAATTCAAAATGGCGGAAAATTATCATGGCGGAAATAAAATCGGAGATATACGTTTTTTACGTCAGGAGTCCAGCTTTCCAGTGATATAAGACACTTGAGTCTACGACATAACGGTCTAGGAGTTATGAGCAGTTTCGCGCAATTGGTTGCTATAGCGCCACCTATGGGCCAATCGGGCTCATAATTTGATAACCTCTCCTCGATTTTTGTACTACCATCTGACAAAGTTTCAGCTCTCTAGCCCTTACGGTTTGGGCTGCACGATGCGTTTTACGGCGAAGAATAATAATAAAATAATAAAAAATCCTTACAAATACAATAGGTTTTTCAGCACTTCGTGCTTGAACACCTAATTAAAGCTGCAAGCAGCATTTAGCGGTGTTCAAGCAGTTAAGGCATTTAAGATTTTTAACACACACAAGCATCAAAAGACATTAAGTTTATGTAGCAAGCATTAACCACTGACATCATAGATGGAATAGACCATGTTTTAGCATGATTTACCATGATATACCACATTTTAGTGTGATTTTTCATGATTTACCATGTTCTCCAGTATGATTTACCATGAATCTAGCATGATTTACCATGATTTACCACGTTTCTAGTATGATTTACTACGTTCTAGGATGATTTACCATAGAGCAGTGGTTCCCAAACCTGTCCTGAAGGACCCGTTTTTCCTGTCTCTCTAATCAATCACACCTGAATTCAACTCATCAGCTCATTAACCTATGTGATTTATGAGCTGAGAGTTGAATCAGGTGTGTTTGATTAGGGTTCCCAACACTGCCATAGAGTACCGTGATTCTAGCATGATTTACCATAGTTTATCATGATTTACCACATTGCTAGCATTGATGTGAAGTGTTCAGTACAAATGATAGTGATAAACTCTGACAAAAATATGATTGTGTTATAATAGTAATTGTTATACAAGTGATTTTATAGTGTCTAAATATGAATGCACCTGTTAAAAGACTTCATTAATAAGTAGAATGAGCCAATAAGTGGTCTTCTACTGCCCCTCTGCTGGCCACTTTCATTTGACAGTTTTTTCCATTTTAAACTCCTTTATGCAAGCTTACACACAACACAACACACACACCACACACAAAACAAAATCATTATGAAATATATTTGAATGTTATTTCATACATGTCCTTTGCAAACTATTAATCAGATTATTCAGAATTTATTCAGAAACATAGGACTACACACACATCTGTTGTAGATACAGAGATTTGAACTATTCTCATTCAGGATTCACAATTTGTCAATGTGACAGAATTGTCAATAGTGATACTTCAATAGAGGAAATTTGACTTAATGTGATTGTAAATGTTAAAATAGTAATTTTTATAAAGTCTAAATAGTAATATTGTCACACTACTCAAGTATAATTCATATTTTTAAACAGCAGGGGGCAGTAAAATACTACTTATTGGCTTAATATGCCCATTATATTCATTTAATTTTCCCATTTTAACTGTTATAGAGCAATTTTTAGGAAAAAAGTCCGATCTGTCTGAAATTTTTCATGATTGTATTGGAGTCATATGGCAACAATGTTCTACGACTTGTTTTTAAGAAGATCTGAGCATTTCATTGAAGAGATATAAGCTTTTGGGGACACTAGGTCATGGCTACATTGTTGAAGTGACCCTATTATAGCCCATCCAAATGAAGTTGTGCAACATTTTTCTGATAATAATTGATCTAGAGAGTCCAGAGAATTGTATCTGCACTGGTTTTGAAACATTATGTATAGAACAATTACATGATAATAAATGCAAAACACCATTTACAAGCAAATACAGGCAATTTACCATAGGAAATACATTGTTTCAAAGCTTTTTAACAGTTATTAGCGCCTACCAGATGGTCGATCTCCATAAAATATATGGCATGCTTATTAATGGTTGTTAAATGTCACATAAGCACACCAATATTTGTGAAAGATCGGAGTTTTCACGAATAGGATTATAAAGGCATGTTGAACTAAAATTTTGCCGACGCCGCCCATTTTATAAAAGACCCCTGTTATAGCCAACCAAATGCCAAAATTATTCAAACTTATATTTGATAAATATATTGATCAAGATGAGACCAGAGACTGGTCCTAGACAGGTCCTGGTTCCGAACGAATAATCGCAGGCGAAAATCCTAGGACTAGTTTTACGCCAAAGTGACGGTTTTAAACATATTTGTGAATATAGAATGAAGGATTTGGAATGACAGCAAAAGGTATCATAGCAGGCAAAGTTGTTTCAGCAATGAGGAGATCTCGCACACATGATATGGCATTTTGTGGGGGCTGTGGAGATTTACCACATTGCTAGCAAAGATGTGAAGTGTTCAGTAACCAATGACCTGAAACACTCTGACAGAAATATGAATGTGTATTAATAGTAAATGTTAAATAAGAGGAATTTTCTAGAGTCCTATATACATATGAATGCATAAGCACATGTGGAAAAGGACTAGAACAAAGAAGAGTGGCCAGCAGAGGGCAGTAGAAGACCCACCAAGGCTTCCCTTTTCATTTTCAATCTACTTTAGATTCTCCAGTAATTTCTTCACTGAAGCAAACCAAATTTTTATCATGTTAAGAAGTCCCCATAATGCATGCATACCACACACAGCCACACATCAATTTTGGGATAAGTAAAATGTGAAAATCCGTTTATAAAAGGTATATGAGCATTCACATATTTCTTTGCAATGTAATAAATATAAAAC
>JAVALU010002122.1:0-10005 GCA_030770095.1 Gila robusta | reverse complement strand
TAATATACTTTCAAATATAATTTATTCCTGTGATCAAAGCTGAATTTTCAGCATCATTACTCCAGTCTTCAGTGTCACATGATCCTTCAGAAATCACTATAATATAATGATTTATTATATTAATATATATATATATATATATATATATATATATATATATATATATATATGCACATGGATATATTAACAGCTATAATATTTCAAAATATTTACTATATATTTTTATCAAGTACATGCAGCTTTGGTGAGCAGAAGACTTATAAAAATATTTTTAAAAATATTAAAAACTGTAATATCTTGAAATGTTATTATAATTTAAAAATACTATTTTGTATTTGAATATATTGTAAAGGGTAATTTATTCATTTGATGCAAAGCAGACTTTTTGGCAGCATTTTTCCTTAAAAAAATCTGGTGTCACTTTATTTTGATGGTCCCTTTAACAAATTCTGTTAACACAAGTAACATTGCACCTTCATGTCTACTAACTCTCATTAGAGTATTAGTAGAGTATTAGTAGACTGGTAGGGTTAGGGTTAGAATAAGTTGACATGTAGTTGCAAAGTTACTTATAGTCAGTAGAGTGTCTGTTGAAGAGCATCACAATAAAGAGTTTGCAGATATTAAGCAGACACTCCACTAATACTCTGATGAGAGTTAGTTGACATGTAGTTGCAAAGTTACTTATAGTTAACAGAATGTTCAAAAGGGACCATCAAAATAAAGTGTTATAGAAATCTTAATAATTTGAATCTTTTGGCCAGTACTGTGTGAGTTCATGGAGATAAACCCTGATGTTGACTCGATGAAGCTTCGTCTGTTCTGAGCTCGTAGTTCAAAGGTTATACAAGAGTTTTCAGACAGACAGATAGATTAACATTAATGCAATGACATTCAGATATTTGTAAATGTGATTTAAGTGTCTAAATACTTGTAGTATTGAAATATCAAAGCATATAAATCTCAAGTAAAGCAGCTCCCAGTTTAAATCTGTTAAAAATAGCATGAAAATGATTATGCTTGAGCAGCTTTTAAAAGACTGGAGTGATGAAATAATTCCCGGGTCAGAATAACCGGAACAGCAGAAACATTAAACACTCGTGTGTGAAAGAGCCATTGTCCAACAGACAACAGAAATGAACAAATGTTCAGGCATATAAAGCATGACTACACACACACACACACACACACACAGAGAGAGAGAGAGAACAGGTACCAGTGAAGCATTGAGATTTGAAGGTCAGTCTTCATTGAAGGTCATTGTTGGTTTGTCTGAAGGTAATGATCTGTCAATCACAGCACAAGCTGTGTGTGTGTGTGTGTGTGTGTGTGTGTGTGTGTGTGTGTGTGTGGGGGGGGTTATCAGGGCCTGTTTAAAACACTGAGTGGAGATGACAGCTGAAGGAGGCATGAACACACACACACACACTCTCTCACACACTCTCTCACACACACACACACACACACACACAGAAGGAGGCATGGACACACACTGATCTCAAACACACACACACACACACACTTACTTTCTCTCTCTCTCTCTCTCTCTCTCTCTCTCTCTCTCTCTCTCTCACACACACACACACTGAAGGAGTCATGAACACACACTGATCATCTCAGTCATCTGTCCTCACATGTGAATGGTGACTCAGAGGACGTTTGCAGTGAAACACACTTCTGCTCGGACATTTCTCTCCTCACACTCGTGATAAAAGACGGATGAATAGAGACAGCCTCTCTTTAGTCTAGTGTGAATAATGTTTCACAGAAGTGTGTTTTCTGACACTGAGGTCACACTGAGGTCAGCTGGACATGAGCGCCACCTGCTGGCCGCTTCATCACTGACTCCATGCAAACTAGCATTACAGTACGCATATTGTGCAAATCATATCTATGCATGAAAAGACGAGTCAGTAGTCAGTGGGTTTACATATATTACATATTTACAGACTGCAAATACACTGCAGGGTTGTTTTAACCCAAATTTGGGTCAAATATGGACAAACCCAACTGTTGGGGTAAAAATGTAACCCAGTGGCTGGGTTTGTCCATATTTGACCCAAATTTGGGTTAAAACAACCCTGCATATTGTATGCATCAATGCAATGAATGATTATTTGAGTTACTGTTGTCTTTCTCTCAGCTGAACCAGTCTGGTTATTCTCCTCTGACCTTTGACCTCTGACCTCTGACACTGGACATCTCCTCTTTTAACCCTAGAGAAGGTTGTGTGTGAAAATCCCAGTAGATCAGCAGATTCAGCCCGTCTGGCTCCAACAACCATTTCACGTTCAAAGTCACTTAAATCTATTTCTTCCTCATTATGATGATCAGTGTTGTTGTATTTATTTAGTGTATGCTTTTAAGAAATAGTAAGCAGTGCACAAGCTTTGGATTGGGAACATATCCCAGCTCTTCACATGTGTTTCCCAGATCCAGTCTGAGCAGGTGTTGCCATAGTGATCAGAGGAACATCACACACACACACACACACACTCACACACTCGTTCTTTCCTTCACTGCAGCTCAGAGATCACAACACACTCTCCAACACATCACTCTCAGTTAAAACATCAAAACACGAACATTTGCATAAGCAAAATTGCAAAAGATAAATTCTGTGACTTTTATGCTTGAGAGTAAAAAATCTGCATATACAAGGAAAAACATATTTTCCTGAAAACAAGTCCTAATGGATGAATCTCACAAGACATGTCTATATCAGCACAACATCAAAAGAAAGTGGTAAGAAATTATAGTTCAAGAAAGAAACAAAGCATACTTTCCTTTGCATTTTTTTACATTATTTTGACATTATAGGATAAAGTAAAGCCCTAACAAAAAATATATCATCATGATGTATAAATGCATTAATTAATTTAATCAAGTTATCATCAGACTTTTTTTTTTTTTTTTGCTTTTTGACATTATTTTGATTCAATTAAGAACATTTCCATGCAATATTCTCATTATTTTAATGCAGTATTAGCCTATTGTATTCCAGTAAAATAAAACCATGCAATGATTAATTACTGCCAAAAATACTATCATTACACTTTAAAAAATGCTGGGTTGTTTCAAGCCAAACATTTATGGACAAACCCATCCGTTGGGTTAAATTTAAAAATTTTGTGTTTGTCTAGATTTGCCCCAAAATTGGGTTAAAACAACGAGTGTATATATAAATACATGAACTAATCATTTTATCAGGTTATCAGATTAGCAATATGCATATCATAATGTATAAATAAATTATTTTTTATCTTCTTTTTTTGCATTACACAAATGGTAAATGTGATTTAGTGTCCTCAAAATAAATCATATACATAAATCAATAATTTTATTGTTATCATCAGATTTTTATTTGTGTATTTTGACATTAATTTGATAGCAATTCAAAACCTTTCCATGCAAAATTCTCATTATTTTAATGCAGTATTTTTTTGTACTATATTCCAGTAAAAATACAATGACAAAATGATTCTTTATAGAATAAATAAAATCCAGAATAAAAAAATGTTCATATGTAAATACATTATTAAATAATTTTATTAGGTTATCATCAGATTAAAAATATGCATATCATGATGTATAAATACATTAGTTTTCATCTTTTTTTTTTTTTTGCATTAAACAAATAAGACTTAAAATGGTAAATGTGATAAAGTGTGATCAAAATATGGTCCTAAAACAGACTGCAGTGAATATGACCTGGACGTGTTTTTGGCCTGATATTTTACAGCACATTCATCTGGTTTTAAAGGCGTTGAGATATCTTTACTGCACGCGCTTTGATCACCACAGCTGTATAATATCACGCCTGTATGTTTATGAACGCACGCCTCATTAACACGTCAACATAAATGCATCTTGAAACATCTGGTCTCACACATAAACTCAGCTTCTCATGCACGGACTCAATGCATGTGATGAACGACAGAATATGCTTTCAGATGCTCATGACTAACTGAGATTTCCAGCATTTTCTCGATGCGTCAGAAGCCACTGCTTCCTTCAGCACAGAAACAATATTCACCCTCCCGTCTTTGTTTCCTTTTAATTGACTTTTTAACAAGGTAACGAGGCAGCGAGGCAGATAGTGAATGAATGGAAGCATCCTCTACTTTATCACTCTGTCTGAGAGAGCACAGACATTCATTAACTCACTTATTGTGTTTCTGTAGAGGGGAAACAATGCATCTGGAGCGCGCACGGCTGGAACCACACATGGATCCTAAAGAAATGAGAGGAAAACTCAGACTGGCATTGATTTAGTGCAGCATGCTTTTATTTCCTTATAGTATTTTAGTCTTGCCTTACATGTGTGCAAGAATGCATTGATTTACTGCTGCGGTCTGAATCTCAGTGCATTACATGCCAAATCAAATGCCAGTAATTTTAAATTAAGATGCACAAACATATTTTACAAGCAAAACATCTGACAAAAACAAGTTGTAATGGTTGACCCAGCTAACAAATTATGTTCTCGGATATTTCTGAATGTTCTCTGAACAAAACAAAAAAAGTTTTTGATGATTATGCAAACGTTAACCCTGTAAACTATCCCCCCCCCCCCATGTTTTACAATAAAACTGCAAGAAAATCAAAGCGAAAAATCTGAACAAGTTGTGTTCCAATTTTTAGGTTGATATCTCAATAAATGAGCTTTCAGTGAGATTTATTTTAGGCGCAGTACCAAACCTTTCCACTAGTTGACATCCAAGCTCCATTTCCATATTATGGTTTGAGTGATCTGAACCATATTTCCATAATTTTTATACAATTTATGAAGTAGACATTCCATTCAGAAGTAATATGGGTGGTTTGGCAGTATTTTATTTGAATGCAACCTCTAATAAAAGCATAAAAAAACACCTAGTGTTATAGCTCGCCACCGTGACCGCATCATTTTTTCCTCATAAAATTTTATTGGTGTTATCTTTTGAACTCTAGGCATGAAAACAAACTGAGTTTTCTACATGATATTTCATGATTTTTCATATCCAACGCTATTTCAAAATAAAGGCCTGAATACGCTTAATGAGTATGAAATATTCTTGTTGCAAATCGATAAATTACTGCTCCTCTGTAATTTATAAAAAAAAAAAAAAATGATATAGGCTTTCAAATGATATATAGTTTGTATATATTAGGTTTTTACTAAGATGTTATTGTTTTAAATATATAATGGCAATACTTTTGAATTTTCTCTGAACATTCTGAAACAAGTATAATATTTAAAAACTGTTAGATGAACGTTCTGAAAATGCGTTGTGTCTCTGTGCTTGTAGTTAATGTGATGAATCCACTAAAGATGGGCTCACACACACACACACACACACCTTAAACTGAGGCTTTGCTCTTCGACAGCGTCAGTATAACACTGAGCTCATATAATAGACTAAATGACACGACAGAATGGATTTATCATCTCGAAGAAGAGAAGACTGGCCTTATAGTGCCCAAGTACTATTGGAGGTCACTGCGTGTCAATGCATATACTGGGTTTATTGTATTACAACAATTAACTTCATGCCTTTTATGATTCACATAGGCTATATAGTTAGGAGGCTGTATATGAACTGTATTGCTGCGCATTGAATTATTTATGCAGACGCAGTACTGTAGTTCTGATATTGCAGACAATAACAGCATATGAATGAACTGCTGACTAAACGCAATGCTGAAGGAGGTTCATGCTAATAAACACCCTGACAAAATCTCTGTGCATTTTTACTGCAATTCTGTGCGTTTAAACATAGTAAAATGTGCTATCTAATTGAAAGCATCATTAAATGAATCAACATATTGGATAAACAAACACAGAAGGGGAGATGAATGTCTGCGCAAGGTAACAGCTATTAAAAGAGCATGCATGCACACGTAATCCATTATGATTGCGTGTAGAGTTAACAGAATTAAAACGAATAGGTGTGAATTCACGCACGTGCAAAAGCGAGCGCCTGAAGCGTCACGTTTACATGCAAACCCAAGTTACTCTTCTTCTTCTTCTCTCCTTGACAACAAATGAACTGACAGGATGAATTTAGCAACTCAAAGAAGAGATACGCATCAGATATCATCATCATAATCATCAGATCAATTACTGAGAGTGAGAAGCAGCCGACGGCAGAGACTCAGAATACGGTTACACTGGGAACGAGGGATGAGATTATAAAGATAGAGAGAAACAGAGATGGAGAGACAGATGGAAAGATAACGGCCGGATATCTGTTCTCTGACCTCCACATTCTCTGAGGTGTTGCTGATCATCTGAAGAAAGAAGGAAAATTATTCTCAGAGTGAATGTCAAAAAGGCATGTATCATTAAACAATCAAAAGTTGAAAGAAATGATAGTTTCATAAAGAAAATGGAGCTAGAATCTTTTCTTTGTATTATTTTAATGGCATCTAAAAACATTTTCATGCAATATTCTCATTACTATAATGCAGTGTTTTTATTCCTGTAGATATATAGGATGAGTTAAAGCCAAAACAAACATATGTTGATGATGTATAAATACATTAATTAATAATTTTATGATATTATCATCTGATTTTTATTTTGCATTTAGACATTATTTTGACAATTAAGAACATTTCCATGATTTCTTTGTTGTACTGTATTCCAGTAAAAATACAATAATACAAGGATTAGATACAGCATAAATTAAATTCAGAAAAATATTATCATGATGTATAAATACATTAATCAATAATTACATTGTTATCGTCAGTTCTTTTGTACTTTATTACAGTAAAATGCAATTAATGCTAAGGATAAATGAAAGTCTGAAAAAAATGCATTTTGACATTTTGATAACAATTAAGAACATTTCCATGCAAAATTATCATTAATGTAATGATTATTTTTTTGCACTATATTCCAGTAAAAATACAATCATGCAATGATTAATTATAGGATAAATTAAAGCCAGAACATAAATCATATACATAAATCAATAATTTTATTGTTATCATCAGATTTTTATTTGTGTATTTTGACATTAATTTGATAGCAATTCAAAACCTTTCCATGCAAAATTCTCATTATTTTAATGCAGTATTTTTTTGTACTATATTCCAGTAAAAATACAACGACAAAATGATTCTTAGTATAAATAAAATCCAGAATAAAATGATCATGATATGTAAATACATTATTAAATAATTTTATTAGGTTATCATTATATTAAAAATATGCATATCATGATGTATAAATACATTAGTTTTCATCTTTTTTTGCATTAAACAAATAAGATTAGAATGGTAAATGTGATTAAGTGTGATCAAAATAAAATCTTTCTGGTCTTAAAATAGAAAGCACATTCATCTGGTTTTAAAGGCGTTGAGATATCTT
Source organism: Gila robusta (assembly GCA_030770095.1). Classification (NCBI taxonomy): domain Eukaryota; kingdom Metazoa; phylum Chordata; class Actinopteri; order Cypriniformes; family Leuciscidae; genus Gila; species Gila robusta. The sequence goes on along the minus strand of JAVALU010002122.1, from coordinate 2,645 downwards.
TACTGCACGACTAAAGAGCGTCAGTCAGACATTTGAGTTTTTATTCAGGCCAAGAAACACCAGAATAGAGCCGGACCTCACATCTGACATGTAAAATCACAGAGCGCAGTGCATTTAGTGTGTGTATGTGTTTCCAGGCATCGACTGAAACTGACACCACAATAATAGACATGGAAAACTTTCATATCATTTCTCTCTGTGTGCAACAACATCTCATGTGTGTAGACATTGCCATCAGACTTTCTCAGGAAACAAAGTGCTAAATAAATGCCTCAAACAAAATATGCATTTTACAAAGATTAGATGCGTTTAACCTGGGAAACTGGGATTCCCTTTCGTAGTCACTCCGAGTTACGTCGGCTATCGCGCGGGCGCGATAGTCTCGCTTTTTTCTTCTCAGTGCAAAAGAAACTCAAAATACTCTGTTGATTTTGATCTTACATATTAAGTGTTGTACATCATTAGATCCTGATAAGTGTCTATTTTTTTTTCTGGATACTCACAATAAAAACAAAGTGTTGTGCTTTTCGCCAAATAAAGAAAAACAAACATGATGCGCGTTCTGCCTTCTCTCTGTCAGTTAAGTCCATTCTGAAACGCGTCCGAAAATTAACTGTAATTTCGCGAATACTTGTCATACAGGCACGAGTGTTTTTCCATAATGAAGCTTGAACTCTCTTCTTTTAAATGAATTAATTTATATAAAAAACAAATATTCTCAGTTTATGTAATCTGTATGAAAAGAGAGAGATGTCAGTATTTTCTTTCCAGCTCATTATACCTAATTACGCGTTAATGTGCCACGCCCACGGAGAGCGCGCCGGTATTCAAACGCAAATGATCTAAGGCAAGCCATTCAAACATGCCAACGCCCACCAGCTGGATTATAAAACACGTATCTTGTACAGCTGTGTACACAGCGTATCCTTCGCTTTGAGGAAAAATACTATCTAATAACCCTGGAATAGAAGTGCTGGTAGTTTCATTTGGAGGAGCAACGTATCCAGCTGATGTAGTAAGTCATTTATTCTTAAGTGCTTTGTTCTAATCGCGATATTGAATAGTGTCTGACTGTAAACCGCAAAAAGACTGTTTAAATATGAATTGCGTGTCTGTGTGTAGGCTAAATGATGAATGAACGGCATGCAGGCGCGCGCTTTGTTTACTACAGTTATACAGCGCGTGTCTGTGCCGTTCATTCACTCTCGCACTCTCACTATAAGCAACAAGCTGCTAATTCACATATACTAATATATCATACACTATGTTACAGACTAAATATGAATGTTTAGACAAGATTTTGTGATTAGTTTTGGATAGATTATAAAGTTTTGACTGTAAAAAAAGACTACTGTCACATTAAATAGTTAAGCTTTTGTTCACCAATTTCTGCTCATAGTTAAATATACTATAGTATGATGTTTTGTCAAAAATAAAGTAGGTATATTGAATTTTCAACTAAGATGTTATTATAGTGTGTAGGCTAAATGATGAATGAACGGCATGCAGGCGCGCGCGCTTTGTTTACTACAGTTATACAGCGCGTGTCTGTGCCGTTCATTCACTCTCGCACCTACATTAGTAAACGTTATGTTTACATGAACACATCCAATCTATATTGCTATAGCCTACTAAGATGAGTAAAAATAGACTGAAATATGTTGAAATAAAATGTCTGTATAAGCAACAAGCTGCAAATTCACATGTATATACTAATGTATCATACACAATATGTTACAGACTAAATATGAATGTTTAGACAAGATTTTGTGATTAGTTTTGGATAGATTATAAAGTTTTGACTGTAAAAAAAGACTACTGTCACATTAAATAGTTAAGCTTTTGTTCACCAATTTCTGCTCATAGTTAAATATACTATAGTATGATGTTTTGTCAAAAATAAAGTAGGTATATTGAATTATCAACTAAGATGTTATTATAGTGTTTGTTCCAATATTCAAACTAATGAATCCTTACCTTTTTTAATACGTATGATAAAATGTATACTTTTTACAAAGAAATACACTTGAAATATTGTTAAAATTGTAATTGTTGTTGTAATTGTAACCTATTTGTAATTGGTTACAATTTCTAATTGTAAAATATGTATATATAGATAATTTCTTTTGTCCTTGCATTCTTTGGGATCCTGTGACTCACCTGTGTGAAAGGGCTAATTAATATGCAGCTCATTATAGGGCTCATTATCCGGCCTTTGTCTTCTCAGGTGTGAACACGCCTCCACGCATATTGCCTTTCCAAACAAAAGGTGTCTTATAAAATTTAAATCAATGTATTGTTTTGTGTAAATGATTAGGCAGGATGATTTTCAGATCATTTTGAAGCAAAAATTCTAGGCAACAACACTCATTAGTCAAAAGTCTTGTGGACACATATTTAGTATGTGTTTTGTGGCCTTATTTCAGACACTTTAAGTTTTAGTTTTTTCAATAACCATGCATAAGCAATATTCTCTCAAAAATACAAACATGTACATACATGTTGCTCACATATTACGGTAGCCCCGTTTGTGCTATATAGAGTGAATTTACACCTTTGCCATTAACATGTTTATAAATAACTGAAAAAAGCACAAATGTCAGAGCATGTCAGAACACCTCAAGGACCCCAAAAACCCTTAGACC
>JAVALU010002121.1:0-15980 GCA_030770095.1 Gila robusta | reverse complement strand
ATACACACTATATTCATAGATTGAAACTGAATTTGCTCATAAAACAAAGTTTGAAATGCGTCGCAATCTCCACCAAAAACTGTAGCGACAATGAGTCTTACATTGAATTAGCTCAAATTATATATAGGGAATTTTAATAATTAATCATGAATATGATTAATATACTGCATATTACAGTTAAATTATCGAAGTTGAAAATAGATCGATTGTATATATGAATGATCAATCACAACGAATTATAATTCCTCATTCATATATCAATGGTCCCTTTCCAGATCGATTATATGAGATAACCTTTAATGGAATTAATTTAGTTATCGAACAATCTGTTTGTCCAGCAAACGGCCGTAAGATTAACTTATCAACTTCTCAACAAGGTTATCCCTTCCTTATAATTCCAAAAAGCTATTTTCTGGCTATGAAAATTCACCTTCTTGTTATTATAAAATTTAGGTTACTGAAATAGTAACGAATTGTAAAGCTTTGTAGCTAGGATCAAACACTTCATTGACTTTGTAAAAATGAGCAAGATTGGACAATTAGCAATCAATAATATAATGGTTTTAATAAAATGAAACTACGGATACATCAAACTACAATTCACACGGGATACATGTATGTACAGTCGAAACAAACAAACGAAAACATTACAAACACGAATTAAAATAGGATAAGAGAGGGAGAGAAAACGATATATATATATATATATATATATATATATAGATATATATATAGATATATATAGAGAGAGAGAGAGAGAGAGAGAGAGAGAGAGAGAGAAAGTGAAACTAACGGTCAGGATGAGAGAGATCACCGGGGTGATCGAAGCATGGCAAAAATCACTGACATAACCCTTAGAGAGACAACAAGGAATCACAAAGATCAAATCCCCTGAATGGGGTAAACAGATCTTAAAGCATTTAGATCGATAGGAATTACGATACTTGCATGATTCTTCGTGTGGCTGAGAACCAAAGCGTGTGTGTGTGTGTGTGCCTCTGTCCTCGTGTCACGCGTTCACGTGGTCTTTCAGAGCGAGGGAGCGCGTTAGTTTGAATGTCCTTTGAGGTGCAGTTGCTGGTTGGTTCAAAGAGTCTCTTTAAAGTCGAAGTTGCTGATTACGTTCATTTCGCTGAAAGTGAACGTAGGAAAGTCCAAAGACGAAAATAAAGAAAGATTAAAGAAAAGGAGAAACACGGCGTGAAGCTCCCTAAGGAGCCATGGCACTGGAAACCTCTCACAGGGAAAAAGCTCTCTCAGAAACTTCTGTGTCAGTCTCTTATGGAGAGGAGGGGTTCACGCCTGCTTCGCGTACGTGAACCAATCATCTTAGAGCATCTCGAGCGGGAAAAGTTTTTCTTTGTCCTGTCAGGATGATTTGTGACGGTATGAAATTTTGTCATTTCTACCCAGAAAGATTGTACACACAGAACAATACATTTTACTGTAATATCCTATGTATGACTGGTTTGGTCAAAACAAGACGGTCAAACAGGTACCAAGAATGGCCGGAAAGAGTAGAAGAAACATAAAGTTACATTCATATGCAGAATTACACACATTTAATGTTCACTCACACGACTATAAAGTCATAATACCGGCTACCATGACCTAGGAAAGATCAAATTCATGTTTATACATTTCTTAAGTGGTTATACTTATAGAAAATATAAGATTGCAGAGTCTATTCCTCTTTCTTTATCAGAATTCAAGTGGGAGCTATGGTTCCCTTGGAATTCCTTTTGGGGGTCATGAAGTTTTATGACCTAGCAAGAGGGAGAGGCACAGAATTTGATCCTGTTAGGTATTCTTTCTTTAGAAATACACTTAAGATTCAAAGTTACAGAACAGTCTCAAATTTCATCTATAGAATAAGACAAAACTAATTAGATATGCATGCATACAGGAAGGTCAGATACAATTCTGCGTTATATACATTAAGGACATTTCTGTCCTAAGTTGCACACAAAGGGACGTTTGTGTATAAGTTCATCCCGTGGTTGGCGCGGGCTGTTGCTCCCCCCTTCTTGGGGAATCACGTGGGGAATCCTGTGGTCAGCATCTGTCCATCCGTGGTGTGTACCACGTGAGGGTTTCAAGAACAACAGGATTCTGTTTCTTAATTGCGCAATGCGTCATAAATGGAGTTAATCAATGACCTGCTGGCAGACATTGGGGCACCATTTCACATGATTCAAGGTTTTGTGAATTAAACATATATGTGTTCATATTTGCTCAGTAGTGAATGGAAAACAGGATTCGGTCAGTCGCTACAGTGTGCTGTTCATAATCTGATTGCCTCTATAAAGTATGCTTTATTAATAAGGTAGTAGGCCTATATTGTGTACTAAATTTGGTGCTTCAATTTAATATCACTCACATTATGCGTTTTAAATGGGGATCACGCTTGATTACGCTGCCGTTGTCTGTTTTAGCAGAATACTGCCATCTAGTGGTAGCAGGTTTTCTCAGACAGTGTGTGTGGATCGTGCAAGCTGCGAAACCGACGAAATGAAAGTCTCAAAATCCAAATGAATCAAATAAGATCGACTCAGAAACGAGTCAATGAATGCACGCGTGTCACCTCATCCACAAATGCACATCTTACTTGTTGCATGCACAAATTCTGGCCTACATTAATACTAAATTGAGGTTTTGTATTAACAACTATGTCTCTATTTGTACAAAATGCTGCACATTCATGTGATTCTGGAATTTGCACACACAAGTTGTATTGTATTAGTTTAAATGTAGCAACGCACATTTGTGAATTTGTCAAATAAATGGGTTGTTGTGCACACATTAATAATTAGCACCAGGCCTATTCATTTGTAGTTGTTTGTGTGTGGGTTGTGAAATGCTTAAAAACAGCGAAAAGAAAGTCTCAAAATCCAAATGAATCAAATGAGATCCACTCAGAAAAGAACTCAATGAATGCACGAGCGTCACCTGATCCACACATGCACATCTTCTTTGTTGCATGCACAAATTATGATACACTAATACAAAAGAAAACATTTGTATTCACAAAAATGTCTCTATTTGAACAAATTGCTACACATTCATTCAATTTTGAATTTTGCACACGCAAGTTGAAAGGCATGGATAAAACATTTCTGCAACATGTATCAAGTTCATTGATAAGTGTGCTTGCACGTGTTAATCATTTTGATCATCCCATATCAATGGCTCAGAAACTTTGTTTATACACTGTAATTTATAATATCTTTCCTGACTCACATATACTTAGTTAACTTTACTCAGTAATATAAAATACATACTTCTTACAAGGTTTTGTTGAGTTATAGTCAATTGCAGGGTGAAAATAACACGTTATTCAATCGTTTAGAGTGGCGCTTAAAACAAGCAAGTAGCAACAAAGGATGCAATGACGTAACTAAACCAGTGAGAGGCAGCAGTGCATTAAAGCGTGCCTAATGTGCAGAAAAAATAAAGAAGAAGAAGCAGCACTTGTGAGAGCATGCACGATAGAATCTGCGTATTTCGGTGTTACGGATCAACTGGGGATAATGTTAACTGGGGACGCGTGTGCACGCAGATAGTTTTACCTGGATTTCAAGCAGATGTTAACAGCGACAGATTCATGCCCTATTTTACGGATCACCGATTAAAAACGAATATTTTACCAGTTGTATACAAGGTATGCGAATAAAGCGCTTTGTTTTTGCAATGTATGATATTCCTTCGTATTTGACGCATTTTCAAAGAAGTTTAACATACTTTAGTGTCATGCTCAGAAACCACGCCCATGTTAACAAGGGTCATCCGCTTTCATTGGATGAACAGACTTGTCAGCGCACTTGTGTTGTCATGAGTTCACAAATAACAACAGATGTAGATTAAAGTAGGCTACCTAAAAGAAACATAAATTGCAAAGTCATTTACATTTTTCAACAAGTTGCATTTTTCGATCTGCATATAGCCTAATTTTATAATGGATCAATTATTTTTTATATAAAAATACTTATCAGCTTATTTTACTCTGCTATGATATTTAGATCTCTTTTTTGAACAACCAGCTGTGACGCGTCCGTATCATTTTCCCTGGATATAAAGCAGCAATGCTTATAGGGTCATGAAGTTAATTATCTCATGAACTTGTAACATTTTCAAAAGATTTATAATATAAAAAATAATTTCTGTTTCTTTCAGAACAATTCTGTATTTACTAGGCTACTGCATCTTCTTAAAAGCATATAATCATTTGATCAACCAAGTGATCAAGCCATTGTATCAAGCATACCTGTAGCTCAAACAGTAGAGTGTTGTGCTTGCAATGCCAAAGTCATGGGTTCGATTCCCAGGGAAAGCACGAACTGATCAAACTATAAAATGTATACCTTGAAATGCAATATAAGTTGCTCAAACATTGTACATTATGCTCAGTAGCATGAACTTGAATGTTGTATCTAATGTCTTGTATTGGACATTTAGAGAACACTTTGTCTTTAGTGATTAAAGTCCTGTGAAAAACACAGAGTGGAAAGTGCAACCACAAATTGTATTACTGAAATAAGCAGAACATATGATATAGTGATGATGAATTTTTACAAATATATAGGCCTACTGATATTTTCTATGTCTAATTTTCACCTACATCACTAACCTCTTAATCATTTGTCACCTCACATGAATAGCATGACCCTCTCTAAAACAATAGGAAATGCTTTATTGTTTACTTTTTTGCTGACCTCTTTAACAAAAAAAATATTACACAAAGGTCTATGAGTTTTATAAATAAAATGTAATGTGTTTGGGCCTCTTTTTATGTAATATAAATTATGCCTTCATTTGACTAGTACCATGAAACTCATTAAAGGATTAGTTCACTTTCAAACATTTTTTGCTAATAATTTACTCACTCAGGAATGTTTTCCTCAAAAACCTTAATTTCTTTTCAACTGAAGAAAGAAAGACATGGATATCTTGGATGACATGGGGGTGAGTAAATTATCAGCAAAAAAAAATTTTGAAAGTGAACTAATCCTTGAACATTCTCTTTACTTGTTATTCATCACATCATGTGCATTCATTGTTGTCATCTGCTATCTGTTAGGAACAGATAAAAAAAAGGTCTATAAATTAAGTGTCATTATTGTTACTGGTGTCATTGTTGTTAGGCCATAGACTACCACAGCATATTGATGCAATTAAAGTTGGACAAATACAAAACTTTGTAGGATAACCAATATCCTGGCAGCTGCTCAATAAAGGAACACTATTATATTAAGAGGAGATGTGAAAATTTCACAATGAAGGGTGATTGTGTGTTAAATTGCTCTTACTATAAAAAGGTAATACAACTGTGACATTTATTTTCTAATATAACATGATTAAATTAGATGGAGAGCAGTAGGTATGAAGGCCAAACTGGCCAATGGGTAAGAAAAATGTATACACATTGCAAAACATTAACTGTTCCCTTTCAGTCGATAACGTCGGACGTAGTCGACGTCGACTGAATTGGGATCTCGCTAGAGAGCATATCCTCTTCGAGTACTATTGAACAAGCCAATGTAATTGGCGTGCGTGATTCGCATCACACACTCCGCCCCCGCGGCGCGGGTATAAATACGGAAGTGGATGCACGCACTAGTTGCCTTTCGCTTCGGAGCCGATCGTTTGATGTCTCTGAGAGTGCTGTTGTCTACAACGAGCGAGTGTGTCGGTGTTCTTCAGGAAGACTCTCCCAGTGCTGGTGTTCTACAGCGCGAGTGCAGCGGTGATCGCGAGCTTTGAGCTCTCAACTGCTGTTTTAACAGCAACAAATTTCTAAATGTTTGTGTGTGTTGACGGCTGGTTAGAGGGCGGAAAGGTGAGTGCTTCACTGTTTCAGTTCTCTGTTCAGTGTTGCCGCGGTCATTCCCCTGTGTGCTCCGGCACTGGTGACGGTCCTATTTTCTGAAAGAGCAACACGGGTGCGTTTGCGTCTTTTTCAAGACGTCATTCCGCCCGTGCGTTTCTGGGTGCGGTCGTTCCCTGTCTCTCTCTGATGGTCACAATTGTTGTGTCACGTGTTTGGGCTTACAGCACGCTGAGACAGCTTTTGTGGACAGCTCATGTTTTCACTGTGGGAACATGACTGTCGCAGTGTTGAGGGCGAGACTCGCCTTCGTTCGCGGAGAGCGAGTCCCCATTACCATGCCCCACCCTCGGGTGCTGTGTGGGATGGGTGACCGGAGGATAGTGTTGGATGTCCCGCCCGGTAACCATTCCCTGTGGGCTCCTCACTCCTCCCTTCCACTGCAACCACTGGAGCCTCCTGTGTTGTCTGCTGGTCCATCTGTAATGGGTGGGCCAGCGGTTTCACTCGGGGCTCGTCTGGAGGACAGGACGCCGATTGCAGCATCGGAGGGTGAGCTGACTTCTGGAGATGATGACTCGGCTGCGTTGTCTCCCTCCGGGAGTTCAATGTTGCCCGAGCCGGATCCAGAATTATCAGCTATGCTGAAACGGGCCACCGAGGCTGCCGGGCTCGAGTGGAACCTCCACCGTGTCCCGTTCAGTCTCGGTTGGAATCTGGAGTTTGGTATCTTGGGGCGGGCCGCGCTGGTTCTCAGCTCGCCGCCCCAGTGCCTTTCTTTCCCGAAATGCATGGAGAGCTTATCAGGTGGTGAACAGCATCTTTCTCTGCCAGAAACTGCCTGAATAGCTTTTCCCCCTCACTACCCTTGATGGAGGAACGGTGAAGGGTTGCGAGGTGTCCCTCCATTGGAGCGGTCTGTCGACACAGGTGCACCTGTGTCCGGCGGCCGCTGCCTTTTGGGGGGATCCTCGTCTCCCCCCTAAGGCCTGTGAGTTTTCGTCCGTTCCGACGGGCAGAGCTGACAAAGCCTGTGGGCAAGCCGCTTCCTCTTGCATGCCATGGCGTTGCTGCAGGCTAGGGCACCCATGGCATGCACGAGGGTAATCCAGACCGTTCGCTCATAGGTGAGCACCGCACTGCATCCGACCTCACCCTCCGGGGCACGAGTGTCGTAGCGTGCGTGATCGTTCTGGCGATGTCCACCTTAGTGGTCCAGGAACGCCTTCGTTGGCTCAGCCTGGTTGGTATGGCGGATGCGGACAAGGTTCGGTTCCTGGTCTCCCCAATTTCCCAGGTTGGGCTGGTCGGCGACGCGGTGGAGAACTGCATCCAACAGTTCTCTGCCGCTCAAGCGCAGACGGAGGTCATCCGACACATCCTGCCCCGGTGGCCAGCTGCTGCCTCCACCCGCCGCCGGTGGCAGCTCCTCCGCCTGCTCGTCGCCGTGGGCGTTCCTCGGCCGCCGCTCCTGCTGGGCCTCCGCAGCAGCCTTCACCCAGGCCTCAGCATGGAGCCGGCCGCTGTAGAGACGCCCAGCCCGCTCCAGGCGCTGCCAAGCCAGGGGACAAGCGACAGCGAAAGCATTCCGGAGCGGGCCGCCCAGGAATGGATGAGATGCTCTTGGAGTGGCACGATCACTCCCTCCCCCAGGGTGAGGGCCGGGTGGGGCCTTTGTTTGTGTGTGTGTCTGTTCCGCCGCTGGCTCCCTAAAAAAAAAAAAAAAAAAAGCAGCGCAAGCGGTACCCACACTTCAAAGAGAGAGCAATTTCACTGTTCCTGGGTCCCAAGAGGGCCAGTCTGGCGGGTGTGACCCTGTATAGCCTTACACCCCTCAGCTCCCCCTTGGTCGCCAGCAGGCAGCTTGGTGCGTTCGAGGACCCGGTCATCCGCCTTCTCACGCGCCCCCTGCCGCTAGTGGAGACAGGTAAGTGTTGCACAGCACACTAACACCACTCTCTCTACTTTGCTGCCCCACCTCAGGCTCGGCTACCCCGCTCAAGTCAGTGATAATCTTCACATTAGGTGTTGAGCAGACGTGCTCCTGAAAATCCAGTGATATTCATCACACCGAGTGTTGAGCAGTGCTCCTGACTTGTGCGTGCTTATCTTATCCTGCTGGCGAAGGATTTGATATAGCCGCTCCTCCAGCCGGTACGAAGGCCAGTTGTAAACTCGTTCTTCGTGCTACTAGGTGGTGGGTCGTGACCATCTTGGCCCAAGATTGGTCTGCAGCTCCGACCTGAGAGACATGTGCTTCAGATCTCTACCTTCCGCACCGCAGGCCATCCTGTGTGTTGCGTGCAAGGGTGGAGTATCAGTACAGTGTCCTTCCCTTCGAGTGCTCCAGAGCCCGTTGGGTCCTCAGGTCAACTGGAAGAGAGTAATCTCGCCCACGGGCTGAGTATCTCTTTTTCAGTTTTGGAGATGGACTCGGTCTAACACGTCTCTCCAATGAGAAGGTGTTCAGCTGGTGTTTGTAGTGAGAAAGGGTCCCACTGAAAGAACTTTCAGAGGCTCCTGGGGTATATGGTAGTTGCAGCCATTGGCTTCCTCCATATGTGACCGCTTCAGCGCTAGCTTCATGATCGAGTCCCGAGGTGACCGTGGCGGAGCAGCTCACCCTGTGTGACTATAGTTCATCCCGGTCTGCTGCCAAACCCATGTACAAAGGGCGTGTTTTAACGGGGGCCTGGGCGACCCTCGACTACACGGGCATTCGTGCCTCGAGTTGTTAGACATTGTGACCGTTGCGCAAGCTTCCCTTGCATGTCACAACTCACACGTCACCTCCTCCTTGGAGTCAGAAGCTTCTGAGGACGCTTTGTTCCACTCTTCCCGCTCTACTCAATCGTGCCGCCATCGAGCCTCACGACAGTTATAGCCAGGGCAAGTGGAGACTCCATCCCCTGGGTCCAGCTGGGTCATGACCATTCCGGGGCCGCTCAGTTGCCCCTCCGGTTTCGTCTTCCTGCCAGTGTTTGTATAAACCGAGCGGACTACCCTTGGACAAACTCTGGCTCTCAGCTGCCCCAGGGGCCCGCAGAAATGCGTTTAACCCCAGTGAGCCTTCTAAAAGCGACTGCGACTCATGGTCGCCTTGCGCCTGCTCAAGTCAGTGAATTCATCACACTTCATGTTGAGCAGAAATGCTCCTGAAACTCAGTGAAGTTCATCGCACTCAGGTGTTGAGCAGCAATGCTCCTGTAGCTCAGTGAGTTCATCACACTCAGGTATTGAGTAGAAATGCTTCTGTAGCTCAGTGAATTCATCACACGCAGTGCTGAGCAGAAATGCTCCTGTTGCTCAGTGAGGTTCTTCGCACTCAAGTGTTGAGCAGAAATGCTCCCGAAGCTCAGTGAGTTCATCACACTCAGGTGTTGAGCAGGAATGCTCCTGAAGCTCAGTGAACTTATCACACTCAAGTGCTGAGCAGAAAATGCTCCTGAAGCCCAGTGATCTTCACATGTTGTGTTGAGCAATGCTCCTGTCTTTTTGCGCCCGTCGCTTGCACCTACGTGCCAAGTCAGGAGAGGAACAGGTCTTCATATTTTCCCCTTATGGCCCAACTAGACCTGGTTCCCATCGACAGCCTTCCTGACTTCCCCTGAAAACTCTTTCAGGGACGGGGCACGATGGCACCCGCGTTCTTCCCCCGGAGATTCCGGGCGGTCTTACATCTGAACGCAGAGGTTCAGGTGGCTATCACAGGGACATGTGATAGTTACCATCACTTCTGCGAGCACCCCCTAGAAATGGGTAGCGTGCTTACGCCTTTAGAAGTGGAACCTAGTCGTTGAGTGCGTCTTCTCTCCAGAGGAGATCCTGAAAGCTTTCGATCACTTCAGTGCTCTCTTTCCTGCAAAAGGGGTTGGAGTAGGCTGTTTTCCTTGACCCTCAAAATGATGTTGCCTTGGTGTTTAAACGACGCTCATCGTGTTGCAGAAGTGTGCAGAAGCACGTTCTGATCGTCAGGTTCCTGAGGAGCAAGGTCTTGTAAATCCTTGCGTCCCTCTTTATCCTCTTGGGCCTTGTCCCTGGTGCGACTGCACTGCAGAGACCGCCCCTGAGCCACTGCAGGCAGTGAGTTAAAAATTCTGTTATATCAGTTCTCTTGCTCGCGTGGTCTCTACTAGAGGGTAGGGACTTGCTCGCTTTCGGTCAACGTATTGTGCCTGGAGTCTGGGCCGGCTAACTCTCACAAGCTGAGACCCCGGCTCGGATTGTGCCCAAGGTTCCTACCTCTCCCATAATAGGAGCAGGTGGTGAGCCTGCAAGCGCTGCCCTGGAGGAGGCAGATCCAGCCCTGGCTTCTCTGTCCGTTTGCTTGGACGTGTACAGAACGCAAGCCATAGACCTCAGACCAGCTCTACAAATATCTGTTGGAATTCAGCAGAGAGGGAAGGCTGCTTCCATGCAAAGTTGCACTTAGTGCTTGCCTTCATTTCGGTAAAAATCCGAGATGCAACATGTCCACTTAGGTGTTGAGCTCCTCTATGATGAGTGTAAAGGGCTCCGCCTTGGCGTTGACGATATGCTTTGCTACACAGATTCTAGAGTTGGGGGCTGGACGACACCTAGTTGAACCGCTGCTTCCCGTGGGCTCCCTTCCCATGAAGCCAGTTTCGCCGTAAGCCCGGTTCAAGTGTCGGCTTGAATTCCCCTCCTATGGACTGGATACGTGCGCCTTTCTACTCCAGTTGAGTTCCCTTAAAATTGAACGCTATTGAGTTCCTCCACACCCCTCCGACGTCGGACGTGCGGAACGTCTGGTGTTAGGCCTACCACTCGTAAGCAGTGTGGAACCTGTGTTAGGCTGGGTCCATATGTTGCGGTCCCTATGGCGACCCCATATGTGTATTCTTCCACGATACGGCTCCCGGCGGCGAGCCCGTGTCTTCCCTCGGCAGAGTCTCTCTGCCGTCACTGTCCGGTGTGTCTCCCCCGTCTTAGGCTGGAGCCACCCCAGTGACATTCCATATGTTAGACTGCCCGGCTTTCGCCCAGTTCATATGTGTATTCTCCACGTTACCTCCCTCTGGGTTGGATGTGGCTTCCGCAGCGTCCCTTCCTTCCAGTGTACGGGGAACGCTTTCCCAGTGGTCCTGTAGGAACAGCAGTGACTTCCCTGGCCTAAGCCCTGTCCTTCCCCGCCTTAAATTTGCGGGGGCATCAGGAGGCTTTTGTTTAGGCACTGGAAGGTGGCAGCGTTAGTGGCGCTTTCAAAGGTTGATCCCAATTCAGTCGACGTCGACTACGTCCAACGTTATCGACTGAAAGGGAACGTCCTGGTTGCGTATGCAACCCACCGTTCCCTGAAGGAGGGAACGGAGGACGTAGTCCCCTTGCCACTACCGCTGGACCACCGCTGACCCCGGGTTACTCTCGGCTCCTCAGCGAAAAAGCAACTAGTGCGTGCATCCACTTCCGTATTTATACCCGCGCCGCGGGGGCGGAGTGTGTGATGCGAATCACGCACGCCAATTACATTGGCTCGTTCAATAGTACTCGAAGAGGATATGCTCTCTAGCGAGATCCCAATTCAGTCGACGTCGACTACGTCCTCCGTTCCCTCCTTCAGGGAACGGTGGGTTGCATACGCAACCAGGACGTTCTTCATTAGCATGTATTATATTCTAACTTATTCTATAGTTTGTTCGTCCTTCCTTAGATTGAATGTTCAGAAGGTGAGACTGTGTGGTCAGACCTTCACAGTTGGCAAATACAGCTGTCCTGCATGCACGCACATTTGCCTATTTTTTTTTTTCTTTTGTTGCTTTCATACCTGTTAGCTAATGAATATGTTTGTTGAACATTCCCCTATATAAATGCTGTGGGTAAATCACTGGATCCATAAGCTATGGCTTATCAATTTGCACCACTCTTTATGAACATTTATGGAGTGTATGCTTTATGCTTTAACTCATTCCTCAGCAACATTAAAATACATAAATAATAAATACATAAATGCTTGACATGTCCCTTTAACCACAGCAGTATTGCTGCTCAATTTAAATTAAGCCACAAATTGGCATAACAATAATCTGCGAATACACACGCACTGCAAATACACAATGTCAATAGTATAATGTATTTAATATATTTACAGTTGTCATCAGATACAAATTTTATTGAAACGAATGTAACAAAATAATGTGGGCGTGGTCTATGTGTCGCGAAATTAACCCTTTCATGCATAGTGGTCACTGACAGTGGACAGCGATTTAAAAAGCATTTTCTTGAATTTGCAAGGGTTTTGATGGCAAAGTTGCACATCAAACTCTTCAGCGGACCCTGGTGCATCATCCTATACATTGCAACCAAGTTGTAAGCCATTGTGTTTTAACTTTTTCCCCCTCCAAACCAAGATGGCCAATGGTCAGTCAGACATGCCAAGTTGCTCCGGAATATCCACCCATTCCTTCTATCCTAGGAGACTCTTGTAGGTAAAAAAAATATACAGCATCAAGCAATATCTAATGAGTCATATCACAGTAAAAGTTTCCAAGTTTTGATTTTAGATTGGGAGAAAAATCTGATTAATCACCTGTCCACTATAGTGGACCTCATGCATCAATGGCTATATTTCAGCTACAATTCATACTTATACTGTGAATATTGTTTTTGAAAATACTTCATCTGCAGTGACTTTTTTTTACTGTAAATAAATGTATTTGTATAATTAGAATGTACTTTTCATTGACATCGAAAAAAGTTATGTAATTACATAATTTATTTGACTTGTAATGCATTACTTTACTCATTTAATCAAAAAAGTAATCTAATTACGTAATGCATTACTTCTTAGATCAAAACGTTATCTGTTTATGTAATGAATGCTGCTTGTAATGCATTTATTTACTCGTAACATCAAAAAGTAATCTGATTTCGTAATGCACGTTATTGTAATGCGTTTCTTTACTCGTAACATCAAAAGTAATCTGATTACGTAATGCATGTTACTTGTAATGCATTACTTGTTAGATCAAAAAGTAATCTGATTTCGTAATGCATGTTATTGTAATGCTTTTCTTTTCTAGTATGTTGTCTAGTAACAACAAAACGTAATCTGATTACGTAATGCACATTACTTGTAATTAATTACTTGTTAGATCAAAAAGTAATCTGATTAGGTAAAGCATGTTACTTGTAATACATTACTTTACTCAAAACATTAAAACAAATCTGATTATGTAATGCATGTTACTTGTAACACACTACTTTACTTGTAACATCAAAAAAGTTATCTGAATGCGTTATGCCTGCCCCAACACTGCTAATTTCAGATGAGATTGAAAAAAACATATCGCTAGGTTTTCTCAGAAGAGGGCTATGCTAGAAATGTGTCCATCTTGAACATAATCAGAATTATCAGCTAATAAGGGTAAATTGACATACTCTGGCACACTGGAGGGAGCATCTGAGTGGTTTCCACAGTTGTACCTTGACAGGCTGTAGAAAATTCTGATGGAATCACGTCTTCATGTTCTGATATCAAAGATACACGAAGTGCAACTTGTATGAAGGTCAATTGCCTTTGCAATATTTCGGATTTATATTGATTGATTTTCACATGATTTGATATAATTGTATTGATTAGTTTGTTAAATACACATACTTTATATGTTTGATTATTGTATTATGTTTAATACAGTATCTCTTCAGTTTAAACCATAAATGCATGCTGTCCACTCAAGTGGACATCTGAAAATCTCTTTGAAAAATTTGTAAAAAAAAAAAAAAAAAAAATCTAATCAAATCTTGTTTTTCATGCCCTAAGAGCAATAAAAACACATAGGAAAAAAAATCCTGACTGAGGTTATCATAATTCATGCATGAAAGGGTTAAAGCACATTAAAACTTCCCTTAAAGGCGTCTGCAACATACAGCGGAGCAGCGCAGAGTAAACAACAGAGTCCTAATATGATACAAACATTTAACAATAACATGGAAAGCTTTTAAATCTGCTCAGTGAAAAATTAGCTGTGACGAATCTGTCACCGTTTATCATCTGCTGGAAATCCAGGTAAAACTTTCTGCGTGCACGCGCACTTCCCCAGTTAACATGATCCCCAATTGATCCGTAACATCGGCGTCAATTTTCCAGATGTGGAAAGACGTTGACAGACTGCCTACATTTTTATCTGGAGCTTCGTTCTGTTTTTGGAATAATAATAAGGTAAGTAATCAAGCATGCAACTTTTGTGTGAATGTTTTTTTGCTGTCTGTCGCCATTTTTTGCTGATCTTCTTAATGTGTACCAAATAATTGTGATATTTGGAGCTTGAAGAATATGGTTTGGCCTGTATTTTTAATTTTTTTTTCTTGCGCATAAAACGGTTCCTGACTTGCCGAAAAGTTATTTAATCGTCCCAAATTTAATATGAATTATGGTTTTCTATTTTACCATTTTCCCTGATGCACCTCTGTCAGCTGTTGGTTTATAAATTATTAAGGTTACAAATCTGGTGAAATGGCGCACATTTACAGTTATAGGTAACCTGCAGCTTATGCAGAGATGAAGTTTGTGATGATTTTTGACAGTATTTGTGATTCCACAACAGCATTATACTATTATTTTTAAATTCAGTAAATTCAGAATGTAATTCAAGCACTGTAAAAGTTATTTTTTTACTCAAACTTAACTGCTTTATATCACTGCTGATAAAATTAGCCATCTTTTAACCAGATTAGTCATGTTAAGCAGAGGTGTCAAGTAATGAAGTACAAATACTTTGTTACCTTACTTAAGTAGAAATTTTGGGTATCTATACTTTACTGGAGTAATTATTTTTCAGCCGACTTTTTACTTCTACTCCTTACATTTTCACGCAATTATCTGTACTTGTGAACCCTGCTCGTTACTCCTATTTCATTTCGGCTTGTTGTCATTCCGGCTTGTCATCGTTCAAAAAAATGACCAATAACACACACGGTTAATAGATCTTTAGATTTTTTTTATGTCCTTGTCTTTATTTTCTTTAAATGCCAGGGGTTTGAAAAACAATATCAAAAGGAAGGCTTTATTTTTGTTTTCTAAGAGGCACAAAGTAGATTTCTGTTTTTTCCAAAGTCACTCTACATCAGGAGTGCCCAACCAGTCGATCTACTGGTAGACCGCGGACTGATCCCAAGTCGATCGCGAGGAGTGTAGAAAAAAAGAAAAAGAAAAAAGTTTTTTTTATGTGTGTGTTATATTTTGTATTAAATGTACACTAGGCCTACAGCCTATATCTTATCTTGAGTCCTTGCCAACACGTCCACAAAAAAAAGTATTTAAAAAAAGAGAAAAAGAAAAATATAGGTCACGTTTAACCTACGGTCGCGCATGCATGACAGGTTGACAGTTGTCAACAGTAGCTAGAAGCTGGCGAACAGCGGTTACACGCTCCTAAAAACGTTTATTCTCATTCAAAGTTTGTTTGTTTGATATGCAATGCAACGGTGGTGTTGGCAAAGAAAGGACATCTGAAGCGGCATTTTAAAACAGTACACGGGAGGGATTTCCCTGCAAAAACGCCTTTATGTGCCACAAAAGTGCGGGATTTGAGTACAGCTTGCAGCGCGGCAGTCAATCTTCACCAAACCGAAGATCCAGAGTAAATTGTAAGTAAATAAGTAATTGCTGGTGTTATCGGATTTTTTAGGTGATATTCTCAATTCATTCAGTTAACGGACTGAGGTAAAGTGAATTCAGACTGCAGACTAAGCAACGATTGTACAGTACAATCATAACATCGTACAGACATTATCTTAATTCCATAATGTCCTTAAACATAACACTATTGCTGGCCATATAAACTGACAAAGTGCGCGTCCGGCGTGCGATACCTCGAGTTGTCATAGACGCGGCGCGGCGCTGCGCTTCTCGTCTGGTGTACGACACCCTTTAAGGCCGCAACTATTGCTTCCTATTGCGTCACGTCCTTGCTAAATACAAGAAGCCATTCAATGACGGCGATATTGTGAAGGAAGCCTTTCTCGAGGCAGCGGATAGCCTTTTTGACGACTTTAAAAGTAAAACAGAGATCGTGAAGGCCATTTAAAAGGCCATTAAAGAAGTGCAACTCTCCCGCAATACTACAACACGGCGATTTGAGAGAATGGCATTTGGATGTAACTTAGAGGAGCAACTGAAGAAGGATATTGACGCGTG
>JAVALU010002120.1:105000-113563 GCA_030770095.1 Gila robusta | reverse complement strand
AAGATCATCCAACTCATCTTCACACAACAAAACAGACACAGAAACAAAATAAAAAGTGAGAAAATGTGATAAATATCAGTGGCGAGTGAATTCAGAAATCTATTAAATCATAAACATTTCCTACTGACTATAAATAATATATATCTATGTCCTGATTTCCTGCACAGAAGGAAGTGACGGGGACTTTTACTGTAATATTGCTGTTTTCTGTTTCCTGCACAGCAGGAAGTGATGGGACTTTTACTGTAATATTGCTGTTTTCTGTTTCCTGCACAGCAGGAAGTGACGGGACTTTTACTGTAATATTTGCTGTTTTCTGTTTCCTGCACAGCAGGAAGTGAACGGGGACTTTACTGTAATATTGCTGTTTTCTGTTCCTGCACAGCAGGAAGTGACGGGGAGTTATACTGTAATATTGCTGTTTTCTGTTTCCTGCACAGCAGGAAGTGACGGGGACTTTTACTGTAAATATTGCTGTTTTCTGTTTCTGCACAGAAGGAAGTGACAGGGACTTTTA
Source organism: Gila robusta (assembly GCA_030770095.1). Lineage (NCBI taxonomy): Eukaryota > Metazoa > Chordata > Actinopteri > Cypriniformes > Leuciscidae > Gila > Gila robusta. The sequence goes on along the minus strand of JAVALU010002120.1, from coordinate 113,046 downwards.
CTGTAATATCGCTGTTTTCTATTTCCTGCACAGCAGGAAGTGACGGGGACTTTTACTGTAATATTGCTGTTTTCTGTTTCCTGCACAGCAGGAAGTGACGGGGAGTTTTACTGTAATATTGCTGTTTTCTGTTTTCCTGCACAGCAGGAAGTGACGGGACTTTTACTGTAATATTGCTGTTTTCTGTTTCCTGCACAGCAGGAAGTGACGGGGACTTTTACTGTAATATTGCTGTTTTCTGTTTCCTGCACAGCAGGAAGTGACGGGGAGTTTTACTGTAATATTGCTGTTTTCTGTTTCCTGCACAGCAGGAAGTGACGGACTTTTCTGTAATATTGCTGTTTTCTGTTTCCTGCACAGCAGGAAGTGACGGGGACTTTTTACTGTAATATCGCTGTTTCTATTTCTGCATAGCAGAAGTGACAGGGACTTTTACTGTAATATTGCTGTTTTCTGTTTCCTGCACGGCAAGGAAGTGACGGGACTTTTACTGTAATATTGCTGTTTTCTGTTTCCTGCACGGCAGGAAGTGACGGGGACTTTTACTGTAATATTGCTGTTTTCTATTTCCTGCACGGCAGGAAGTGACGGGGACTTTTACTGTAATATTGCTGTTTTCTGTTTCCTGCACAGCAGGAAGTGACGGGGACTTTTACTGTAATATTGCTGTTTTCTGTTTCCTGCATAGCAGGAAGTGACGGGGACTTTTACTGGTAAATATTGCTGTTTTCTGTTTCCTGCACAGCAGGAAGTGACGGGACTTTTACTGTAATATCGCTGTTTTCCGTTTCCTGCACAGAGGAAGTGACGGGGACTTTTACTGTAATATTGCTGTTTTCTATTTCTCTGCACGGCAGGAAATGACGGGGACTTTTACTGTAATATTGCTGTTTTCTGTTTCCTGCAAAAGCAGGAAGTGACGGGGACTTTTACTGTAATATTGCTGTTTTCTATTTCCTGCACAGCAGGAAGTGACGGGGACTTTTACTGTAAATATTGCTGTTTTCTGTTTCCTGCACAGCAGGAAGTGACGGGGACTTTTACTGTAATATCGCTGTTTTCTATTTCCTGCACAGCAGGAAGTGACGGGGACTTTTACTGTAATATCGCTGTTTTCTGTTTCCTGCACAGCAGGAAGTGACAGGGACTTTTACTGTAAAATATCGCTGTTTTCTGTTTCCTGCACAGAAGGAAGTGACGGAGACTTTTACTGTTAATATCGCTGTTTTCTGTTTCCTGCACAGCAGGAAGTGACGGGGACTTTTACTGTAATATTGCTGTTTTTCTGTTTCCTGCACAGCAGGAAGTGACGGGGACTTTTACTGTAATATTGCTGTTTTCTGTTTCCTGCACAGCAGGAAGTGACGGGGACTTTTTCTGTAATATCGCTGTTTTCTGTTCCTGTACAGCAGAAGTGACGGGGACTTTTACTGTAATATTGCTGTTTTCTGTTTCCTGCACAGCAGGAAGTGATGGGACTTTTACTGTAATATTGCTGTTTTCTGTTTCCTGCACAGCAGGAAGTGACGGGACTTTTACTGTAATATTGCTGTTTTCTATTTCCTGCACAGCAGGAAGTGACGGGGACTTTTACTGTAATATTGCTGTTTTCTGTTTCCTGCACAGCAGGAAGTGATGGGACTTTTACTGTAATATTGCTGTTTTCTGTTTCCTGCACAGCAGGAAGTGACGGGGACTTTTACTGTAATATTGCTGTTTTCTATTTCCTGCACAGCAGAAAGTGACGGGGACTTTTACTGTAATATCGCTGTTTTCTGTTTCCTGCACAGCAGGAAGTGATGGGACTTTTACTGTAATATCGCTGTTTTCTGTTTCCTGCACAGCAGGAAGTGACGGGGACTTTTACTGTAATATTGCTGTTTTCTGTTTCCTGCATGGCAGGAAGTGACGGGGACTTTTACTGTAATATTGCTGTTTTCTGTTTCCTGCACAGCAGGAAGTGACGGGACATTTTACTGTAATATTGCTGTTTTCTATTTCCTGCACAGCAGGAAGTGACGGGGACTTTTACTGTAAATATTGCTGTTTTCTGTTTCCTGTACAGCAGGGAAGTGACGGGGACTTTTACTGTAATATTGTTGTTTTCTGTTTCCTGCACAACAGGAAGTGACGGGACTTTTAAAGAGGAGCAATCTTCAGTGAATGCAGTGAGTCTAAGCTAAACATTCATTATCACTGAATTATGTGGATTATTATACAAGTATTTGACTGATGAAGGATGGATTTACAGTCATGTTTGTGAATTAATCTTGAGGCGGATTCATGAGTGAAATCCTCTGTGTTTCTGTTTCCTCAGTTCCAGCCTGATTAATAATAATAAGTGAATGAAGATTGATTAATAATAATAAGTGAATGATCCTGATGGTGTTTTTGAGCTGATTTAGTGTTGAGTCTCGAATAACTGTGTCTACATGTATTTAGTAACTCGATATCAATGTTTTGCTTGACTTTGACTCAGTTGTGATGGTTTGTATGACAGATGAGAAGTGTTTCTAACACATATAATATCCTTCAGTCTGTTGTAAGGAACCTTTCGTTGTTCATATTGACAAAATGTATCCTAATATTGTGTTGATTTGTGTAGCGTAATTCATGCTCTCATGATGTCCGTATATCCCGCTGTTCATGTCTGTAACCTTTCATTTACAATAATAATTTAAAAAGGATCTCATTTCACACTGAAGCAGGAAATGAAGAGACTCACTTCCTGTCAGACTCACACACACCACACACACACACACACACACACACACGATGACATCAGACGTCACTGATACAATCTCTGCGCATCTCTCTTCTTAACTAATTGAAGTTAATCAGAGGAAGTGTGTGTGTGGTGGGTGTGTGTGTGTGTGTGTGTGTGTGTGTGTGTGTGTGAGAGAGAGAGTGACAAATGGCCCGGGCGGGTTTGCTTTGTTTAGAACACCTCCGCATTTCCTAATTAGCGATTAGCTAATGAGACTAGCATGAGATTCGTCTGAGTCGGTTTAACACAACTAAACATGTGAGAATCAGATTTAATAGTGTTTACTAAGTCGACATCGCTTTTACTAATGCTAATATTTGATCAAACTTCATTGTGAACGTCTTGTTTTGTGTTGAAAGACTGCTGATATAATGATGTCTATGAGGTCTTATAAACGAGTGTTAAAGTTCGGCTGGTCTGTATATTGTGGATGATACTGGGAGGCTCTGGGTTTACTGTAATGTCTGTTATGACGTCTTTATGGTTTATTAAATCATGCAGTAATCATCATCTCAGGTCAGTGGTTTTATAGTTGATCTGTAATAGTGTTGAAGCGGCTGTGAAACACTGATGATCTACGGGTGTTTTACAGCAGAGATCCAGATCACAAAAACTAACATTCCCTTTAAATAAGGAAAATATTATGGTAACACTTTACAGTAAGGTTCATTAGTGACATTAACTACAGTAGTTAACATGAACTATATAAACAATACTTACAGCATTCATTAATCTTGGTTAAAGTTAATTGTAACATTAACTAATGAAACTAATCCTGTAACCCTGAGTTTGTTCAACTACCATCATGGTACAGGCTCCAGGTGTGTGTGTGGTGTGTGTGTGTGTGTGTGTGTTCCAGTAATTCTTGAGCTGATAAACAGCTCGGCCGGTGTGTGTGTTCGTCCGCAGTCGATGCTCTTATCGCCCCGCCGCTGCAGACACAGGAGACAGGACACAGAACGGTGTGTGTGTGTGTGTGAGTGTGAGCTGGAGATGATGATCTTCTGGCCTCGTGTCCTGCAGATAAACAGCTTCTGCTCACACACACACACACACACTCACACTGATTCGCCATCGATCCCAGCAATCCTGAGATTGAGTTATTATTTTTCCCAATGTCATTATATCGGGATGATGGACGTGAGATTGTAATCGGCTCGAGAGAAGACTTCAGGATTAATCACAGCGCTGTCGTTCTGCTGAATGTCCATAAGAACGTTTCAGTTGAGAAGCATCGCACACATCGTCACACACACTGATTTTACTGGTTATTGATTTGCATAAGAAACTGAATCGCTCTCATTATAATCCATGAAGCTCTCGTCTGAAACAGGCTTTCGTTTCTGCTGGTGAATTGTTGAAATAAAAGCTGTTTTAAACAGACAGGATGAACGGATGAATTATTGGTAGTTTATGTGTGTATGGAGATTCTCAGGTCAGTGTTGCGGATCCATATTGATTTTCATGTGTTGTTGAGCGTCTCTAGGGCACTACAAAGTAAGCACACTTCATGTGGATCTGCCCCGAGGTCAGATAACTTTAGCATAATACTACAGGCCGTAACAGTGCGTGTGTGTGTGTGTGTGTGTGTGTGTGAAGCTGAAGCATCGGCCTTCATGTAAGTGTGTGTCCTCGCTCTCATGCTAAAGAGCCACTAAAGCGCGTGTAAAACACACGGACTGGTGAATCAGGGCTGTTGAAGATGTCATGATGTTTAGTGTTTCAGTGTTTCAGTGATAATCCAGCATTCACTCATTGATTTACTGTTAGCTGCGATTATCCTGACTTTGATGATTTAACACACATTGATTTCACTCCTTATCAGCTGCATTTACAGACACAAACTCGATGTTAAGGAGGAAAGGATTGAAGGATTTAGTGTCTGTAATTCATGGTTAATGTTTATATTTGAATGGATGTGTTCTGTTTGCTGAGTGAAAGATCAGTTTTGCTGCTTATTTACTGGTAATAATCTGAACAAACCTGAACAAAAGTTTGTGGATTATTATTTATGCATAAATACAGTAAACGTGTGCGGTTTCCAACACTAGTTTGCATAAACAGAGCCGTGAGAAAGGAAACGCAACAGTTAGAAAGCTTTTACTTATGCATTTTGAAAAATGTGTCTTTTATCTTTGTGCAAATGAAAGGATTGTTAAGAATCTCATCATGAGCTGTTCAGTGTAAACCCTCTGAAACTGCTTCAGAAACACATCATTTACCAAGACGATTAGAGGAAATATTGTGCATGCAGGGCTTTATCATAAAACATGTGTGTGTGTGTGTGTGTGTGTGTTGTGTGTGTGTGTGTGTTATTCAGTTTATCCAGAGCTAGATTTACTGTTTTACGAGTTCACTCTTCATTTAGTAAAGAACTATATTAGTAAATAACTTTATTAAACTCAGTTTGTTGAGGTTTTATTTACACCCCAGCTGCTCGTTTTTAAAGATGTCATTTATTAATTTTAAATGCAAATGTGTAATAACGATTTTTAACATTTGTTGACAAAAGTAACGTTCCACTAATGTTTGACGAATGATACAATGGAATGTTTCATGCATAATAAAGAAAACCCCTTTTTAAAACATAAACAAACTGGCCGTTTTAAACATTCTAAGAACATTCAGAAATGTTTTAAATACTTAATAGGAACGTTAGCAAAACATCCCTTAGAACATGTTTTTATTGGCTGGGAACAAGATGGTATTCTTGATTTAAAAAAGCAACCTAACCTGCTGGGTCAGAATAACCCATGATTGGGTTATTCCATATTTCACCCATTGCAAAACAATCCAAATTTGGTTACTTTCAACGTTTTTTAGAGTGCAAGCACAAGCAAAGGTAATATGCATGTTTGTCAGTAAATCCTGATGTGTTTGTCACTTCACTGGGTCAGATCTGACTGTGTGTGTGTGTGTGTGTGTGTGTGTGTGTGTTTATGAGTGAGTGTGTATTACTGTTGTGTGCTGGGTCGCTGGAGGGCCGTTTGCTCATGATGGATGGCAGATTCAGCCTCTTTCTTTTGTCAGTGTTCATTACACAGATTAGCTCAGAGCACATGTCTCTCGCCCCTCGTTCACCGCGGATTCATCCTGCTAATGTCGCTCATTTGAATAGACTTGACCCGTCGGGTGTGTTGAATAGAGTTGACCCGTCGGGTGTGTTGAATAGAGTTGACCTGTCGGGTGTGTTGAATAGAGTTGACCCGTCGGGTGTGTTGAATAGAGTTGACCCGTCGGGTGTGTTGAATAGAGTTGACCCGTCGGGTGTGTTGAATAGAGTTGACCCGTCGGGTGTGTTGAATAGAGTTGACCCGTCGGGTGTGTTGAATAGAGTTGACCCGTCGGGTGTGTTGAATAGAGTTGACCCGTCGGGTGTGTTGAATAGAGTTGACCCGTCGGGTGTGTTGAATAGAGTTGACCCGTCGGGTGTGTTGTGGCGTCTGAGAGAATGAAGAGAAATGAAAGCTTTAGCATAAAGTTCTGCCATGAAGACTTAATTATTACGTCACTTATTACCTTCACATCTATCCAATCACGTCCTTATACTCCCTGTATAAAAGATTGGTACACACGATTGAGTTCGCAGATGCTGTAGCAGCAACTACCCCCCCCCCCCCCACCTCCAGGGCTCCTGTCCACACCCCGGGGGGTCGGCTGCACCCCTGCCTTTGCTCCAGACAGGACACGCAGATCCGCTACCCTCGGATTATGAACTACGGACGGGGCTTACGCCAAAAAACTTTATAAATAATTGCTTGCTGGGCTGTCAATAAATTAATGGTTGTTACATCATTATATCTCCCGAGTCTTTCTGGTAGAACTGAGTTTCACAGACGTCAGGAATACATCAGGAGCGACGCGGGAGAAATTAGCTTTTAACGCTTCTCCTGTGTGTGTGTGTGTGTGTGTGTGTGTCTGATACAGTAGAGGATCTACCAACTGACTGTGTGTGTGTGTGTGTGTGTGTCTGATACAGTAGAGGATCTACCAACTGACTGTGTGTGTGTGTGTGTGTGTGTGTGATACAGTAGAGGATCTACCAACTGACTGTGTGTGTGTGTGTGTGTGTGTGTGATACAGTAGAGGATCTACCAACTGACTGTGTGTGTGTGTGTGTGTGTCTGATACAGTAGAGGATCTACCAACTGACTGTGTGTGTGTGTGTGTGTGTGTGTGATACAGTAGAGGATCTACCAACTGACTGTGTGTGTGTGTGTGTGTCTGATACAGTAGAGGATCTACCAACTGACTGTGTGTGTGTGTGTGTGTGTGATACAGTAGAGGATCTACCAACTGACTGTGTGTGTGTGTGTGTGTGTGTGATACAGTAGAGGATCTACCAACTGACTGTGTGTGTGTGTGTGTGTGTGTGTGTGTGTGTGTGTGTGATACAGTAGAGGATCTACCAACTGACTGTGTGTGTGTGAGAGAGAGAGAGAGAGAGAGAGAGAGAGAGAAAGAGAGAAAGAGAGAAAGAGAGAAAGAGAGAAAGAGAGAGAGTGTGTGTGTGTGATACAGTAGAGGATCTACCAACTGACTGTGTGTGTGTGTGTGTGTGTGTGTGTGTGTGTGTGATACAGTAGAGGATCTACCAACTGACGGTGTGTGTGTGTTTGTGTGTGTGATACAGTAGAGGATCTACCAACTGACTGTGTGTGTGTGAGAGAGAGAGAGAGAGAGAGAGAGAGAGAGAGAGAGAGAGAGAGAGAGTGTGTGTGTGTGTGTTTGTGTGTGTTTGTGTGTGTGAGAGAGAGAGAGATAGTGTGTGTGTGAGAGAGAGAGAGAGAGAGAGTGTGCGTGTGTATGTGTGTGTGTGTGTGTGAGAGAGTGAGTGTGTGTTTGTGTATGTTTGTGTGTGTGTGTGAGAGAGTGAGTGAGAGATAGTGTGTGTGTGTGTGTGAGTGAGAGAGTGAGTGAGAGATAGTGTGTGTGTGTGTGTGTGTGTGTGTGTGTGTGTGTGTGTGTTCAGTAGTCAACTATATTCAATGGAGAGTAGCTAAAGCCTGCTCAGAAACATCTCTAATTTTTACGAGATGATTATAGATTACTAAAGCGATCCTTCAACTGAAATGTGACGGTCTGGAATTAACCCGTGAAATGTGTTAATCTGCCGCTGAGACGAACATGCATGCATAATTTACATAATCATATGATGTATGGTTCTCGAGTATGCATGAATAGAAACATATTTAAAACGTAAAGTAGCAGACGTTCCAGATCACAGAGTTTGAGTTGATGAGAAGACGATGATGATCATTCAGTGTTTCTGTCTCGTT
>JAVALU010002120.1:87500-92500 GCA_030770095.1 Gila robusta | reverse complement strand
CAGGAAAATACTAAAACGGGAAGACAGCGGGAAAAGAGCTCAAATACGTGAGAAAACCGGAAAAAACGGGAGGGTTGACAGCTACTAACTACACTTTTGAAACACATAGTTAAAAGTACATGTGTGAATGGTTGTTAGCACTAGCGGTTACTAAACTAGCAGCTAGGTGGAGCGCGGTTTACCTTTGTCGGGATTACTGTGTTCCCACTGTTTTCCGGCTTTATGATCTGCAGCTCCTGAACTCTTGTGAACTGCACGTGAGACTCCAGTGACTTGTAGCTTCGGAAGTGAAGTGAAGCACTCACAACACACACAGGGTAGCCGAAGATATGTGTTACGCAAAACTGCGGCAGCAAATCCTCGTCGGTGCTCCACTCTTTGTTGGAAATTTCATATGGATCCAAACCGTTAATAGTGCCGATTTTGTCCACATACCAGTCCCTGGCTTCCCTATTAAACGTATCCCGGTAAATTCCACATCCTTTTAGGGATTTTAACATATTTTTTCCTTCTCCTAACTCTGCTTCTTCTCGTTCGACTTGCTGTATATGTTTACATTCGCGAGGCCATCAACATGGCCGCCACGTCCCAGAATGCAACGCGGCACCCAAGCCCTATTTACATCGTTACAGGATCGTGAGCATTCATTTATTCATTCATTCATTCATTCATTCATTCATTCATTCATTCAACTATTTTAAAAGACTGTAATAAACATGTAAACCCAACAGGAAATGTCAGAAAGAGAGAAACACAGTTAAGACGAGCATAGACTGCTCTGCTTATATACATATATTTAGCTATTTATTATTCAGAATGCACAGTTGGAAAGAAAATACATTTATAGGACCATTTCAGCAGACTCAAGATAATTACAGAGATCATTATTCATTGTTTTAATCAATTGGCATCTATAAAACGTAGTGATAATCTGCGTTCTCATGTATGTGCGCTGAACGCTCTAACCGGAAACTCCCGATATGTCCTAGAACAGGAAGTAGTTGTGCGGTAGTCCATTACACCGGAGAAACCGGGAACACTTCCTGTCGGTCTCAGTGGGATTGTGGGTAATTTGTGTCGCTTGGTGAGACTCAGTCAGAGGTTGATTCGATGAGCACTGTTAGCTAGTAGCCATTAGCGCACACAGCAGTAAAGCTATCAGTGTGTGTGTGTGTGTGTCAGCCGCTGCTCTGATTGCATGTGTGTGTGTGTGTGTGTCTGTCTGTGAGTGAGTGTGTGTGTGTATGTGTGTGTGTCAGTTGCTGCTCTAATTGCATGTGTGTGTGTTGTGTATGTGTGTGTGTGTGTGTGTGTGTTAGAGAGAGAGAGAGAGAGTGAGAGAGAGAGAGAGAGAACAGCAGGTGATAATGGGTATCTGCTTCTGCTAGTGTCTTGATTGATTGATTGATTGATTTACTCACAATTTTTATCCCAGTTAAAACCTGAAAACACCTCAGCTGCACGTCTGATTATTATTTATCTGGTTTATAATAGTGTGCACTGAGCGGCAGAAATACAGTATCATATCATGTATACACTCTTTCTGACATTTCCCAGATATGAAGTGAACATTAGTGTGTTTATCATGAAGGCTCACAGACAGACTCCCCTCTGTGTGTGTGTGTGTGTGTGTGTGTGTGTGTGTGAGTGTGTGTGTGTGTCTATAGCATCTTCTCGTTGGACTCAGTCCCTCCTGCAATGTGTGTGTTTGTGTCTCTGTGAGTGTCTGTGTGTGTGTGTGTGTGTGTGTGTGTGTGTGTGTGTGTGTCTATAGCATCTTCTCGTTGGACTCAGTCCCTCCTGCAATGTGTGTGTGTGTGTCTGTGAGTGTCTGTGTGTGTGTGTGTGTGTGTGTGTGTGTGTGTGTCTGTGAGTGTGTGTGTGTGTCTATAGCATCTTCTCGTTGGACTCAGTCCCTCCTGCAATGTGTGTGTGTGTGTCTGTGAGTGTCTGTGTGTGTGTGTGTGTGTGTGTGTGTGTCTATAGCATCTTCTCGTTGGACTCAGTCCCTCCTGCAATGTGTGTGTGTGTGTCTGTGAGTGTCTGTGTGTGTGTGTGTGTGTGTGTGTGTGTCTGTGAGTGTCTGTGTGTGTGTGTGTGTCTATAGCATCTTCTCGTTGGACTCAGTCCCTCCTGCAATGTGTGTGTGTGTGTCTGTGAGTGTCTGTGTGTGTGTGTGTGTGTGTGTGTGTGTGTGTGTGTGTGTGTGTGTCTGTGAGTGTCTGTGTGTATGTGTGTCTATAGCATCTTCTCGTTGGACTCAGTCCCTCCTGCAATGTGTGTGTGTGTGTGTCTGTGAGTGTGTGTGTGTGTGTGTGTGTGTGTGTGTGTGTGTGTGTGTGTGTGTGTGCCTATAGCATCTTCTCTTTGGACTCAGTGACGCTCATGCTGATGTTCTTCAGCTCATCATCTGGACGTTTCATTACAGGCGAGACACAAACACACTTGCTGGTCAACTGTGCTCGCGGAAACATCCAAAATACACATTTAAGTGTTTATTTAATTGCACTTTATCTGTTTGCATCTGCACATTATTTTGAATCCATTAAAGGCGGTGAGTTTGTGGACATTATCAAATCTCACTTCAGCTCAGTGCATTAGTGTCAGCTGTTTTAGTAATAGTATAGATTTATACAATCAGCCATAAAACTAAATCACTTATCAGTTATTGCAGTTGTGCATGTACAGTACTCATATTTCATAGATCATAATATTATGCATGTATGGTTGTGTGTGTGCAGTCTCTGCAGATTGGTGACCTACTTTGCTTTTAGCATTTTATGTTGAAAAGCTTCTGATCAATTCCAGTGTGAGCTGCGTCTCCCAGACCAGTAATAACAGTTTAAAGCTGAAAAACCACTTAAAATCTCCACGCATTAATGTGCAACCGGACACAAAAGAGCCTCATTGTCTCAGCGCTGACTCCTCCCCCTCACGGTAGCCACGCCCCTCTCATGCATATCGCTCGTTGCATCGTTTTTTTGGGGTCGACAGTTTATAAAAACTTATTTCTGTTTTTTTTTATAGCTTGTTTGCTGTACACCTTGTCATATAGCAGCTTTTAGACATTGTTTTGTGCTATAAGTCATCAATGACGAGGAGGCAGCTTCACACAATGCAAAGACGGTTGGATTGTTTTCCCCGGTGTGGGCGTGGCCTAAATGCGCTTGTCTCTATTGGCTGAGCTACTGAAGGGGGCGTGTCTCGGAGAGAGAGCGCGTGAGAGAGCGCGCCGCTGCTGTCAGATGCCAGAGGCTGCGCGCGCGTGTGCATGAGGGTCCGCGCGCGGTTCACGGTTTCCCGAGCACGAGGATGGGCTGCAATCTGTGCAGTTTACAGAAGAAAGAGGAGAACTACACACTACTGTACGAGATCTCACAGGTGAGGAGAACTACACACTACTGTACGAGATCTCACAGGTGAGGAGAACTACACACTACTGTACGAGATCTCACAGGTGAGGAGAACTACACACTACTGTACGAGATCTCACAGGTGAGGAGAACTACACACTACTGTACGAGATACACACTACTGTACGAGATACACACTACTGTACGAGATACACACTACTGTACGAGATCTCACAGGTGAGGCGCGCGACACTCTCACCTGACAGACAGCTGTGTGTGTGTGTGTGTGTGGCGCGCAGAGAGTTTCTGATGACTCTGGATTTGAATTTAGGTTTGCTACTATATATTATTTATTTGTATCATGGCAGTAACAGTAGGCTACATTGCTTTTGGGATATGTATCATGGTTACACTGGTTTTTCATAATATATTGTGATATCATAATAAATAATAATAGGCTATATAAATAATACATAAATATAATATCAATGCCATGTATATTTGGTCATAATGCTTGCCGGTTTTCCCCACAGAGTTTTGGGTATAGTTGTACACTGGTTTTTCACATAATACCATAGTTTTTTTTTTACATGTACCATAGTTTTACACAATTTTTTCCACATAATACCATAGAGGTTTGGACTTATACTATGATTTTCAAACATGTTATACACAGTTTTTTTTTTCATGATAATACAATTCCTTTTTCTTGATCATGGTGCTTTCGGTGGTTGTTTTTCACATAATACCTTAATTTTTGGCCATATACCTTAGTTTTTGACATATACCTTAGTTTTTGACATATACCTTAGGACATATACCTTAGTTTTTGACATATACCTTAGTTTTTGGACATGTACCATGGTTTTACACTGCTTTTCTACATGATAATGCCATGTATATTTGGCCATGGTGCTTACTGTGGTTGTTTTCCACATTATACCATAGTTTTTGGATATAGTATGATGGTAATACTTTTTGGGGGCTTGGCATTCTGGTAGTTTCAAACACTATAATGGTGTTTTGGAGATGTACCACGGTAATACCATGCCATTTTTTGCCACAATACCACCTTTTTTGGAATAGAATGGATATACCATAGTAGTTTCATAGTATTCTTAGGAGTACCATTTATAAGGCAATCATTTAGTACTATGATTGGACGTTTATGATTTCCTTGATGATGAACAGTCAAACGCTGAGTTTAACGAATCCGTGTTGAATCCACTGATGATCTCCTGAATCTGCTGATTGATTCTCCGCTGAGTGTTTCATTAACTCTTATGATGCTTTAATGGCCTCTGTTTCACACACGCACACACACACACACACACACACACACACACACACACACACACACACACACACACACACACACGTTGGTCTCATTAGCGCTCCTGGAAATGATTCCGGCTCTGAATAAAGCTGTTCCTCTGTCTGTGTGAGTGTGTGTGTGTGTGTGTGTGTGTGTGTGTGTGAGTGGGTGTGTGAGTGTCTGTGTGTGTGTGTGTGAAGAGAGATCCGCTGGGTTAATTGCTGGCTTTGTTCTGTAACGAGGAGTTTTGACGGATCTTCTCCGGGTCGCTGTAATCACACTGATGAAGATCAAGCTTCGTCTCGTTTCTGCACTGAATGAACAGAATTAAG
>JAVALU010002120.1:67500-82500 GCA_030770095.1 Gila robusta | reverse complement strand
TCTCTGTTTATGGGCGGGACTCTCTGTTTGTGGGCGGACTGTTTGTGGGAGGGACTCTATGTTTGTGGGTGGGACTCTATATTTGTGGGCCGGACTTTCTATTTGTGGGCGGGACTCTATGTTTGTGGGAGGGACTCTGTTTGTGGGCAGGGCTCTCTGTTTGTGGGCGGGGCTCTGTTTGTGGGAGGGACTCTCTGTTTGTGGGCGAGACTCTATGTTTGTGGGCGGGACTCTATATTTGTGGGCCGGACTTTCTGTTTGTGGGCGGGGCTCTGTTTGTGGGCCGTACTTTCTGTTTGTGGGCCTGACTTTCTGTTTGTGGGTGGGACTCTATGTTTGTGGGAGGGACTCTGTTTGTGGGAGGGACTCTGTTTGTGGGCAGGACTTTCTGTTTGTGGGCGGGTCTCTGTTTGTGGAAGGGACTCTCTGTGGGCGGAACTCTCTGTGAGAGGGACTCTGTGGGCAGGACTCTGTTTGTGGGCGGGGCTCTGTTTGTGGGAGGGACTCTGTTTGTGGGCAGGACTTTCTGTTTGTGGGCGGGGCTCTGTTTGTGGAAGGGACTCTCTGTGGGCGGAACTCTCTGAGAGGGACTCTGTTTGTGGGCAGGACTCTGTTTGTGGGCGGGGCTCTGTTTGTGGGCGGGGCTCTGTTTGTGGGCGAGACTCTATGTTTGTGGGCGGAACTCTCTGTTTGTGGGCGGGGCTCTGTTTGTGGGCGAGACTCTAGTTTGTGGCGGAACTCTCTGTTTGTGGGCGGGGCTCTGTGTTTGTGGGCGGAACTCTCTGTTTGTGGGCGGGGCTCTGTTTGTGGGCGAGACTCTATGTTTGTGGGCGGAACTCTCTGTTTGTGGGCGGGGCTCTGTTTGTGGGCGAGACTCTATGTTTGTGGGCGGAACTCTCTGTTTGTGGGCGGGACTCTCTGTTTGACTAACGTTTAAGAAACCTGTTTGGAAACAGTCATTGTTTGGTTTAATGACACAGAAACACACATTCTCTGAGATCTCAGGTGTGTGTGTCAGCTAGACGAGCGTCATTGTTCGGGATGGTCGGTCTCTGTGGGATTCTTTGGGATTCTCTGTGGGATTCTCTGGGATTCTCCTGCTGTGGGATTAAACAGATGGCCTGTGCTGTTCTGTCAGATATCTGCGCTTCAAGACCCACTCTGACATTTCCACAGACGCGTGTGATCTGAATAGAGGTTAGCGGGATACGGGGACACACAGCGTCTGCGAGAGGCTCGTCCTCGGGTCACGGCAGAGACTCGCAGGGCATGATGGGATACGTCTGGCTGGAGACGATGATAACGGAGGAGGACAAAAGCAGACCTGAATACATTTACCTTTACCTCTCCACACAAGAGCCCGAATAAACTCAGCTTTTGGAGCAGGGAATCCAAATCTATTGCATGATAAAAAAAATATTTATAGTATTTTTTTTTTTATGTCATAAAGTGCAGTAATATCTACATCCAAGTACTAATTTACTCACTATATAACTATGTGGCCGCAAAAATCTGATTTTTTTTCTCTGTCTGTTCATATTTAAAACATTTTTTATTTCAGTTCACCCCAGATAGTTCACACATGTATCATTCTGTCATCATTTGCTCACTTTCATGCCATTCAAACCTGTTTGACTCACTTCAACAGTAAAAATGAAGCATGTAAATGTTCAAAAACAGCTCGCACACAGATGTGATGCATATGTTTACATACATTCAAGAAACATGGTTCAGAAAACATTCAAAAATAACATTCAAAAATAGAGAAAACTTTTCTTTTTTTTTATGTTTCGAAAATTCTGAAATAATCTTTAGTGGAAACTTGATGTGGACGTTGGCAACATGTTCTTTAAACATATTTTCAACAGCTGGTTTTCTAACACAGCGTCGGAAGTTTTGTTCGCAATTCAAGTAATATATGAATCGGATTATGATATAAACAGAACTTTCAGAATCTGAAATCAGATTAATGAAAAACAATGCATGTAAACATACCTAGTTTGATTTTCAGTTACTGAACGAGGCTGTTGGCGGGAATCCTGCTCATTTACTAGCATTTTAATGTTCATTAATATTCATGAGCTAATCAGATAATAAATATGTCAGATTTTGACTTTATAATCTGAGCGAGCAGATCTGGGTTTCCTCAGTTTTCAGTCAGTGCAGATTTGTTTGCAGTGTGAATGAAGACAAAGAGACGTGTGTGTGTGTGTGTGTGTGTGTGTGTGTGTGTGTGTGTGAAGATTCCAGTCCTGAACAAAAGAGATGTGAGAGTAATGTGTGATATGAATGTGTTTTAATGAGATGCAGCACAAAGGCTTCTGGGATGTCCAGCTTTTGTCTGAGAGGGATTGTGCTCAGATCAACTCATCGTTAGTCATTCATTCAAGCCGCCAGTAATATCTGACACACGAGCCGCTTACAACTGAGCTCGTTTAATTCAGGAATCTTTAATAAACGACCCGTTTGTGTCAGATCTCATTTCACCGGGAACAAACATCCTTCCCGCTTCCCTCGTTCCACTTCCTGTCTGTCGTCCAGGAAACGTGCATTACGGTCACCGTGGAAACGGGATCTGATCAGCTGTCAATCACAGGAATGATTTGTGTTTCTGGAGTATTGTCTGTGCTGATAATCGACAGTAGATTAATTTTAATTTATCCCAGATTATATCATATAGTTTACTGGCCTTTTATGTTAATAATGAGCCGAACAGAGCAGGTTCATACACTACCAGTCAAAAGTTTTGGATCGGTCAGATTTTTTATGTTTTTAAAAGAAGTCTCTTCTGCTCACCAAGGCTGCATTTATTTGATTAAAAATTAAAAATACAGTGAAATATTATTAGAATGTGAATATATAGTAAAGTGTAATTTATTTCTGTGATCAAAGCTGAATTTTCAGCATCATTACTCCAGTCTTCAGTGTCACATGATCCTTCAGAAATCACTATAATATGATGATTTGATGCTCAAGAAACATTTATTATTATCATCAATGCTGAAAACAGTTGTGTAATTTTTTTTTTCGGGATTATTTGATGAATAGAAAGTTCAAAAGAACAGCATTTATTTGAAATATAATCTTTTGTAACGTTATAAATATCTTTACTGTCCCTGATCAATTTAATTAATCCTTGATGAATAAAGGTATTGGTTTATTTTATTTATTTCCCCCAAAAAATAAAATAAAAATTCGTACTGACCCCAAACTTTTGAACGGTAGTGTTTAATGTTACAAAAGATTATATTTCAGATAAATGATATTCTTTTGCACTTTCTATTCATCAAAGAATCCTGAAATAAAAATGTAAATAACTGTTTTCAACACTGATAATATCGAGAAATGTTTCTTAAGCATCAAATATTTTTTTTAATTGTAATATTATTTCACAATATTACTGTTTTATTTTTGTATTTTTAATCAAATAAATGCAGCCTTGGTGAGCAGAAGAGACTTCTTTTAAAAACATTAAAAATCTAACCGATCCCAAACCTTTGACTGGTAGTGTATGTCAGATGTTGGATAGTTTATGGGTTTATGAATGAGAGGGCGAGTTACTGTTAGAGGCTCAGGACGAGAAACAGCCGTAATAAACAGCAGAATCAGATCATGATGAGCTGTTCATCTCCTCTAAAACACCCCCGCCACAGAGGCTCATGGGAAACCCTGGATCTGACACTCCTGCAGGGGATTGTGGGAAATCAGACAGCCCACACACACACACACATACACACACACACACACACACACACACACACACACACACACACACACACACACACACACACACACACACACACATGGAAATATGAGTTTCCTGCTGCAGAGATCAGGGGTCCAGGGAAAAGTGGGAAAAATGTTAAAATGAAAAATAAAAAAATAAGACTGACTAACTAACCAATAAACTAACAAAATTTTATTAAAATAATTTTTTTTATTGAAATTAACCAAATTTGTCCAAATAAATAAATACAAAATAATTCAACAAATAACATTTTATTTATTTAAATAAATAAATGTGATTAAAGTAATTAAATACATTTGTCAGTCAACATAAATTTGTTTAAAATAAATCACAAAATTATTTCAATAAATACATTTGATTAAAATAAATATACAATTTAAATAAACAAATTTGATAAAAAATAAATAAAATAATTAAATACAATTCATTTTAACAAAATTATTAAAATAAATACATTTGATTACAATAACTACCAAATTGTATGGATAAAAATACATACTTATATAAATAACACGATATTTCAATAAAAATAGAAAATTGAATAAAATAAAATGTGATGTAAATAAATAAATTTGATTATAATGAATAACAAAAATCTCACTTCACTCACTTCTCACTTATCCCGTAGTCTTTTGGACCGTAGGGGCACCACTGAAGACTTGGCAACCAAGTCTCTTCGTCTACTTCCCTGTACTGTGCCTTGTAATATTATGTGGGCAAGTCCTGATGATCTTGTGACGTGCCCATACCAGTTTAGCTTGCGTTTTTTTACTGAAGATAGGAGGTCTTCATATGACCCAATGGCGCTCTCAATTCGGGCTTTCACTTCTACATTAGTGATATGATCTCTGTAGGAGATGCCAAGAAGTCTGCGGAAGCATCTCATCTCCACCGCCTGAATCCTTCTCTCAATATCGGCTGTCAACGTCCATGACTCGCATGCGTATAGGAATATTGACATGACCAGGGAACGCATCAGCCTGATCTTTGAGCCAATGGCGATGTTATTGTCGTTCCAGATGACCTTCAATTTAGTCATGGCGGCTATGGTCTGTGCTATCCTAGAGAGTATTTCTGGCTTAGATCCTTTATCCGAAACGATGGCTCCCAGGTACTTAAAGCTGTTAACATTCTCAAGCTTCTTATTGTTTATCTTGATCTCAGTTCTGATTCCATTGGGGTTGTTGGTCATCAGCTTGGTTTTCTCTGCATTAATCTGCATGTTAAATGCTGCCGAGGCCTCGTTAAGATGTTTCACAAGATTGACGAGTTCCTGTTCTTTTCCAGCTAATCCATCGATGTCATCGGCAAAACGCAAGTTTGTAATCGTCCTGCCTCCGATGCTGACTGTACCTTCATGATATTCCAATGCGTTGGTCATAATTCGTTCTAAATAGATGTTAAAGAGAATGGGGGAGAGCAGGCAGCCTTGGCGGACTCCGATTGTGGTTCGAAACCATTCTCCTATGGTATTATTGAAGTAGACTGCACTAGTAGCCTTGTCATATAGGCGTTCTATTGTGTTGATCAGGTTGGCATTGATGTTATATAACCTCATGGTAGCCCATAAAGCTGCTTGCCAAACCCTATCGAATGCCTTTTTGAAATCTATGAATACATGGTAGAGTTCTTGCTGGTGTTGTAGGTATTTCTCACAAATTATTCTAATATTGAAGATTTGTTCTGTCGTGCTGCGACCTGTTCTAAAGCCTGCTTGTTCTTCGGCAATGATCTCCTCTGCTTGTGGTCTCAATCTGTTTAGTAGGATTTTCAGCATCACTTTGCTTGGGTGACTGATTAGACTAATGGTGCGATAATTTTGGCATAGCTGAAGGTTGCCTTTCTTCGGGAGGGTAATTATCAACGATTGAGTCCATGGTGTAGGCCATTCGCCTGTTTGCCAGATTTTATTGCAGATATTCCATAATATATCTATCATGGCCTCTCCACCTGCTTGAACCAGTTCTGCTGGAATGTAATCCACTCCTGCTGACTTCCCTTTTTTTAATGATTTTACTGCTGCTTCCACTTCTTCTCGAAGGATAAGATGGTTGTCGATGTTAGTTGGTGGAGGGACATTCAACACCTCAGTATATCCTGTGGCTCTGTGAGTATACAATTCGGAACAGTACTCTGTCCATCTTTTAAGGATATCCTGTTCTTCTGTCAGACATTTCTCTTCTTTATTTTGGATGGTATTGGTTTTGGTTCGCCCTTGTGTTGTACTTGTCAGATCTTTCACAAGTTGGTAGGCTTTCTTGCTGTTGTTTTTCTGTAAACTTCCTTCTATGTCTTTGCATTGTTCTTCAATCCAGGTCTCCTTTGCCTTTTTCATACTTTTCTTAACTTGCTGATTGATTTCTCTGTAATGTCTTTCCCTTCAAATTCATATTTCTTACGCTTGAGTTCTCTGCGTTTGTCGCATAACTCCAATATGTCCTCTGTGACCCAGGGCTTCTTTGTTGGTCGGTATTTTCCGAGGATGGCATTTGCTGTTTCAGTTACAGCTGTATTGAAGGTGCTTATCATTTTGTCTACCTCTGTATCCTGATTATCAGCAAGGGCGAGAAGTGGAGCAAATTTCCCTCCGATTATTGCTTGGAAATTTTCTGCTATGTTTGTGTCTTTGAGTTTGTCAAGGTTAAATCTGATCCTTATGCTGCCCTGTTTCTTAGTCTTCTTGAGATGAAGTCTAAAGGTCATCATCACAAGATCATGGTCGCTTCCTATGTCGGCTCCTGGAAAGCTCCTGGTCTTTGCAATGTTAACACTAGTCTGGAAACGACGTTTGACCATGATGTAATCAATCTGGTTGTGGTACTTCCCTCCTGGGCTATGCCATGTCCACCTTCTGGATGCCTTGTGTGGACCAAAAGTGTTTGTCAGCCTTAGATCGTTGTAACTGGCAAATTCCAGGAGCCTTAGCCCTCTCTCGTTGGTTTCAGTGTTACAGTATTGGCCACATATCCCTCTCCAGTTCTTACATGCATCCTCACCTACTTTGGCATTCCAGTCGCCCTGTACTACGATGATGTCTTTATTAGACATTTGGTCTATGACTTTTTGCAGTTGGTCGTAGAAGTCTTCCACTTCTTCATCTTCATGATCAGATGTTGGGGCATACGCCTGGATGATGGTGATATTGTAGGGTGATGCCTTCAGACGGATGGTAATAAGTCGACTAGAGACTGGTCGGCAACCCATGACAGCATTCACGGTGTCTTTGTGAACGAGGAATCCAACTCCTTGCTCATGTTTGTCTTTGTTGCCACTAAAGTAAAGTGTGTGGCCATCTGGGGTCGACGTTTCCCCGAAGTTCTTCCAGCGTACCTCACACAGTCCAAGGATGTTCCATCGGTATCTTTTCATTTCATGTGTTAGCTCTTCTAATTTCCCTACTATTCTCAATGTTCTTACATTCCATGTGCCAATTGTGATGTCATCCCTGGCACGTAGATGTTTCGGTCCATCAGTCTTACTCTTAACACCCCGTCCTGGTGGACAGCAACGGGAGGCGCGGTCCTTTTTCTGGGCGACGACCGAGCCGGTATAAATTGTGTAGTGGTTGTCATTTTTCATGTAGTGTATCTTGGGCAATGTCGCATGGCGGAGCCCATCCCTCTCCATGCCAGACCACAGCCGATATCCTCCTACTCGGTGGCTCGCCCTGGTCTCGAACACGTAGTCGTTGAGATCCTTAAAAGATCTTCTTCCGCCTTGGCCGGTAACCTGTATCATGAAGGTTCTTCGCCCTGTGATGCCGTGTTAACATCACCCCCTCACATGGTTTAGCACGCCTGCTGAGGCGAGGTCCCGGGGTGTGGCGCTTGGAGCCATCATGTGAGAGTTTGGGGGATGGAGGAGGACCGCTATGCCTGTCCTTCCTACAAGTAGGAAGCAGCAGCCAGACTACAGTGGTGTTATCTATCTCCAGGGCCCCCTACACCCCCAAAATAATATATTTTGTTAAATAACAAAATATATTAATATAATTAAATATAATTATATTTAGTTAAATTTTAATTAAAAAAATATAATAAATACAATTATTTTAAATAAATGCATTTGATTAAAATAAATACCAAAATGTATTAAGATAAATAGAAAAACATACATATATAAATAAAATGATATTCAAATAAATAGAAAATTTAATAAAATAAAATATGATTAAAATAAATAAATTTGATTAAAATAAATTAAATGTATTCATATAAATTTAATTAAAATAAGTTAAATTTGAAAAAGAAAAATTCCTGATGTAATGTAATTTTCTAAGTAGTCTAATATTTTAAACATATTAATACATTTTAGTTGAGGGGTCCCTCTTATGAGGATGATGATATTTGTGGTTCCTGATCTAGACTGTGTTTGTTAGCGACTAGCGGCCCGATAAAGTCCCATGATGCAGTGTTTCAGCTGTGGTGTGTGTCTCCAGGATTTCATCTGGTTGCATCACGTCTCTGCACAGGTATCATGTCAAAGTCTACAGGTTTACCAGCGGAAAGCAAGCCATGACTCGAGTTTGTGTCACGCTATAGTGCTCTACAGACTTTTGGTTTATTAAAACTATCTGCCAATGGAGTCAGAAAAATCAACTTAATTCAAAGAGAAAACAAGATTATTTTTCTGACTCCATTGGCAGATATTTGTTCTTGTTTTAAGTAGAAGCTCACTTCATTTTGATTTTTCAGACTTAATATCTTCAGTTATGTTGCTTCTCCAGTAAATGTATCTTGATTTAGGAATGTTTTGATATTTGCGCTGGAAAACAAGACAAAAACACTGAGGAAGAACATCATGTTTTGCAGTGAACAAGTTATGCTCTATATTTTTGAAGTCGTATGATGTGTTCAATGAGAAACAGGCTAAACTATCAGTCATTTATCGCTGAAAATCTTCAATCTCATTCTCTGTTCTGCATATTTAAACTAGTCTGGCACTTTTGCCTGTGCTGTTTGAGCGTGAGTGTTTTAGGGTGTACTTTCTCTTTAAGTGTCCGATTGAGCGTGAGTGTTTTAGGGTGTACTTTCTCTTTAAGTGTCCGATTGAGCATGAGTGTGTTTTAGGGTGTACTGTCTCTTTAAGTGTCCGATTGAGCGTGAGTGTGTTTTAGGGTGTACTGTCTCTTTAAGTGTCTGATTGAGCTTGAGTGTGTTTTAGGGTGTACTGTCTCTTTAAGTGTCCGATTGAGCGTGAGTGTGTTTTAGGGTGTACTGTCTCTTTAAGTGTCCGATTGAGCATGAGTGTGTTTTAGGGTGTACTGTCTCTTTAAGTGTCTGATTGAGCGTGAGTGTGTTTTAGGGTGTACTGTCTCTTTAAGTGTCTGATTGAGCGTGAGTGTGTTTTAGGGTGTACTGTCTCTTTAAGTGTCTGATTGAGCGTGAGTGTGTTTTAGGGTGTACTGTCTCTTTAAGTGTCTGATTGAGCTTGAGTGTGTTTTAGGGTGTACTGTCTCTTTAAGTGTCTGATTGAGCGTGAGTGTGTTTTAGGGTGTACTGTCTCTTTAAGTGTCCGATTGAGCGTGAGTGTGTTTTAGGGTGTACTGTCTCTTTAAGTGTCTGATTGAGCGTGAGTGTGTTTTAGGGTGTACTGTGTCTTTAAGCGTCTGATTGAGCGTGAGTGTGTTTTAGGGTGTACCGTCTCTTTAAGTGTCTGATTGAGCGCGAGTGTGTTTTAGGGTGTACTGTGTCTTTAAGCGTCTGATTGAGCGTGAGTGTGTTTTAGGGTGTACTGTCTCTTTAAGTGTCTGATTGAGCGTGAGTGTGTTTTAGGGTGTACTGTCTCTTTAAGTGTCCGAGCTGAAGACTGGCACTTGGACAGCTTTACTCAGAGTGATTAGGCTGATGAGTGTGTAGAACAGGATGAGTTTGGAGCAGATGTCTCAGGCTCATTTACCAGGATCGTTCTGGAAAGCGTTTGCTCGCGTCCCATGATGCATTAGCTCCCGTGTTTCTGGCGCTGTGAATGAATAAACCCCGTCTGACACAATCCTCCAGCTCTCATGAGTTTCTCACAGGTTTCTCACAAAACAACCCAATTTGGGTTGTTTTCTACCCAAGGGCTGGGGATATATAGTACAGAAAACATGTTGGGTTAGACACGCACCAATTTGACGGAGATGCACTGCTCTCTCCTGAAGAGGCCGCAAAAGCCCCTGATAAATAACTCAACCCCTGGGTTGTTACGTCTGATCCAGGATCTGGGTAACACAAGAAAACTACCAAACACTGAAAAAATAATCCCAAAACCCCCCCTCAAAAGGCTCAACCCAGGGTTTGGGTAGAAAAAATAACCCAATATTTTTTAGAGTGCAGGATTCTCTGGTTTCTCGTGGGTTTCTCATTAGGTTTGTCACGGGTTTCTCTCGGGTTTCTCATTGGGTTTCTCTCGGGTTTCTCTCGGGTTTCTCATTGGTTTTCTCACTGGGTTTCTCATTGGGTTTCTCTCGGGTTTCTCTTGGGTTTCTCATTGGGTTTCTCATTGGTTTTCTCATTGGGTTTCTCACTGGGTTTCTCATTGGGTTTCTCACTGGGTTTCTCATTGGGTTTCTCTCGGGTTTCTCACTGGGTTTCTCATTGGGTTTCTCTCGGGTTTCTCATTGGGTTTCTCTCGAGTTTCTCATTGGTTTTCTCATTGGGTTTCTCATTGGGTTTCTCTCGGTTTTCTCATTGGGTTTCTCTCGGGTTTCTCATTGGGTTTCTCTCGGGTTTCCCTCGGGTTTCTCATTGGGTTTCTCACAGGTTTGTCACGGGTTTCTCAGGGGTTTCTCACGAGTTTCTCACGGGTTTCTTACGGGTTTCTCACGGGTTTCTCACAGGTTTCTCACAGGTTTCTCACGGGTTTCTCACAGGTTTCTCACGAGTTTCTCACGGGTTTCTCAGGGGTTTCTCACAGGTTTGTCACGGGTTTCTCAGGGGTTTCTCACGAGTTTCTCACGGGTTTCTCACGGGTTTCTCACAGGTTTCTCACGGGTTTCTCGCGGGTTTCTCACAGGTTTCTCACGTTTCAGACCCCTGGAGATGCTCTTGTGGCGTCTGTAGGAACAGCTTCAGATCAGAGGAGACTCTTTACGCCGTTAATCATGAGGACGTGTTTCTGATTGAAACACTGATTCATTTGTTTGTGTCAGTGTTTTTTCCTCCTCGCGTCTGAACATTGACTCCAGACAACACACAGACCCTGATGGGCAATCAATACTCATTTGCGTGTGTGTGTGTGTGTGTGTGTGTATCGATCCGCAGCAGGTGTTAGTCGATGTGCAGCTCCACAGGTGTGTGTGTCTCATAGACAGGTTAGATAACCACTGTTTTACATTCAGTTTCACAGACGTTCGTGTGAAGTGAGTGTGTGATGGATGAGTTTGTCTTCACCACCACAGGGGCGTCGCTGGAACTCTTTGTTTACATGATGTAATTAGTTGTGCATTGTGGGTAATTGCCGCTCTGCTCCAGTCAGATTCGATTTATTTCCTCCAGAGTTTGTTTATCTTCATCGGAGGATCGTTTAGGATCTGTTGTGTGTTTGTGGAGGGATAGAGGAGGTAAACTAATTACTAAAGACGTTTACTCGTGTCTATTTGTGCTTATAGTACATGATCCGTGAGAGTTTTACTGTATATATCTACAGTGTTTATATCAGGGCACAAACCCTCAGATATGATCATCCCCATCCTAAAGTTTAAATACAGATATATATATTCACGTGCAAGACCCACTGTAGGCTTATTTACAATGGTCTACTACATACTATACCAATTTAAAATATTATTTGAAAAATATTTAGTTTCTATTAAGTGATTTTTTTCTATTCACTCTAGTATTGAACTGTTAGATATATTATTTATTTTATTTTTAACAATTTTTGTTTACTTTTTTATTTGAATATAATTTTATGTATTTATTATTTTTATTAATTTAATTATTTTAGTATAACTTTTATTACTTTAATCTATTTTTAGTTATTTTTTATTTTAATGTCTATTATTTGCTTATTTTGAATTATATATATATATATATATATATATTTTTTTTTTTTTCTATTTTTTTTGTAATTTTAAAATAATTATGTCAATATAATTATTTATTTATTTATTTACTCATTTTGATATAAGTACCGGTATGTATGTATTTATTTTATTATTTATTTTATAATATAATTTCTATTATTTAATTGTTTTCATATAATTTATTTATTTATTATTTGTATTTAGTTATTTCCATATATTAATATGACTTTTTGTAAATATAATTTTATTATTTAATTATTTATTTTAATTGCACTTTTATTATTTAATTATTTAATATAATTTTTATTTCAATCTAATTTCTATTGTTTACTTATTTATTTTATTATATTTTATTATTTATTGTAATATAATAATATTTATGTATTATTAATTTCTATATTAATCTATTATTATCATTGACTTGTTTATTTTAATATAATATAATTTTATTTTTAATTATTTTTATTTATCTATTTGCTCATAATCATTTATGTATTTATTTTAATAGAATTAAATTATTATTTTTTATTTTTATTTTAAGCGTTTCCCTTGTGAACGGTTTGGAAGCCGCTGTGATGTATAGCGGTGTGTATAGCGGTGTGTATAGCGTAGTGTATAGCGGTGTGTATAGCGGTGTGTATAGCGTAGTGTATAGCGTAGTGTATAGCGGTGTGTATAGCGGTGTGTATAGCGGTGTGTATAGCGTAGTGTATAGCGGTGTGTATAGCGGTGTGTATAGCGGTGTGTATAGCGGTGTGTATAGCGTAGTGTGGTGTGTATAGCGGTGTGTATAGCGGTGTGTATAGCGTAGTGTATAGCGGTGTGTATAGCGGTGTGTATAGCGGTGTGTATAGCGTAGTGTATAGCGGTGTGTATAGCGGTGTGTATAGCGTAGTGTATAGCGGTGTGTATAGCGGTGTGTATAGCGGTGTGTTTCTGTAATCTGTGGCTCTGAGGATCTGCGGACCGACAGAGAGTCTGTGGCTCTGATGAAGGAGAGAACGAGACAGATGGACACACACACACACACACACACACACACACACACTCACAGAAGGATGCAGGCGCTCGTAATGAAGCACAGCAGGTTTAGTTGATGCCGTGAGACGCTGGTGTGTGTTTGGGCTTCAGGCGTGAACATGATTCAGTTTAATAGAGGACGATATCTCTGAACGCTTCACACACACACACACACACACACACACACACACACACACACACACACACACTTACTGAAGCTGATGGGTTTCCTATCAGTCAAGCATCACTACTACTCTCTCAAACTTCAGCAAACCACCCTAGCAACCACACATAGCAACCAAAAACACTTTTAGCAACCGCATGATGCCCTGGCAACCACCCAGATAGTGTACTAGCTTAATCCTGCAGTCTGTACTGTATACTGCATACTACTTTCCATGGCTACTCATCATGCAACCATAAACACTGTACAAGTACATGTATACACTTTTAAAAGATTGGAAAATAGACTGGAATACTAGATTAGAAAGTATTCTAAATAACTTACCAGATACATCAGTCTATACTATATACTGCATACTACTTTTCTTGGCTAATTTACAAGTACAAATAAAATTAATTTTGGAATAGAAAATGCTAGCTTAATACTAGTTTAATACTAACTCAGTAATGTAGTCTGTACTATATACTGCATACTGCTTTTCCTGGGTGCTCATTAAGCGTTGTATACTGTAAGTTACATCTACAAATATATAAATGTTTGTAATAAAGAATCATAATACTTGGAATACTAGCTTAATACTCAATAATACAATCTGTACTATATACTGCATACTACTTTCTCTGGCTACTCATTATGCAAGTTTCAAACAGTAGTCATGTGACCTTATCATGTGCTGTCCAATCATAAACATGGAAATACAAAGTTATTTAGCATATTTAATTTGACACATTTATCACACTCTGTGTGTGCACAGCAAACACACACTATACTGCAGCTCTGCCTGTTATGCTCTCGAATCTGCATCTTATTGGGCGGGAAATCGTTTTAAATGATTTCCTGTTTCACTCTCTTTCGTTTTTAATCCAATCAAATCATGAGTCTCTCCCTCCCACTGAATATTGATTTCTCTTGGGAATATGTTGCATATGCGCTGGATGTTGAAGGTGTGTGTGTGTGTGTGTGTGGTGTGTGTGTGTGTGTGTGTGTGGTGTGTGTGTGTGTGTGTGTTGTGTGGTGTGTGTGTGTGTGTGTGTGTGTGTGGTGTGTGTGTGGTCTGTGTGTGTGTGTGTGAGGTGTGTGTGTGTGTGTGTGTTGTGTGTGTGTGTGAGGTGGGTGTGTGGTGTGTGTGTGTGTGTGTGTGTGTGGTGTGTGTGTGTGTGTGTGTGTGTGTGTGTGTGTGTGTGTGTGTGTGTGTGTGTGTGGTGTGTGTGTGTGGTGTGTGTGTGTGTGGTGTGTGGTGTGTGTGTGTGTGTGTTAGGGGTGTAACAGTACATGTATTCGTATTGAACCGTTTCGGTTCGAGGCTTCCGGTTCGGTACGCATACAAACCGAACGATTCCTTGGACCATTTTTCCTGCCGACAAAATTCGCGCTGGCGCGACCACCACAATGTTGCGCAACATCAAATGACAAGCGTAATGAAAGCGGAACGAAACTGCCCTACTCATGTGCTTCACGGATCGTTTATTAGTTCGGACCAGCAACATCTGTGCAGTAGAGGTGGGTGATACTGCAAAATTCGGTATCGATCCGATACCAAGTAAATACAGGGCCAGTATCGCCGATATCGATACCGATACCAATACTTTTTAATTTTTAAAGTATGCACTTGAACTTACATGCACTTTCCTGTGCTAGAGCAGTGTGTCATGATTTATGAGATGAATGCATCATAAATATGCTAAATCTGAATACGTTTTCATGACCACTAAATATTTTGTGATTTGTGCTCTCAACTCGCCTGTAATTAATCAGTGACTTTTACCAAACTACCCTAATTATAGTAAATGCACTATTTTACACTAGCCTACTGTTCAAAAGTTTGGGGTCTGTAAGATTTTTAATTCTCTTCTGCCTTTATTTGATCAAAAATACAGTAAAAACTGTAACATTATTACAATTTAGCATAGGCTATTCTGTCATTTATTCCTGTGATCAAAGCTGAATTTTCAGCATCATTACTCCAGTCTTCATGATCCTTCATGATGAGAATTCATTTTAATATGCTGATTTGCTGCTCAAGAAACATTTCTTATTATT